>JBBDGP010001535.1:600000-965000 GCA_037952835.1 Lithobates septentrionalis
GGTGTGTATATGTCATGACAGATCATGTGACATTTAGATTGCACACAGGTGGACATCATTTCAAATTTCTTATTATGTGACTTCTGAAGGTAATTGGTTGCACCAGAGCTTTTTATGGGCTTCATAACAAAGGGGTTGAATGCATACGCACATGCCAATTATCATTTTTTTATCTCTGAAAAATAGTTTTATGTATATAATTTTCTAATTTTACTTCACCAACTTAGACCATTGTGTTCTGATCCATCACATATAATTCAGATTAAAAAAACATTGAACTAAAGGCTGTAATGTAACAAAATAGTTAAAAAGCCAAGGGGGTGAATATTTTTGCAAGGCACTGTATCTCCATAAATGCTCCCTAAAGCCAATCTATCTAGGAGGAGGTTCATTAACTCAAGCTTCTTTTCTTGAGTAAAATTTATTAATGGTCCATTTACCTGATTTCCTGCCCCACTCCTCATAATTTACTTTTTTTTCAGTGTTGTAATTTGCCTATAAATGCTTGTTCATAACTCTCCTCTGCCCTTATAGTATTTCCATTTTCCTTCTTTATTATTCTCTCATTTTTTAACACACATTGCTGAAAATTTTTTAGTTTTTAATGTTTTTTATTCAGAATTTTTTAAAGTATACAGTCAGCAATAGCTGTTAAATTAACAGTTGTTGGCTGTAAACCAGGGTATAGATCTTTGCGACGGTTAAGAGTACATACTGTCATCAAACATACTACATTGCCGTCTACATTATGAACATATAATGCGTGATTTAGAAAGAACAATATGAAGAAGAAAATCTGCAATAAATGATATATACTGTACATAATGACTCTGGTAGTAGAGCATCTAACAATGCTATTTTAGATCTAAGGAACTCGCCTCTTGCTCGGAAATCAGTAGGTGTGGAATAGCATATAAAAAGGAAAATTATGAAGAACTCATGACACCTGAGGCAGAAAAAATTCTCACCGCACAGGCATGGATCTGCTTCCAGGTATCAACTCGGTTATCTCCCAGGATAAAGAGCCCCAGGTGCTGGCTAATGCTGAGTCATGTTGAAGGTGAATGAGAAAATCCGGACAGCCGCACTCCGGGAAGATGTAGTTCAAAAATTATTTATTGTAATAGATTCTTGAGCATACAGTATACAAAACACTGTGGCAGAAAGTACAGGCAATCATCTAACGCGTTTCACGCTTATACCAAGCGCTTACTCATAGCTAACAATAGGAAAAATAAAACCACATTTATATTATCCACTGGGAATCATGTAACCGTTTGATAATGCCAAAATCTGCATCAGGTGCAATGGGGCAGTAAAAAGCATGTGCACCTGTTTGTAGATAGCCAATGCTATAGATAAATGATTCCTGTGAGAGTTTAAATGTGTATAAAAGTGGGAAAAAATATGGGAAAAAATGGGAAAAAATTATTAGGAACCTGGTGGGGATTCTATATGTGAAAAAAGTTTGTGATTAAATATTAATAATTAAAAATTAAGAATTAAAGATTAAAGACTGAATATGTGAACAATTAAATAAATATATGAAAAATGGTGAATGTAAGTGAACAATCATTAGTGCAGTCAATACTAGAAATAAACATAAATATATAGAATATAGATTTGTACTATGTAGAAATAAAGAGGACAAGTATGTCACCCTGTTTGTCATGTTAAAAAGAAGTGTTTTGACAATAATGATGACAATGTGTATGTAAATAAATAATAATTGCAAAAATGTGACACGTACGTGGTTACATGTGATTATATAAAATATACAAATATGTGTGTCCATGATCTTTCTCAGTGAGACCATGTGTCTAGATAAAAATGCAGACATTCACATATGTATCCACAATAGATTAAATAACTGTAGCAGTGTGAGTCTCCACAATCTATGTATACGTGGCTTCTCTCCTGAAAGGAGAGAATAAATAAATAAATACATGTATCAGTGGAAAATATTCCTGGAGTGTGGCTGTCCGGATTTTCTAACTCATGACACCTGTTTGAAGTACCGGTCAGTCTTAACTCTCAGGCAGTCTCGGATACTCCAGTTGACCTGAGCACCCACGAAGGACAGATATAGTAGGACAAGTAAAAAGGATATAGTTAATAGGGAAACAAAGCACTAGAAAGGTGCACCCTATCCCAGGGGAGAGTAAAAAAAAAAAAAGGGGGGGGGGGGGAGACATTCCATGGCATAGCTGTCTCATAGAGTATTTGACAGGTATTTAATCCAGGGGTCCCAAGTCCTTTCGAATGGGGCAAGTTTATCATTTAGAATCGCCAATAGGCGCTCATTTACCATTATCCAAGATAGTTTGGACCTTAGTAAGTTGAAGGGAACCATGGGCGATTTCCATGACCTGGCTATGGTGACCCTGGCTGCTACAAATATAAGGGCTATAAGTCTCTTTGTGTGTCCCCTCTACCCGGCACTCCAACAGTGCCTGCAGTGGCGATTTAATGAGGTTCTCTTGAGTGAATAAATTTAATTATAGGTATGGACCCAAAACCGCCTAACTTTGTTTTGGGCACTTCCACCAAGCATGGAACATAGTGGCATTCATACCACACCCTCTGAAGCACTGCAGGGATGCTCCAGGGACACCACGTTCCACCACAGAAGGATCTTATAGTTTGCTTCAATCAGCAAAGTGTTGATATATGATTTAGATGTACTTTGTGCTATCTTACTCCTATCCTCCACATCCAGAGTCTCCTCCAGGTCCTGTTCCCCTTCATGCATATAAAATAGCTTCTCAGATGCGGAGGTCAATATGGAATACTAGTGACCAGTGTGTTTGTCTAAAATCATGCATAGATATTCCATTGGTTTTGAAAAGGTAAGATCTGAGATGCGATTTAGCATCACTAAAAAATGCGCTGAGTGTATCAGTATAATTCCAAAATTAGGAAGCTGGTGTTGTTGCTGAAGGTTTTTTCTTGACAAAACTCCTCCATGGTCACAAAAATCTGCTATTCGTAGTAAGCCTTTTTTGGTCTACCAGGCAAAATTTTCTGGGGGAAGACCCAGGGTGCATGTGGGGTTACCAAGCAATGGAGCCAATGGGGTGTGTGGAGACTTAAATCCGTGTGTGGCCAGAAATATATCCCATAGGTTCAATGAAAATGATAGGGTTAGACACAGCATGACCGGTCTGTCCTTTGCTTGCATCCACATTAAGTGGCTAACCTCCTTATTAGGATAAAGAGATGACTCCAACGACATCCGGAGCAGTTGGGGATGTTGTGAATGGAAATGGAGCAACTGTGCCAATTGCGCAGCCTGTTAGTATTTGTAAGTCCGGTACTCCCAATCCCCCCCTCAATTTAGGTGTGTATAATGTGTGCCTGTTCACCCTGGGTATTTTATTTCCCGATATAAATTGTATTGAAATGTATTTAATTCAGACACAGGTAACATTAAAGGGAGCCTTCTAAATAAGTATAGCACTTTCAGCAAAATATTCATTTTGACCGAGTATAATCAACAGAACCATGATGAGGCGTTGTTGGACCATTGCTTAAGGTCCTAAATCTTTTGACTACGATATAGTGTGTGGAGGGAGGGGGTTAAAAAGATGCCTAAATATGGGAGGGCTTCAGGTTGCCACTTGAAGGAGAATGTTTAGAGCTTGGAATTTAGAATGATTTACTTGTAAATCAGAGACAGAAATAAAGTGTCGTAGCACTAGGTGCAGATTGGGTATTGAGGTAACTGGGGAAGAGAGGAGTATCAGTATGTCGTCCGCAAACAACGCACATTTGTGTTCACCTTCCTCTGTATATCTTGGCTCTCTCGGATTTTGATTGCCAATGGCTTCAATGCCAAGATGAATAATATAGGGGACAAGGGGCAACTCTGTCTGGTTCCCCCATGTATAGCAATATCCTGTGATCTATAGCATTTAATTAAAAGGCGGGGCTTAGATTCACTGTAGATCGCTCGTAGCATTGTCAGAAATTTAGTGCCAAACCTGTAGAGTTCTAAAGTATAGAAAAAATAGTCCCAGGAAAGGGAATCAAATGCCCTGCGGAGATCTAAAGACAACAACCATGCTCCCCTTTTCCCCCGACCATCCCAATCCGAGTTCACCGCTGAGATAATATCTAGGGATCAGGTGAACAGCGAACAATTTGCGGCGTTCGCTGCAAATTCGAAAGCCTTGGAAGGCCATTAAAGTCTATTGGACACTAACATGAAAAACCAAAAGTTCTAATTTTAAAGGCTTATATGCAAGTTATTGTCATAAAAAGTGTTTGGGGACCCCGATCCTGCCCCAGGGGACATGAATCAATGCAAAAAAAGTTTTTAAAATGTCAGTTTTTTCGGGAGCAGTGATTTTAATAATGCTTAAAGTGAAACAATAACAATGAAATATGCCTTTAAATAAGGTGCCTGAGGGGTGTCCTTAGTATGCCTGTAAAGTATCACATTTTTCCTAGTTTAGAACAATACCACAGCAAAATGACATTTCTAAAGGAAAAAATGTCATTTAAATCTACTCGTGGCTGTAATGTATTGTCGGGTCCCGGCAATATAGATAAAAATCATTGAAAAAAACGGCATGGGTTCCCTCCAGTCCTTTACCAGGCCCTTTGGGTCTGGTATGGATATTAAGGGGAACCCCGCACCCAAATTAAAAAAAAATTGCGTGGGGTCCCCCCAAAATCCATACCAGGCCCTTAAGGTCTGGTATGGATATTAAGGGGAACCCCACACCCAAATTAAAAAAGAATTGCGAGTGGATCCCCCAAAATCCAACATGGGGAGGATGTTTTGGGGTCCTCCCCAAAGCATCTTGTCCCCATGTTGATGGGGACAAGGGCCTCATCCCCAAAACCCTTGCCCAGTGGTTGTGGGGGTCTGCAAGGGTTTGCCTAGTTTGGTCTGGGGCCTGTCTATTAGGAACAAATCCTACCTGGTCAAGGTGAATATATTTAGACAAAAAGGTGTTCATGTAGGTGGCCAGAATTTTTGTCATTATTTTAGGGTCGGCATTATTCAACGAGATTGGGTGACAATCTCAAAGATCTTTGTTGGTTTGGGGATGACATGAATAAAGGCATTGTTCCTGTGCGGTGGTATGGGGGAGCCCTTTCTCAGCTCATTGAAATATGAGCACAAATGGGGTGTCAGGGTCTCAGCATACAGATACTCCTCACTTAATGACCAGGTTCCGTTCCAACGACCAGATTATTAAATGAATTGGTTGTTAAACGAGGAGCCACAGGTAATCAATATTTTAGGCATTCTTAAAGGGGTTGTAGACCTTCGTGGTTTTTCACTTCAATGCATTCTATGCAGCCATTGGCTCCCGCTGCTGTCAATCAAATCCAATGACGTGGGCACCAGGGGGGCGAGGCCGAGTCCGGCATTCGTGTCTGTGGACGCAAATGCTGGACTCGGGGGCGCGCCCGCAAGGTAACCCCATCGGGAGAGCACTTCTCCTAGGGGGTTATCTGATGCGGGGAGGAGCCGCGAGAGCCGCTGGGGGACCCCAGAAGACGATGTTCGGGGCCACTCTGTGCAAAATGAGCTGCACAGTGGAGGTAAGTATGACATGTTTGTTATTGAAAAAAAAGAAAAAGGATCCTTTACAATCACTTTAACTACTGTGCTGCACTGTATTGTGAAAAAAAGGTCTAAACACAAAAGCTCCAGCTCAATAATGTTGTTTTAATTTGCATAAGTACAGAACACAATCAAAAATTCTGTACTGTACTGTTCAATACAATGATGTATAGTGCGTCGTTCGGATGGGAGAGCTGGTCATAAGTCAGAGTGGTCGTTACACAGGTAAGTCATTAAAGGAGGAGTATCTGTGCTTGTGATAGTAATGACCGGAGAATCTGTCCAGGCCTGGCGCTTTTGAAGGGTTCAGGCTTTTGATAGCAGTTACTATTTCCCTCACTGCGAACTCTGCCTCCTTTAACTCTGCATGAGCTCAAGCTACTGTAGGAAGCTGAAAATCGGGGAAGAAGTCCTCTGCTTTGTCTTTGGGGAAAGGTCTAGAAGAGTTATAGAATTTAGAATAAAAAGTAAAGAATTCCCCTAAAATTAACTGAGGATTTTCGGATAGTTGGCCATTTTGCAGACGTAATTTTGGCATGGCTGGAGTAAATGGCCGATGGGTCAATTTTCTAGCCAATAATGTGTTTGGTTTATTCCCCACGGTATAATATCGGTGTCTGGACCATTTCATATATTTTTCTGCTTTTGTAGTAAGATTAAGGTTTAGAGACGTGTGTGCTGCATCGATCTGGGGTCTATGTTCGAGGTGCTGATTTGAGCGTTGTTCTCGCAGGAGGCGCCGGAGCTCCTCCTCTTGCTGTTCAATTGTTTGTTCCCATACCCATTAGACTCTAGATGCTATTTATATCAATTTACTCTGAATTGTTTCCTTGGGGGCTGCCCAGGCAACACTCGGCGATGTGGTGGAGGAGGGATTTTCTTGAAAATAATTGTTTCAGAGAGGTTTCTATTTCTTTAAAGATGATGGGGTCTTAGAGCAAAGAAGCATTCTGTTGCCAATATGAGGGCTGCAGTTTAGTCCACAGCTGAAACATTTTTAATAAACATACACTGTATACTCTTACAAGGTTTTAATTTCACATTTGCATTTTTTGTTGCAGCTTTTGTCATTTTGCCATTCTTTATAATAAACTTAACAGTTTGAAAAGCTCAGTGGTTTAAAAACATTAACCAGACGGGGCGTGGCCTGGCTTCAGCGGAAGATGGCAGCATAACTTACGAGCACCCGCTGACAGAGAGATTTATCTGACAGAAACTGAGGTTTCTCACACCATACACTCTCAAATATCATGGGGACCTCTTCCCGCAGCTCCTTCGCCTCCCGCTCTAGGTCTCCTCAAGGCCATTTTGGAAGGATAGGCCAGAATATCCCGGATATGTTCCGGACACAAGCCGGCAATATGGCGCCCGGCCGTGGCTCGTCTCAGTCAGCAGGCCTAGTGACAGGACCAAGCCCGCAGATCTCCTCAGACACTGAGGGAGTAATCCTCACTCCACAGCCACAACCCAGCCTGCATGATCTACACTCGGTGGCAATGGATATCAAGGATACCTTCACGGCAACACTCACAGCTGCAATCACAGACCTTAAAATTGATATTCAATCGATTGCAGGCAGGGTACAGGACATAGAAAAAGTTTCTGTGACTCATACATCCATGCTCCGCCGTTCCTGCCAAATCCTAGACACCCACAATATACAACTAAGAGACCTTAAGTGCCATATGGAGGATTTGGACAACCGTGACAGGCGCCATAACCTCCGCCTATGAGGCCTGCCGGAATTGATCAATGCAGCCCGTCTGAAAGCAGAAGTGACAGGCTTATTCAACACCTTACTGGAGAGACCCCCACTACACCAATAGGTATGGAACACATACATTGCGCCCTCCGTCCAAGAGGAAGAGATTCAGATCCACCTCGAGATGTGGTCTGCTGTGTCATTGATTTCCAGCTTAAGGAGGAAATCTTACGAAGAGCTCGTAATGTGACCCCGCTGACACATAATGGCACAGACATTCGGTTGTTCCAGGACCTGTCGAACATCACTCTGCAACGCCGAAGAGAACAGCGCCCCCTCTTGGAAGTCCTGCGCAACAAGGAGATTCCATACAGATGGAAGTTCCCCTTCGCCCTGTCAGCCTCTTCCCAAGGCCGATCAGCACTTCTCAGAGTGCTGGAAGATCTACGCCACTTCTGTGACACACTGGAGATCCCCTTCACAGAAGTTCCCGAATGGTATGCGGAATTCCGTCCCCCTGGGACAAGAAATGCCCCAACCAGCACTGAACCCATGGAGACCCAGGCACAGCACTTCAGAAGAAGACATTCACCGTCTGACACCCGGGCTCACCACTCAGCTCCGGGCCCGAATCACAGATCGATGAAGACGGATCCCACCAAGCTCAGCTAAGTTGACCCTCAAGTATTCTCTTGTTCCCACCACGTTTCTTGTTTCTGCACCGACTTGCATGCCCTTTACCATACTAAACGGTCCTACCTGGGTTGCTGAACTTTCTCTCTTACCCCCGTAAAACACATAGCTGTGCCACTCTCAGCCTCTAAGCCTGCACGCACGGATCACACCTGACATTGCCGATGTGATAGTAACAGCCCAGGACTCTCTAAACATTAGAGGCTGAGTACTGAGTTGACTATAGCTGGAACGACACTATATATATATTCAATCCCATTGGAAGCAGAAGGTTGCCATTCCTGCAAATAACCTTCACCACCTTATTGTCTTCTTCTCTGATTTCTCCTTTCCACATTTCTCTAGGTGCTTCCCCCTGCTTAACCCCCTCCCCCCTCTCTCTCATTATATATATATATATGTGTGTGTGTGTGTATATATATATATATATATATATATATATATATATATATATATATATATATATATATATATATATATATATATATATATATATATATATATATATATATATATATATATATATATATAATGTATATATGGGTATTTGTGTATCGATATATTGGTGAGTATGTATATGTATAGGTACATGGATATTCAGGTATACAGTGTAGATTAATATATGTAGGCACTGTCGTCGGTGATCAGTAGTGTATCAACCTGACTGATACCCCACTTGCCCACCCTGGCTGTGTGAAGTGGGGGGATGATCTGTGGGGCCACAATCCTTTTACCAGAACTACAAGGTTCCCCATACATAGGCTCGCCCAAAAGGTTCGGCCTAGCCTATGCACTCAAGTTACTTCACTATTTGACAAACGACCTATCCATGGTTTGCTCAACTTTCCGGGCTCCACGCAAAAAAAAAAGGGGGGCCGTCCGCCTTAATTTGCCACCGCCACACTTTTCACCCGCACCCAACATTACCTGAAATAAGGAATGAGATTGGGCGGCCCTAGCAGATCACCACATCGACCACTTTATACCAATTGGTAACATGAGTGAAATGACCCCTTGGAACTCATAAGACGTGGTCCACACCTCATGTGTCCGCGTTCCTTCAAATACCCGACCCTCCACTGGTGTGAGAACGTTCATACCTCAGATGTCATACAGAGGGGGAAATATTGCATACCACCTTAGTACCTGCATTCTAAACGAAAAGATATGTACCCTGACGATAAAACGTATATATTTCCTGTCATTTTGAAGCACCACGATCATTCCCCATACTGCCGTGGTCCTCCACCCAATGACAACGGATTACATAAATGCCATGACTATCGGTTAAAAGCATATGAGGGGGTATGCTCTAGGCAATGTTGAGTTTCCCCGATTGAGAAACATACCTCTTAAACCCCCGGTAATGATCAGTTATTCTAAGCTGGCACAATGAATTCCGATACATTCATGAATAACACGATACAAACCTGGAGGTTCCCTGCACCCATAAATGCCCCATGCTGGATCATATACAGGTAACCTATCGTAATCTACTTGATGGATAGTTCAAACATCACAACATAGCCGTAGCGCACTTATGCTATAAAGCTTGGGCCCTTTGGAATTCACGGAAAACGTGATTAGAAGCCCTCCTATCACACCCACCTATTGCCTCCTCTCTCTGCTTCCACTTTCCCACTGCCCTAACAAGTAGTGTAGCAACCCCTCCTTATATTACAACACCTTCTGCCGTCTCTGGTTACTCCCCACTCAGTGACTACTAACAATATTCCTCCCGAAGGATAATTCTATATTCACTGTCCAACACTGAACCACTCCAGTCATACCTGGATATGATTACATAGTATCCTAGGATTAGCGAGCAGGATCTTGCTTTTCCCCGGTAAAGACCGCCTATACCCATAGGCTTTTCCAATACTCTCACACGGGTACCCCCCTACTGAACTTCCTACACGAGACTTTACCTTACCGGAATTTTCCACACATCCCGACGCCAAACACCACTTTTCTACCTCCTAGACCCAATCCTCCTCCTCCGTAGTGCCTCTACTTTACCACAACAAATATCTATACCGGATCTTTAACACGTTGAAACCTGATCCATCTCCATACAATGCCGCGACAGACACATAAACTAAACAAATCATCAACCAAGATCGTATCTTTAAATATGCGAGGCCTTAATCTCCCAGAAAAACGCTCTCAGCTGTTACTTGACCTACACAGAAATAAAGCTGACATTGTGTTCCTTCAGGAGACACACTTTAGAACAGACTCCATCTCTAAACTTTCAAACTCACAATTCCCAACCTACCTTCATGCAACTAATTGCACCGCAAAAACTAAGGGGGTATCTATCCTCATTGCAAAACATTGTCAGTTTCAAATTAATGATACATGCTTTGATGAGGAAGCACGATACATATTCATAAAAGGTACTTTATATGGCAAGCGAATCACCCTTGCCAATATGTATGCCGCCAATTCAGGACAAGTCTCATTCTTTAGATCCACACTGCAAAAACTCTCCACATTCCAAGATGGCCTTCTTGTTCTTGGAGGAGATTTCAATGTCCCTCTTAACCCTTTACTCGATACATCGGCAGGAACCTCCTCCATGTCGTACAAAGCGCTTCGGGCAATTAAAACACAAATACAAGAGTTATCGCTACATGACTCATGGCGTACGCTTCACCCAAATGTGAAGGACTACACATTCTATTCGGCTCCACACAACCGACATTCCAGACTTGATTACCTCTTTCTGTCACAAAAAGACCTACCATTACTCACCGCTGCCTCCATTGACCCCATTTACCTTTCGGATCACCACCCCATATCCATGACTTTAGAATTTACAGACAGCCCCCCCAGATCCCAAATTTGGCGCCTTGACCCATCCCTTCTCACGGACAATGCCACCACATTTCGCATAAATGAGCGCATTGCACTATACTTCCAAGAGAATGACTCCCCAGACATATCTCCTATGATGAGATGGGAGGCACATAAAAGTACCATACGTGGAGAGCTCATAGCGATCTCAAGCAAAAGAAGAAAAGAAAGCAAGCACACATAGCCAAACTGACCACCCGTATACAAGAGTTAGAACGTGCTCAAAAATCATCCCAAGCACTAGGGGCCCTTCCAGACCTGACCCAAGCTAGAAATGAACCTCTAGAGACACTAAACAAACAAACAAAGAGAAACTACATACTTTCCCAAAAAATGTTCTACGAATATGGCAACAAGTCCGGTAAGCTTCTTGCAAGAGCTCTTCGAGCAAAGAAGGCATCCATGACCATCCATTCCCTCACTGACGAGAAGGGCCATAAAATAATATCAAATGACCAAATAGCGGCTCAGTTTGTCCACTATTATACTCGACTGTACAACTTACACCCCACTAGCCCACAGAAGGACGATTCCCGAAGATTACAGTTCATCAGAGATTTCCTCAGACAATACAGCCCAAAACCCCTTTCCGCTGAGACAGCTAATGGCTAATTTCATCCACGGAATTAAACACGGTTCTTAAGCAACTGAAACCTGGGAAAAGTCCAGGACCAGATGGGTTGACGACGGGATACTGTAAAACATTAATTGATACTCTTAAACCTCACTTTCTGACTGCATTCAACACCATATCTGCCGAAAACCCCCCTCCACGAGATCTTCTGACAGCACACATCACGGTGATCCCTAAGCCAAATAAAGACCCGTCACTTTTTAAACAAACAGGTGTGCTTTATTGTATCGCAAGGAAGAAGGTTACATAAATACCTCTTGACATAATACAGAACATTACATGACAGATAAGCATGAGCAAATGCATAGCAGTGTCATACATGTGCAGGAGGTGAAACATCAGTACATGTCAACATTCTAGACAAAATGATCACAGAGAAAAGTACCTCATGTATCCGGGGATTACCCCTCCCTCCCCCCACATAATACATGAATCCACCGTGGCCCCCTAAGATGAGAGCCAAGGTGTCCACACCTTCTCAAATTTCCATGGACAACCTCGATTAATATATGTGATTCTGTACATAGGTATAACTGCCTCAGTCTGTGCCTCCCAGGCCGACACCGTCGGGGGTGAGGGGTCTGTCCACTTCATCAGTATCTCCTTCTTGGCATAAAAAAGTAGAAGGGAAATAAGCAGTTTTAAGTGATAGGCTCTCTGTTCATTGTCATGAATCCCGAGAAGGGCCAACTCCGGAGTGATTGGTATGGATATTTGCAACCTGGAGTTTATCTCTGCAAATATTGCACACCAATATGTTGCTATCAATGGGCATTCCCAGAACATGTGGAAAAAAGTTCCAATTTGGCACTTACATTTGTTACACATAGGATCTCTGTCAGGGAATATGCGATGGAGTCTCTGTGGGGTGTAATAATTCCTATGTATAAATTTGACCTGGATTAACTTATCCCTGGATGCAATCACCAGTTTAAGGCCATTATCTAGACATTCCTCCCAATCCTCTCTGTCTAATGATGGAATGTCGGTGTGCCAACTGTCCCATAATTTTGCTATTTTAGGAGAGTCCTTACCCAGGAGTACCGCATACAAGGTGGAAAGGGGCTTAGAGACATCTCCAGACGCCAATAGCTCCTCAATGGGATCTGCCTGAAGTAAAGGCGTCTGAGGAAACTGAGCCCGTGCCGCATGTCTTAGTTGAAAACATCTAAACCTCATCCCTCCGGGCAGCTGGAATTTATTCATTATTTCCGTGATAGAGAGCAATTCCCCTCTGGGCATAATTTGTTCTATGGTTGTGATGCCGAACCTGGCCCAAAGCTGTGGGTCAGGCACAGTCCGGAAGTGGTTAAGAGCTGGATTTCCCCATAGCGGGTTCGCCGGCGATAACTGACCCGGAGAGAGGAATCTACGTCTTGCAGCCACCCACACCCTCCATGTTGCCCGAGTGGGTTCAGGAACTCGCGTATACGCACCCGGACCTCGATAGGGAAAGTTACGTAGATCAGTAAGGGAGCCCAAATAGTTTGCCTCAAGGCAGACTGCTGCATTCATTTTAGAACCTTGAAACCACCAGTAAACCGACACCAACATGGCCGCCCAGTAGTAGACCTGAAAATTGGGGAGGGCTAATCCTCCAAAACAGGTAGGTAGCCACAAAGTGGAGCGCGCCAATCTGGGGTTCCCACCCCTCCAAATAAAGGTTCCCACCAGACCACCAACCTCCACAAAGAATGAAGCAGGGACCCACACCGGGGAGTTTCTAAAAATATAATTGAATTTAGGAAGCATCATCATCTTAATGAGGCCGATGCGTCCCAATAAATTTAAGGGCAAGTCAGCCCAGGCCAAACACTTCGCACGCAACATACTCACGATGGGGCTCAGATTTTTAATTATAAAGTCTGATGGGTTTTTTGTGATCAAAGACCCGTCACTAGTGACTAATTACCGCCCAATCTCCTTGCTAAATGTTGACCTCAAAATATATGCCAAAATCCTAGCTAACCGTCTCCTGCCTCTATTGCCTGAACTCATCTCATTAGATCAGATTGGCTTTATACCAGGAAGAGAGGCAAGAGAAAACACAATCAAGGCAATTAACATACATAAATGGTTGACCTCCTCCCAAAAGCAAGGGTTCTTCCTTTCCCTGGATGCGGAGAAGGCATTCAACAGGGTAGCATGGGACTACATGTCCGAAGTGCTAAAAATGATTGGAATAGGGGACCGCATGCTACAGTTTATTATGGCCCTTTACGCCCTTCCAACCATAAGGGTCTGGGTTAATGGTTGCCTGTCAAATGCCTTCTCCATATCAAACGGGACCCACCAAGGCTGTCCGCTATCCCCCTTAATATTTCTTCTGACTCTATAACAACTACTCCAGCAAATTAGGTCTAACCCAGACATTAAAGGAGTGCCCATCTCAAGTAATACATACAAACTCGCTGCCTTCGCAGACGACATCCTCCTCTTCCTAACTGACCCACACGTTACCTTACCCAACTTACTTAAAGACGTTACCACATTTAACACCTTATCAAACCTTCAAATCAATTTCACTAAATCAGAAGCCTTAAATATTTCCTTACAAAAAGAAACACTTGCACTTTGCCAATCCAATTTCCCTTTCAAATGGAATTGGGATGCAATTACCTATCTCGGTATTAATCTTCCATCTCATTTATCCGAACTATATTCCAAAAACTATCTCCCAATTCTCCAACGCATTCAGAAAGACCTAAAGGCCTGGTCGACAGGACTCTTCTCTTGGTTTGGTAGGGCATCCATACTTAAAATGCATACCCTCCCGAGATTATTATACGTGTTGCAAACGGTCCCCATAAATCTTCCACGAACCTTCTACTCATCCTATCGTAGAACCTGTAGTAAATTCCTGTGGGGCAAAGGCCATCCTCGACTAAGTTTCGAAAGACTAACCTTGCCTAAACTGAAAGGTGATATTGGGCTCCCAGACATAGCCAAATATCACATAGCTTGTCAACTGACGAGAATAGTCGACTGGAACGTCCACAGCCACACGAAAGCCTGGACAAAAATTGAAAACAAATTCTCCCCAATACCAGTCCGACAGCTTCCCTGGACCACCCCGAGCACTGTCCCTCAGACATGCAAACAACATCCATCAATAGGCACCACCTTGCAAACCTTTCAGAAGGCTTGCCGGAATCACCGCATCTCTTCCATGCAAGGACCAATGATGCCCATCCGAAACAATCCAGACTTTCCAGCGGGCCTTCCGGACACGTTCCTTGCAGACTTTTGGCCCCATTCCAATGTTCGTGCGGAACACTTCTTCTCTGGAAAAATTCCTTTCTGTCCCTTCCCAACTCACCCACACCAACGTCTGGACGAACATTCCAACAATGGATATACTTCCAAATTGGACACTTTCTCAACCATACCCATAAACGCTCCGATTTTTCCAGACCAAGCACGCCATTTGAAATCTTGTGTACTAAAACAGAACCACAAAGACATGTAATTTCAGAAATATACTCTCTCCTATTTTCTGATTTCAACTCTAAATCCAACATAGCAACTCGCAACTGGGAGAGGGATCTATCAATTGACCTGTCAGAGGAAGCATGGGAAAACATATACACCTATATTCATAAGGGAACAATTAACGTGTCGGCACAAGAAAATGGCTTCAAAGTCCTCTCTAGGTGGTATAAAACTCCTAACAGATTACACAAAATCTCCCCCACCATACCCTCCAACTGTTGGAGATGCTCTGAGGGAGAAGGCTCTTTAGTCCACATATGGTGGTCATGTCCATCCATCCAACCTTTCTGGAAGGACGTCCACCGCATCATTTCTAACATATCCACCTATCAGATCGAATTTACCCCAGCACAAATGCTTCTGCACCACTCCTCTATCCCCAAAAAAGAATACCACCGTTCCCTAACGCTACATCTATTGAATGTCGCAAAAATGTGCATCCCTCCTCTCTGGAAATCCTTCAAACCCCCAACCAACGTTGATTGGTTCAAGTGTATAGCTAAAGTAGCAGAAATGGAGGAATTAATACATCAATCCAAGGACACGCCCACTAAATTTTGGGAAACCTGGGCTTGTTGGCAACATTTCCAAACAACAGACGAATACACCCATCTATTGTCTTAGGGTTACACAATGGCACACAGAGCATAGTAGGAGGCAGGGGAGTTTTAGTCCACATTACCCCTATACAGTTCTCTTATTCCCCATCCCCCCCTCCTCTTCTTCTTTACTAACAACACACAACGGATAGGTCTCCTACACGCTCCTTGAGACCGCGCTAACACCTCCCATTCCCAACCCGCTTCCTGTTCCCATACATTCCCAAATCCTCCATCCCCATACCCCAGCCTAACTATTATCTTAGCCTACCGGATGAACCCTTCCAATGGATTGCTAGTGGTCCGGTGACCGCAATCTTAACAGTAACTGACTCATCACATGAAAGTAGGCAACTGCCCACTGATAACTTCATTTAGCAATACATGAACCCCTTATGACCTTTTGAAACATTGAGCCTATACACACAAGTTATTGCCGCCTTTCTTTCCAATGTCCTATGACCCCATAATACATAGATATTTCGGAAACGCATTGAGAAGTATGGCGCCTTACAGAATTCTTCATAAGCTCAATAAAACACATCACTGTGTTGGGGAAGTGACAACACACGATTCCAGTGGGGTACCCGTGCTGAAGAATTAACCACTTGACTAATTACAGGGCTAGCCGCCCTCCTTGAGTTTTGTTCTCTGTTTGAGGTTTATGACTTCTTCTAATTTCAACATACTCCAGTATAAATTTGTATTATATATTGAGCAAAAGAGATCAATGTATCTAATATTCTGTATCAACACAATGTTATACTGCTTCTGCATTCTCAATATGTATCATTTTTGTGTATTTCAACCTGTATTTACAATAAACATTGATTTTGGAAAAAAAAAACATTAACCAGTTCAGTGCCATCATCTCTTTTATCCCCATTGAGCTGTAAGTTTCACCTTAAACCTACTGGAATCAAACCTTAATAAGTAATATAACCGTAACCAGGACCTCCAGTGGTAAGGAACTTCCTTTACAAGTATTTTTTCTCCTCCAAATCTTTACCAATACCCTGTTACATTAGTGTTTTCAAAATGATCTCCCAACCACTAGATTCCTCAACTGTACAATTACAACTAAACAATACACATAAAAAATAAATATCTATAACACAAAGAGCAGCAAGTGTATAAAAGTACAGCTGTAGTACCAAACTAAAACAGATCATTAAAAAAAAATCTCATTGCCCTAAAGCTTTACCAGAATCATAATTATAGGTGTTTCTCCATCAAACACCAATTGCCCATTTTTTATGACTTCACGGTGTATTCACAATAAACAGTGGCAACAATGTTACACACCCCTTCCAATCTAACCAAACTGTAACGATTTTCACTTTTTTCTAGTTGTACCACAGGTTAGATTCCAGACACTCTGGGGTTTTTTGTATATCAAATATTAGCTGCTATCTGAAGCAAAACAACAAAATAACTTCTCATCTCTGCAGTCTCTGTTCACAAAAACATTTTCTCCAGTGCATCAATAATAGGTCTGAGTAAAAACGATAGCTGTGAGTTTGTCTTCCAAGAGCTTATGTGATTTGATTGTAGAAATGTTTTCTGAAGGTTTTATGATTTTAGTGTATTTTTATTCTTTGTAAGATATATATATGTTTCTAACCTTTATGGTCGTAAAGTCTTTGTAACTGTTTTTCAGTAATTGTGGTGCAAATTAGGTGGAGTTTTTTTTTCTTTTAATTATCTGTAAAATGAATTTTTGGGCTGTAAATGTAAATGTTGTTTGGGAGCTTTTATATCAGCTGAGGAAGCCAAAAAGTGAAACCTGGGCCAGAAGTTTGCTTTAAATACATTATATGTCTTTGATCCTGGACTTCTAGCATGTATAATAGGTATGAAATCCTAATGTATGTTTCAGAGGTCAGAGTCTGCAGCATTTGGCCTCTGTCACTTTCTTCATAATGCATGCAAGTAACACTTGCAGCAATTTCTGGACAGTGTGATTTACCTGCCTTTTATGCTAGTATTAATATATCACTGATTAAAAATAATATAAAAATGTATTGGACAACCAATATGAGACTATCTTACCCACATACGTATTTATGTTTTATGTGCTACACTGTAGCAAAGCTTTTATTGACATTTTCTTATTAGAGCCATGTTTTAAACTGCTTCAAAGAGCTAAAAACGATGAAAATTTTAATTTTTCCCAATAAAAAATACCATTTATACTGTAGCTGCAATCTTCACACTTGAATATATCATAAAATATTATTTTTCACAGTCTAGAGATCTGACTTCAAAAAATGCTAAGTGTGAAACATTTTTCATTCCTGTCATATCCTGCCAGAAGACACAACGTGGTGTTTTTTAATTATACAAAACTCTTAGGTGACATTACACAAACATTGCATTTAAAGGTATACCAGGGTGACAGGCAGAAAAGTACTATAGAGATAAATATCAGTTGGCAACATTTTACAGTAGTTTTTTTTTTAATCGTATTTAAAAGAAGGGTAATGGTTCCCCCACCCCCAATCATACTTATCTTGATGGATGCAGCATGCGTCCAATGCTGCATCTGTCTCCCAATGCCTCCACACTGAGAACCGCTGACTGCTCGGTTTCCAGAGCTCCATGAGCAGAGTGCTGTAGGCTGTCAGTCACAGCTCTCTGCTCTTCTCCCTCCTTGCTCATTGGAGTGCTGAGCTGTAGAGGGGGTGGAGCGGCCATCTCAGGCTTTCAGCGGAGAGCTGAGATCCTGAGACAGGTGTCAATCCAGGCACCTGGCGCATCCAGACTCCATGGTCGGATGAAGCGGTGCCTGGACTGATTTCTGTGACGTCAGCAGAGAGCAGACTTTCGCCCGCCCTCTGCTGAAAACGGGTCACAGGAGTGCAAAACAAATTGCACTCCTGTGATCCATAAGAGAGGTACAGCCAAACAAGCTTTGGCTGGACTTCTCCTTTAAATAGATAGATAGATTCATTTAAAGGTAAAAGTATAATGGCTTTAGTCAATTTCATTTTACTTTATTTTAAAAATCACAGATAGAGTTTAAACTTTAATAGTATTTTTTCTTATTTTCTGCATTTTTTTTTAATTGTCTGTGTTTTATGTAGAAAAATTGAATACACTTTGTTTTTATGAGACAGTATTTGAAAGGCATGTTTATCTTTTATTTTACTGTTGTTGATTACTGAAGATTCACACAGGCACTGTCTCAGCTAGGAGTCAAGGAGGATGTCATTAAGCAGAAGGATATCTAAACCCAAAAACAAAACTTTTTTTATACTATCAGGCCTGCTATCCTATTATCAGTTTTATATGTGGTGGCTATAAAAGTTTTCATTTTTCAGGTTTAGAGCATTTTTACCAAGTACACAAAATATTTGTTGATCTTGAGCTGAACTGAAAAAAATTTTTTACCATCCTTTGGTAGGCTACTGATGTAATGTAATGTAATCTAATCTATTACTAACTATTCCTCTATTTAGATAAAAAGAGAAAGGCATTTTTAATGTCCAGCCTCTTTGACAACAATAGCTTCCTCCATAGATACAGTGGTGTATGTTTTTCAAAAATTACTTTTTTTAATGGTGAACCCAATAAAAACAGATATAAAATCCACTACAAGGAGAATGATGACAATCATTGAAAAGATGCACTGCACTGCACTGGTGCAAAGTCACATTGAACCAGGAAGGGGCCATCCCCAAACTGTTTCCACAAAGTTGGGAGCATGAAATTGTCCAAAATGTCTTGGAATGCTGATGCCTTAAGAGTTCCCTTTACTGGAACTAAGGGGCCAAGCCCAACCCCTGAAAAACAACACCACACCATAACCCCCCTCCACCCAATGATTTGGACCAAGGCACAAAGAAAGGTCCATAAAGACATGGGTGAGCGCGTTTGGGGTGGAAAAACTTGACTGGCCTGCACAGAGTCATGACCTTAACATGAGAGCACCTTTTGGATAAATTACAGACTGCGAGCCAAGCCTTTTCGTCCAACATCAGAGCCTGACCTCACAAATGCGCTTCTGGAAGAATAGCCAAACATCCCCATAGATACACTCCTAAACCTTGTAGACAACTCTCGCAGAAGAGTTGAAGCTGTTATAGCTGCAAAGGGTGGGCCAACTCAATATTGAACCCTACAGGCTAAGACTGGGCCAACTCAATATTGAACCCTACAGGCTAAGACTGGGATGCCATTAAAGTTCATGTGCGTGTAAAGGCAGGCGTCTCAATACTTTTGACAAAATGCTGTAGTGTATGTTTTGGATATGTCCTAAGTTACATAAATGCTGGTTAGACATCCTAAATACAATAAATTCTGTATTTGCATTATCAATATTGCTGAACCCCAAATAATGTTTATTAGGGTAAATGGAAGAAAAAATGATACTTACAGTATTTCCATGCAGATTCCGGTGCTTCGGTGCCTCTTTTATGACTGCAAACCTATTGCCCAGAAGTGGCTGGCATCCTTTTCACCCTCTCATTTAGACTTGTTGAAAGTGGGTAACTAGACATGGGCCGAACACCCCCCCGTTTGGTTTAAAGTAGAACTCCCAAACAGAAGATATGTTCTAACCCGAACAGCAAACGCCATTAAAGTCTTTAGGCGTCAAACAGGAGAAATCAAAAGTGCCCATTTTGAAGGCTTATATGCAAGTAATTGGCCATAAAAGGGGTATAGGGATGTAAGTACTGCCCTGGGGTATCAATAGAAAATGTTTTTTTTTTTTTAACTATCGTTTTTCAGGAGCAGTGATTTTAATTATGCTTAAAGTGCAACAATAAAAATGAACAAAATCCATTAAATATAGTGCCTGGGGGGGGGTCCCCTTAATGTGCCTGTGAAGTGGCCCATCATAAAACATGCTGCAGCAAAAATTACATTTCTAAAGAGAAAAAAACAAGTCAAATCTCATTTAAAATGATTTGCGGTTGCAATTGCCAACACCGGCTATTGAAAAAAATAAAGAAAAAAAAATGGCGTGCCCCCCCCAAAATTAATGCCAACATTTAAAAAAAAGAACAATGTGGGGTCCTTCACAAAATCCATACCAGACCCTTATCCGGGCATGTAGCCTGGCAGGTCAAGAAAGCGGGGAGTACGAGCGAGCGCCCCTCATGAAACATACCAGGCAACATGCCCTAACCATGGGGGGGTGGGTGCTTTGGGGCGGGGGGCTCTGCCCTTATCCCCACAACCATGGGCGGTGGTTGTGGTGGTCTGTGGGCAGGGGGCTTATCAGCATCTGGAAGCCCCATTTAACAAGAGGCCCCCCATATCCCAGCCCCCCTATGTGAATGAGCATTGGGTACATAGTACCCCTACCCATTCACCAAAAAAGTGTTGAAAAGTAATAAACACAAGAGACAAGTTTTTGGCAATTGCTTTATTTAAAAATAAAAAAATAGTGTCCCTCGTTGGAAATCCATGTGGTCGGTTATGATTCAGGAGGGGGGTCTAGCTCACCCCTCCCTTTTCTGACCTGCCAGGCTGAATACCTGAATAAGGGTCTGGTACAGATTTTGGGGGGTACCCCACGCCGTTTTATTTTTAAATTTTGGCATTAGGTTCCCCTCCAAATCCATACCAGATCTGAAGGGCTATGTATGGACTGGGGGGGGGGGGCATGGCATTTTTTTATCAGCACTTTTTTTATTGTTCAGCTGTGAGCGGAGAAACTGTCAGGGCTGGGCTTAACCCTTCCTTCTCAAACCTGGCCACTCAGCTAATTGCCAGCTCCTATCTCTCCACAGTGACTCACCTGTTGATGATATTCTGCTTGTCAGTCCTGCCTACTTAAGCCGTCCAGTCCAGATGATCTCTGCCTTCGCCTTGGTCACATCTCTAGAGACGCTCTCCTGTGTTCCTGTCATGAACAAGGTATGACCAGAACTGTGTGGACTGCGATTCACAGAGTGAATCAAATGCGTGCAAAGTGAAAAAGTAATATTTATAAAAAGGATAAATCATAAACAATAAAGCAAACCAGCAAACAACCACAGTGACACAACAACATCAGGCCAGACAGATAGTACTGGAACATCAGGCCAGACAGAGGGTACTGGAACATCAGGCCAGACAGAGGGTACTGGAACATCAGGCCAGACAGAGGGTACTGGAACATCAGGCCAGACAGAGGGTACTGGAACATCAGGCCAGACAAAGGGTACCAAAACTTCAGGCCAGACAAAAGGTACCGAAATATCAGGCCAGACAAAGGGTACCAAAACATCAGGCCAGACAAAAGGTACCAAAACATCAGGCCAGACAAAGGGTACCGAAACATTAGGCCAGACAGAGGGTACTGGAAGATCAGGCCAGACAAAGGGTACCGAAACATCAGGCCAGACAGAGGGTACTGGAACATCAGGTTGGGCATCGGGATCTCTGCCTACGCCTTGGTCACATCTCTAGAGATGCTCTCCTGTGTTCCTGTCATGAACAAGGTATGAACAGAACTGTGTGGAGTGCGATTCACAGAGTGAATCAAACGCGTGTAAAGTGAAAAAGTAATATTTATTAAAAGGATAAATCATAAACAATAAAGCAAACCAGCAAACAACCATGGTGACACAACAACATCGTGGGAAAAAGGTGCAAAAAGGAGGAAGGAGAGCAGCATCTCCATTTTCCATGTCCTGTCCAAAAGAAAAGACAGGAAAACGTAAAGCAGGATTGGAGGCATAAGGATAAGTGCTATAAACACTATATGGACATATGTGTAATATACTTAAACATGCCCTCATGTGTCCAAACAAAACTGTGCATCCTAAAGCTGTCTACGAAACAGGTACTCATATTAACGGGTATATCAATATCAATGTTGAGCCAGCACGCATCATTTTTGCGCCTCCTTCCCATCAGTTTGCTGTTTGCAATATTGTTCATACATAACAGGCTTTTTACAACTTTTGGTTGTTGTGGGGTTGTTCCCATGTAATATGCATGCAATTTTCATGCAGGTTACTGGTATTATTTTTGTTTTTTTGTCTTTATGCAATTTTTATGCAATTTTTCATACAATTTTGTCTGGGGTAGATGTTAATATGCTATATTTCTTAGTATATCAACATACATTTCCTTAGTGAATATAACATCCAGTTCTGCCTCATTTTTCTCTGTCTTTCTATAGTTGTCCATTTCAGGTACATATATGCTCATACCATGGTTTCTGAGGTGTAGTGACCCCAATATATTTTTATGGGGAAAAAAACTTTTAAGCTAAAAAATACGGACACTTAGATATATAAATAGACATGGAGGCACATTTAAATCTAGTGCATATATTTGTGATATTTGTTTATAATATCTAATAATTTAAATTCAAGGTTTTAGTAATTATATGTCTTTTTATGCACATTTAATTATGTATGAAATAGTATAAGAATGTTATATGTAGTAGCCATTTTCTGAATAGTTTACATCTAGAAGCACTTCTATTCCTATATATATATATGGTATATATATATATAGATGAGCCATACTCATTTTCAGAAATATTTTTACTAATGAAGTTTTCATATTTATATATAGGCCACAGACACAAGACAACTTCTTCTGTTTAATGTATGTCTTTGTAGATGTGTGGTCATTGGCATTTTCATGCTCCCATATTTTCATATGTAGTTTTTTGTTATATATTCACGCACATGTATGTCTATGCTCACATGCTTAGTGTTCCTTACCAGGAGATACGCATGCTTATATGGACACTGATGTTTGTTTATCATTACATCATTCCACTTCACAGTTTTCACCTTTTTTCATATTACTTTCACGGTAGGGCACTGGAACATCAGGCTGAACAGCAAATTCTGAAGCATCAGGCCAGACAGCACGCAGAAGGTTGGCAGGGTTAGGTGGGACATCAGGTTCAGGACCATCGCAGACTAGCCTGACCACATTGGCAATCATGGAGGCAGACTGGAGCAGCTCAGCTGGTGTGGAAGCAGGCTGGAGCAGGTCGGCTGGCATGGAAGCAGGCTGGAGCAAATCGGCTGGTGTGGAAGCAGACTGGAGCAGATTGGCTTGTGTGGAAGCAGGCAGGAGCGGGTCAGCTGGTGTGGAAGCAGGCTAGAGCAGAAAGAAGAAGCATTTAAATAAAGGAATTGTCAGAAACTGTCTCTTGTCATTTTTAACATTTTTGACACGTTTTTTGTGAAATGGTAGGGGTATTTTTGTACCCCCTTACCATTTCACACAGGGGGGAGGGCCGGGATCTGGGGGTCCCCTTGTTAATCTGGGGCTTCCAGATTCCGATAAGCCCCCCGTCCGCAGACCCCCACAACCACCGGGCAAGGGTTGTGGGGATGAGGCCCTTGTCCCAATCAACATGGGGACAAGGTCTTTTGGGGGGCTACCCCAAAGCACCCTCCCAATGTTGAGGGCATGTGGTACGGTTCAGGAGGGGGGGGTGCTCTCTCATCCCCCCCTCTTTTCCTGCGGCCTGCCAGGTTGCGTGCTCGGATAAGGGTCTGGTATGGATTTTTGGGGAGACCCCATGCCATTTTTTTTTACATTTTGGTGCGGGGCTCCCCTTAAAATCCATACCAGACATAGATTTTCAGGGGGACCCCACGCCATTTTTCTTTTTAAATTTTGGCCCGGGGTTCCCCTTAATATCCATACCAGACCTGAAGGGCCTGGTATGGAATTTAGGGGGACCTCCCGTGTCATTTTTTTTTAAATTTTGGTTCGGGGTTCCCCTGTGGGGAATTCCCATGTCGTTTTTATGAATGAACTTTTATGTGTATTGTCGGACCGGCAATTCATTAATAGCCGCGAGTAGTTTTAAATTACTTTTTTTCCTTTGAAATGTCATTTTGCTGTCAGACTGTTCTAAACACGGGAAACATGCGCCCCTTCACAGGTATACTATAGACACCCCCAGGTGCGAAATTTAAAGGAATATTACACTTTTATTGTTTCACTTTAAGCATTATTAAAATCACTGCTCCCGAAAAAACGTCACTTTTTAAAACTTTTTTTTTTGCATTGATCCATGTCCCCTGGGGCAGGACTTAGGTCCCCAAACACTTTTTATGACAATACCATGCATATAAGCCTTTAAAATTAGAACTTTTGATTTCTCTCATACACTTATAAAGGGTGTTAGACTCAAACTCGAAGCTCATCCCTACTCTGCACACACCTGAATCAATAGCTGAACGTTTTCAAACAGCATACTGCCCTGATCAACTAGAGTATGGGCCAGATGGATAAACTCTAAAATTTGATCCCTGGCCCACTCCGTTAATACCTGACGCCAATAACTATTATCCTCCCTCACCAGTGAAGAAAGATAAACAACTACTTCTGAATGCATTTTAGCAAAAATAACAGAACCATGTTGGCTCCTCTGTGCAGCCACTTCTGGTCAGAGATGGCCTTGGTAATATGTCATGAACAAGGTGTGACCAGAACTGTGTGGACTTCAACAGAGTGAACCAAATGCATGTAAAGTGAAAAAGTAATATTTAGTAAAAGGATAAATCATAAACAATAAAGCAAACCAGCAAACAACCACGGTGACACACAAAAGCAACTCTCTAAGCCAAACGTGAGTACAGAATGAGATATAATCATAAACGTAATCAAGCCAGGGTCATACAAGAGAGATTGAAAAGGGAGCAGGATGGGAGAGGGCAACAGGAGGAAGGGATGAGTCTGCAAGACAGGGATTCAGGGATAGATGCAGGGTTCAAGAACATGGGACACAAGGTACATGATAACAGGTCACAGGAGGAACAGGGACAGGAATAGGTTTAGGATAACAGGATCACAGATTCAGGTCAGGGCTCAATGACAAAACCAAGGCAAATGTAAGAGTGTCTGCCGGGTATAAATACACACCTCCTTCAATCAGTCTCAGGTGACGCCTGATTGCAGGAGATGATGTTGGCTCCAGACTGCTGGGAGATACCGCTGGTGGACATCTGTACTGCGGCCCAAAGATCTGAGAGTGCCACCAGCAGTTGAAACCTTTCCTGACAGTTCCTGTTTAAGACTTGCTTGGCTGACATTCCTTCTGGCTCCAGATCCTGCTTGCTGTTCTACTATGCTGATCTCTGGCTCCCTGACGTTTTGGCTTGTCTGACTATCCGTTCCGGTACATGAACTCTGGCTATGTTTTGACTACGTTTACTCTGTTTACCTTTTTATTATTATTAAACAGTGTGATTTAACTGTACTTCTGTCTCAGTCTGATTCATGGTTTCTGACAGTAGGCGAAGGCCATGAATTCAGAAGATGCAGTCAATCCACTTGTTGGTAATATTTTTTCCAGATTGGATAAGCAGGATCACCACATGGATCAGTTTGCCATGGCGTTACAAATGCTCCTGAGTCACACGGCTCACCTGGAATCTCCCACTGTGGCTGCTCAGGTACAACCTGTGTTGCAGGCCGTCCCTGCTGCTGCTCCAGTCTCAGTGTAGGCACCCGCCTCGACTATTACCTCTATAAGAGGTATGTCTGGTTCCGCTACCTCAGCAATTTGGGGGCGATTCAGCTCAATGCAGAGGGCTTCTCAACCAGGTTGAGATATACTTTGAGATGCTGTCCCAGGCGTTTCCCACGAACAGAAGAAAAGTAGGTTTTGTGATATCTTTGCTTTCTGAGAGAGCCTTGGCCTGGGCAAACCTTCTATGGGAGATGCAAAAACCTATTGTCTTGAGTTACCCTGAGTTTGTGGCTTCGTTTAAAAGGGTATTTGATGTTGTCACATGCTCTGCTTCTACTGCCAAGTGCCTCATGTCCATCAAACAGAGTACGAGAACTGTTGCTGATTACGCCATTGAAATCCGCACTCTGGCAGCAGAGGTTGCTTAGAACAATGAGGTCCTCGTGTTCTTCTTCCTCCATCTTCTTCTTCCCCCGCTTCTTACTCCGCTTCTTCCTCCGGTCTTCTTGTCAGACATCTTCTCTGCTTTGTCCTCCACACGATCCGCCTCAGTGGGAGTCTTCTGCTGTGTGACACATCTGTTGAGGTAACAGTTCTTATATAATGGAGGGTGGGGCCATCCGGTGACCCCGCCCCCTCTGACACACGGGGACTTCCCTATGGCTTTCCCCGTGTTGTCAGAGGGGGCGGGGTCACTCTGTTTATGTAAACAGTGATCCCGCCCCCTCTGACAACACGGGGAAAGCCATAGGGAAGTCCCCGTGCATCAGAGGGGGGTAGGGTCACCGGGTGGCCCCGCTCTCCATTCCGTTATATAAGAACTGCCGCCTCAACAGAAGCAACACACAGCGGAAGACTCCCACTGAGGCAGATCGTGCGGAGGACAAAGCAGAGAAGAAGCTGGAGGAAAATGCAGGACAAGAAGACCAGAGGAAGAAGCGGGGGAAGAAGAAGATGGAGGAAGAACACCGAAGGAAGACCAGAAGAAAGAAGATGGAAGAAGAAGCGGGGAAAGAAGAAATTAATAAAGGAATTGTCAAAAACCATCTCTTGTCTTTTTTAACATTTTTGACACTTTTTTTGTGAAATGGTAGGGGTACTTTTGTACCCCATTACCAATTCACACGGGGGGCGGGATCTGGGGGTCCCCTTGTTAAAGGGGGCTTCCAGATTCCGATATGCCCCCTGCCCACAGACCCCCAAAACCACCGGGCAAGGGTTGTGGGGATGAGGCCCTTCTCCCCCTCAACATGGAGACAAGGTGCGTTGGGGGGGCCGCTACCCCAAAGCACCCTCCCAATGTTGAGGGCATGTGGCCTGGTACGGTTCAGGAGGGGGGGCACTCTCGTCCCCCCTCTTTTCCTGCGGTCTGCCAGGTTGCGTGCTCAGATAAGGGTCTGGTGTGGATTTTTGGGGGGACCCCACGCCATTTTTTAAAAAAAATTTGGCACGGGGTTCCCCTTAAAATCCATACCAGACCTGAAGGGCCTGGTATGGAATTTAGGGGGACTCCTACGCATTTTTTTTTAAATTTTGTTTTGGGGTTCCCCTGTGGGGAAATTCCATGCCGTTTTTATCAATGAACTTTTATGTGTATTGCCGGACCGACAATTCATTATAGTCGGCACTAGCGATAGTACTTTTAAATGACTTTTTTTCCTTTAGAAATGTCATTTTGCACTCGGACTGTTCTAAACACGGGAAACATGCGCCACTTTACAGGCATACTATAGACACCCCCAGGTATGAAATTTAAAGGAATATTACACTTTTATTATTTCACTTTAACCACTTGCCGACCGCCTAACGCAGATATACTGTGGCAGAATGGCACGGGCAGGCAGAATCATGTACCCATACGTGATCTGCCTCCCGCGGGGCGGGGGGTCCGATTGGACCCCCCCCGGTGCCAGTGGCGGTCGGCATTTGACTGGGAGCGTTGAGAGGCGAAGGGGAGACCATCCGATCGTGGCCCCCCCCCTCGCGATCGCTCCCAGCCAACCGGAATCCTCCCCTGCCTGTGTGTAGTACACACAGGCAGAGGATGTGATGTCATCTCTCCTCGGCTCGGCAGTTTCCGTTCCGGCGCCGAGGAGAGAAGACATGTGAGGGCACAAAACACACACACACAGTAGAACATGCCAGGCATACTTTACACCCCCGCCCCCCCCCGATCGCCCCCCCCGATCCCCCCCCCCCAATCACCCCTCCCCCCTGTCACAAACTGACACCAAGCAGTATTTTTTTTTTCTGATTACTGCATGGTGTCAGTTTGTGACAGTTAGAAGTGGTAGGGCAGTGAGTATTAGCCCCCTGTAGGTCTAGGGTACCCCCCTAACCCCCCCTAATAAAGTTTTAACCCCTTGATCACCCCCCGTCACCAGTGTCACTAAGCGATAATTTTTCTGATCGCTGTATTAGTGTCGCTGGTGACGCTAGTTAGGGAGGTAAATATTGAGGTTCGCCGTCAGCGTTTTATAGCGACAGGGACCCTCATATACTATCTAATAAATGTTTTAACCCCTTGATTGCCCCCTAGTTAACCCTTTCACCCCTGATCACCGTATAACCGTTACGGGTGACGCTGGTTAGTTTGTTTATTTTTTATAGTGTCAGGGCACCCGCCGTTTATTACCGAATAAAGGTTTAGCCCCCTGATCGCCCAGCGGTGATATGCGTCGCCCCAGGCAGCGTCAGATTAGCGCCAGTACCGCTAACACCCACGCACGCAGCATACACCTCCCTTAGTGGTATAGTATCTGTATGGATCAATATCTGATCCGATCAGATCTATACTAGCGTCCCCAGCAGTTTAGGGTTCCCAAAAACGCAGTGTTAGCGGGATCAGCCCAGATACCCTCTAGCACCTGCGTTTTTCCCCTCCGCCCAGCCCAGCCCAGCCCACCCAAGTGCAGTATTGATCGATCACTGTCACTTACAAAACACTAAACGCATAACTGCAGCGTTCGCAGAGTCAGGCCTGATCCCTGCGATCGCTAACAGTTTTTTTGTAGTGTTTTGGTGAACTGGCAAGCACCAGTGGCCTAGTACACCCCGGTCGTAGTCAAACCCGCACTGCAGTAACACTTGGTGACGTGGCGAGTCCCATAAGTGCAGTTCAAGCTGGTGAGGTGGCAAGCACAAGTAGTGTCCCGCTGCCAACAAAAAGACAAACACAGGCCCGTTGTGCCCATAGTGCCCTTCCTGCTGCATTTGCCAATCCTAATTGGGAACCCACCGCTTCTGCAGCACCCGTACTTCCCCCATTCACATCCCCAACCAAATGCAGTCAGCTGCATGAGAGGCATTTTCTTTATGTCCTCCCGAGTACCCCTACCCAACGAACCCCCCCAAAAAAGATGTCGTGTCTGCAGCAAGCGCGGATATAGGTGTGACACCCGCTATTATTGTCCCTCCTGTCCTGACAATCCTGGTCTTTGCATTGGTGAATGTTTTGAACGCTACCATTCACTAGTTGAGTATTAGCGTAGGGTACAGCATTGCACAGACTAGGCACACTTTCACAGGGTCTCCCAAGATGCCATCGCATTTTGAGAGACCCGAACCTGGAACCGGTTACAGTTATAAAAGTTACAGTTACAAAAAAAAAAGTGTAAAAAAAAAAAAAACACATACAAAAATATAAAATAAAAATAAATAGTTGTCGTTTTATTGTTCTCTCTCTCTCTATTCTCTCTATTGTTCTGCTCTTTTTTACTGTATTCTATTCTGCAATGTTTTATTGTTATCAGGTTTTATCATGTTTGCTTTTCAGGTATGCAATTTTTTATACTTTACCGTTTACTGTGCTTTATTGTTAACCATTTTTTTGTCTTCAGGTACGCCATTAACGAATTTGAATGGTTATACCAGAATGATGCCTGCAGGTTTAGGTATCATCTTGGTATCATTCTTTTCAGCCAGCGGTCGGCTTTCATGTAAAAGCAATCCTAGCGGCTAATTAGCCTCTAGACTGCTTTTACAAGCAGTGGGAGGGAATGCCCCCCCCCCAACGTCTTCCGTGTTTTTCTCTGGCTCTCCTGTCTCAACAGGGAACCTGAAAATGCAGCCGGTGATTCAGCCAGCTGAACATAGAGCTGATCAGAGACCAGAGTGGCTCCAAACATCTCTATGGCCTAAGAAACCGGAAGCTACGAGCATTTTATGACTTAGATTTCGCCGGATGTAAACAGCGCCATTGGGAAATTGGGAAAGCATTTTATCACACCGATCTTGGTGTGGTCAGATGCTTTGAGGGCAGAGGAGAAATCTAGGGTCTAATAGACTCCAATTTTTTCAAAAAAGAGTACCTGTCACTACCTATTGCTATGATAGGGGATATTTACATTCCCTGAGATAACAATAAAAATGATTTAAAAAAAAATAATGAAAGGAACAGTTTAAAAATAAGATAAAAAAAATAATAATAATAAAAGAAAAAAAAAAAAAAGCACCCCTGTCCCCCCTGCTCTCGCGCTAAGGCGAACGCAAGCGTCGGTCTGGCGTCAAATGTAAACAGCAATTGCACCATGCATGTGAGGTATCACCGCGAAGGTCAGATCGAGGGCAGTAATTTTAGCAGTAGACCTCCTCTGTAAATCTAAAGTGGTAACCTGTAAAGGCTTTTAAAAATGTATTTAGTTTGTCGCCACTGCGCGTTTGTGCGCAATTTTAAAGAATGTCATGTTTGGTATCCATGTACTCGGCCTAAGATCATCTTTTTTATTTCATTAAACATTTGGGCAATATAATGTGTTTTAGTGCATTAAAATTTAAAAAAGTGTGTTTTTTCCCCAAAAAATGCGTTTGAAAAATCGCTGCGCAAATACTGTGTGAAAAAAAAAAAAATAAAACACCCACCATTTTAATCTGTAGGGCATTTGCTTTAAAAAAAAATATATAATGTGTGGGGGTTCAAAGTAATTTTCTTGCAAAAAAAAATTATTTTTTTATGTAATCAAAAAGTGTCAGAAAGGGGAGGGCGTGGCCAACTGCCGGGCAAGATGGACGTGTAATCACACAGCTCCTGCACCGACCGGAACATAAACCGACATCCCTGCTATTCTGGTGACCCCCAGCGACTACTGAGACCACCGGAACACTGGCTTACCGCCACACATCATCTGAGATGAACCGCAAAAGAAAAGAATACCGTCAGCCTAAGAAACTGACAGATTACTACACACAGCCGAAAATCCAAGATGGCGCCCGCGGCCCTGAATGCGGAATTTCGGCGGCCTATACAGATCTCCCTGATGCAGATGACCTGCTAATATCCCCACAACTTCATCCTCTTGATGCCTCACCATCATCCCCTGCCTCCTCGACCAGCAACAGCCCAGCAAAAACGCGGATGCGCCTGGATGCAGATTCAGCACTGTCTGAGGTGAGCCCTGTGCCTGATGCAGCCCCAGCTCATCCATCCCCCATAGCAGCCTTCCCTACCACAAATCAGCCTGTACTAGACACTACAATGAAAGAGATGCTCATCTCTCTTCAGAGCTCCCTTCACACTGACATATCTAATATGTTCCTCAGATTCTCCTCACAAATGAACCAGATGGGACATAAAATGAACATTGTTGAGAAACAGATGGGAGAAATGACCGAAACGGTCAATGATCTGGTGGATGCCCATGATCATACACGTGATGAACAGCAATGGATGAGGGCCAAAATGGCGGACCTCGAGGACAGGTCCCGCCGTAATAATGTCAAAATCAGAGGGGTCCCTGAATCTGTCCTACCGCATGATCTAAACGCATATGCCAGGAAATTGATTTCCACGCTCCTGCCTGATCTCACCCCCATGGAAACCATAATCGACCGCATTCACCGCCTCCCTAAACCCCCGCATCTCCCAGCCGAAGTCCCACGTGATATTCTGATGAGAATTCATTTTTTTCATACTAAAGATCAACTTCTATTCAAATCGAGACATCTGGATCAGCTGCCTGCCCCGTATACTCACCTCCAACTGTACGCTGACCTCTCGCAGCATACTCGTCAATTAAGGAGACAACTGAACACCATTACCAAACCACTTAATAACCACAAGATCCCCTACCAATGGGGCTTTCCCACCAAGATCATAGTCACAAAGAATGGGACCAAGCATAATATCTCCACAGTGGAGGAAGGCCTCAAATTACTCCATCTATGGGGAATTATTCCCGATCCACCCAAAACAGCACAAATAAACCGCGGAGAAAACTCTTCTCACTCCGCTGACAACCGTCACTCCGGTAAGCATTAATCTACACCTGAATAGTGGGCCCACAAATGACCCAGTTTGCCACAACTCCGGTCGGATGCCTTGCTCGTTGCAACTTGCTCCACGAACTTATACCCCACAACAACACAGCAGTACCAGTTTTACTTAACTGCTGTCAGTTCTTGTATTTTTGTCTACCTTTTTTTTTTTTTCCCTACTAAATTTTTATTTTTTCTCCTTACCCTAAGTTTTCCTTACCCATCATCTCTTCTTCCTGAGAGCACACGCAAGAAAAAGGACACGAGTACCTCGAACACTGGTCTTTTCTAAGTAACAGCACCTATCTACTAACTGTGAGTAAGAACTTGTCACATACGCTATCTTACATCATCCGCCAAGATGACCAAATTCCTCTCACTGAATGCCAAAGGGCTAAATCACCCAGTAAAAAGAGCCTCACTGTGGCGCACAGCCCAGAAATCCTTGTGCGACATCATCTGTGTGCAAGAAACGCATTTTAAAAGATCTGCAATGCCACACTGCAGTAACAAATCTTTTCCCCATATTTACCACGCTCCAGGCCCCACTAAGAAAAATGGAGTTCTAATAGCAATCAAACATACAATCAACTTTACGCTTCATAACAGTATGATTGATGAAGACGGTAGATATCTGGCCCTAGATTGTACCCTAGACAATACTAGATATACTATTGTCACGGTGTATGCGCCCAACACTAAACAAATCAAATTCCTTTCTAAGCTGATGCCCAAAATAGCCAAATTCCGTCAGGGAAACCTCGTTATCTGCGGAGATTTCAACATCGTTCCAGATAACTCCTTAGATGCCTCCTCACGCACAACTAGACTTGCCTCACCTATGGGACAGTTCCTAAGAAACCATGACTTATATGATGTATGGAGATGCCACCATCCCACTGAGAGGGACTACTCCTTCCTTTCCCATTGACACAACTCATACACCAGAATCGATTACTTCCTAGTCGACAAGTGGACTCTACCGAAAATTTCTGAGTCATCTCTAGACACGATAACATGGTCCGACCATGCCCCAGTGACTATAACCATCAAGTCTTTGCCTACCTCTTCACCTACGAAGCTATGGAGAGCCAATGCCTCAATTATTCAATCACCTGAACATTCAGTCACAATCCGTAAACATTTGGAAGAATATTTTGATTTGAACCAGGGTTCGACATCAAGCAACACTATTTTATGGAACGCTCACAAAGCGGTCATTAGAGGGATTCTTATCCAAATAGGAGCTAGAGAGAAAAGGAGGAGATCACAGCGCCTTGACACCATCACCTCCCAAATTAAAACAACAGAAGCCCAAAACCAATTAACCCCCGATCCTGCCCTTAGAGAAAAACTTGTACTTCTCAGACAAGAATTAAGGAACCTATTACTAGAAACATATGATAGAGCCCAAAAAAGATTTAAAGCGAATCACTACTCCACTGGGAATAAGGCAGGGAAAGCCATGGCACTCAGGATCAAAGGTCATCATATTAAAAACAAGATATCTCACCTTTATCATCCCTCCACACAACAAAAACTGATAGATCCTCAAGCTATAGCAGAAGCGTTTAGACATTACTACGAAACACTTTATAATCTAAACAATGATTCCACTATTAGCCAACCATGCCCAGAAGACATAGAAAACTTTTTGAAAGAAATTAATCTCCCACAAGTCTCCCCCGACCAACTAACAATGCTAAATGCTCCATTCTCTCCAATGGAAGTTTTAGATACCATCACATCCCTGCCATCCAACAAATCCCCTGGACCGGACGGTCTCACCGGGGAGTACTATAAACAATTCGGTACCATTCTAGCTCCTTTTTTAGCTCAAATGTGCAATGACGCTGCCTCCTCCTCTTCTCTCCCACAGGAAATGTTAAATGCCTTAATCATTACGCTACCGAAGCCAGGCAAGGATCCTACCTCTCCGCAAAACTTTAGACCCATATCGCTTCTGAATGTTGACACCAAAATCTATGCCAAACTCATAGCAAACAGGTTAATAAATATTATGCCTTCACTAATCCACCCTGATCAATCAGGGTTCACAAAAGGTAGGCAAACGTTTGATGCAACCCGCAGACTCATTAATATAATACACATTGCGAAGTCTGAACGAACGCCTTCTCTGCTTCTATCCCTGGATGCAGAGAAGGCGTTCGACAGAGTCAATTGGGCCTATCTCCAAGCTACACTCCGTAAATTCGGTCTCCAAGGCCACATTCTTTCCGCAATATTAGCTTTATACTCAAAACCTTCAGCCCGGGTCTATACCTCTGAGATGCTATCTAAACCATTCCCAATTTCTAATGGCACTCGTCAGGGCTGCCCCCTATCACCCATCATCTTCAATTTAGTAATGGAACCCCTGGCCGAACATATTAGATTAAACAAGTCCATTACAGGATTCCAAATTGGAAAATTGGAACACAAGATCAATCTGTTTGCTGACGACGTCATCATGATGGTAACCAACCCCATATCCTCCCTGGCTTCGATACAATCTGTATTACAAAGATTTAGTACCATTTCTTATTACAAGGTCAACGAAAACAAGTCATATATTCTAGACCTAGGTCTAGATGCCATAACTAGCAACCTTCTACGTAACTTCTATACATATCCATGGGCAGACACAGGTATAGCATATCTAGGAATTACACTCACCAAATGCACCAGCAATCTTTTTACTAGCAACTACTTGGAAATGAAACAGATGCTTATTAAGGAAACCTCCAAACTGTCAAAATTTGAATTTTCTTGGGCTGGCAGACTAGCTGCTTTTAATATGCTCATTCTCCCTAGATTGCTCTACACGTTCCGCACACTACCTATTCCACTTACTAACTCATACCTCCAATCGCTACAATCTATTATACACCACTACATGTGGCAAGGCAAGAAACCTAGATGTAGTCATACCAAAACTACCAAACACAAACTAGCGGGTGGCCTAGGATATGTAGATATTAAAGATTACCATCTAGCCACCATTCTATCTCAAATGACGGAATGGATACACACGCACCCATCCACACTATGGGGAAACATTGAAAACACCATGACTCCAGGGCCCAACCTTAAATACTGGCTATTCAGCACTACAACTAAACACACAAATCTTTGCTTACACTCACCGACCATACAAGCTTCAGTTAAAGCCTGGTTGATATTACACTCGGCAAAATGGTCTCAATTACCCACCAAAAACATCCCAATACCTATCCAAACCCTACAATTGCTAACACCTGATTTGAACATTCCCAAATGGATAGCAGACCAAAATACCTGCACCACAGAACTCAGGTCTATGATACTACATAAACCCTTTACCCAACTCCAATCACAATACCAAGCACCCTCCAAAGACTTCCTTAATTACGCCAGGATTCAACAATGTCTCTCAGCCCACCCACGTTTGGAAGGAGCAGTGCCACTTAAAATATGGAACTACTACTTCTCTGACAACACGCCTACCAAAGGCACCTCACTAATATATTCTACACTACAAGAAAAAACAGTGTTCCACAAATCTAAACCATATACAGACTGGGAAAAAGACTTACAGATTCAGTTCTCTGAACATCAATGGCAAAAGGCCCTACAATCCATTTATAAATCCACTAGCTGCACCTCTCTCTGGGAATTAATGCATAAAATACACCTAAGATGGTACCTAACACCACAGAGACTGGCCAAATTCCAACCACAAGCCTCATCCAAGTGTTGGAGAGAATGTAACCACATAGGCACCCTATCTCACATTCTATGGTCATGTCCAGCCTTAAAAGACCTCTGGACAGAGGTGGAACACCTTATACAAGATATCTGTCACCTTCCCATCACACTTGCCCCACAATTGGCCATACTGAACTTGACTACTGAATTACTGCCACCACCCTTCAGACTAGTGATTACACACATACTCCTAGCTACCAGATTACTCATAACTAGACGATGGAAAACAACCTTAACCCCATCGCTGTCCGAAGTCATTACACTAGTTCACTCCCATTACGCGTATGAATCAATTATGTCAAAAGGAAAACCCTCATACTCCAAAATCCACAAGCTATGGCACCCCTGGTCGAATTGGTACACACAAAAACTTACCTGATAATTTTTCTGATACTACTAACACATGCTCGAGCCTCGTTACTCTGCTCACTGAATATATAGCACAGCTCTCTACCTCTCTCCCCTACTCATCTTGTCCCATACCCCCCTCTCCACTCCCCTCCCCTCCTTTTTATTTCTAATTTTGTTCCACCTACCCTCTTTACTAAGCTATCCTACACGTTACATACAGTTTATTACAAGTACACATGCTACCATGAGTACTCTCAAGTTCTCCAAGGATTCTGGACATGTACTGGTCCATTCACATCCTCACACTTGAAAGTTCTACATTCTACACTTCTATGTTTCTACCATCCTTTGGTAAGAACTGTTCAAGTTATCATACGTTGTTAAATAATTTACTTTTTTGAACTATCTTTACACCAAGGAGAATGAAGGATTCCCTAATCACCCATGTCACAGCATGAGCCCTTATGGGGTGCATGGGATTGATAACCCACACACATTATCTTACCTTCATCACCTATCACAGTTCTTATGTTTAAATCTCGATTAACGAATAACTACTGCTATGTACTTATCTTGATTATATTGCAATTTGAATACGACTTATGACAATGACTGTCAATATTGTACTTAATTCTTCAATAAAAATATTGAAACAAAAAAAAGTGTCAGAAAGGGCTTTGTCTTCAAGTGGTTAGAAGAGTGGGTGATGTGTGACATAAGCTTCTAAATGTTGTGCATAAAATGCCAGGACAGTTCAAAACCCCCCAAATGACCCCATTTTTGAAAGTAGACACACCAAGCTATTTGCTGAGAGGCATGTCGAGTCCAAAAGTTGCGGGAAAGAGACAATTTTTTTTTTTTTTGCGCAAAGTTGTCACTAAATGATATATTTCTCAAACATGCCATGGGAATATGTGAAATTACACCCCAAAATACATTCTGTTGCTTCTCCTGAGTACGGGGATACCACATGTGTGAGACTTTTTGGGAGCCTAGCCACGTACGGGACCCCGAAAACCAAGCACTGCCTTCAGGCTTTCTAAGGCCGTAAATTTTTGATTTCACTCTTCACTGCCTATCACAGTTTCGGAGGCCATGGAATGCCCAGGTGGCAAAAAAACCCCCCAAATGACCCCATTTTGGAAAGTAGACACCCCAAGCTATTTGCTGAGAGGTATAGTGAGTATTTTGCAGACCTCACTTTTTGTCACAAAGTTTTGAAAATTGAAAAAAGAAAAAAAAAAATTATCGTCTTTCTTTATTTTTAAAAACAAATGAGAGCTGCAAAATACTCACCATGCCTCTCAGCAAATAGCTTGGGGTGTCTACTTTCCAAAATGGGGTCATTTTGGGGGGGTTTGTGCTACCTGGGCATTCCATGGCCTCCGAAACTGTGATAGGCAGTGAAGAGTGAAATCAAAAATGTACACCCTTAGAAATCCTGAAGGCGGTGATTGGTTTTCGGGGCCCTGTACGCAGCTAGGCTCCCAAAAAGTCCCACACATGTGGTATCCCCGTACTCAGGAGAAGTAGCTAAATGTATTTTGGGGTGCAATTCCACATATGCCCATGGCCTGTGTGAGCAATATATCATTTAGTGACAACTTTGTGCAAAAAAAAAAAAAAAAATGTGTCACTTTCCTGCAACTTGTGTCAAAATATAAAACATTCCATGGACTCAACATGCCACAAAGCAAATAGCTTGGGGTGTCTACTTTCCAAAATGGGGTAATTTGGGGGGGTTTTATGCCATCTGGGCATTTTATGGCCTTCAAAACTGTGATAGGTAGTGAGGAGTAAAATCAAAAATGTACGCCCTTAGAAATCCTGAAGGCAGTGATTGGTTTTCGGGGCCCCGTACGCGGCTAGGCTCCCAAAAAGTCAAAAAGTCCCACACATGTGGTATCCCCATACTCAGGAGAAGCAGCTAAATGTATTTTGGGGTGCAATTCCACATATGCCCATGGCCTGTGTGAGCAATATATCATTTAGTGACAACTTTTTGTAATTTTTTTTTTTTTGTCATTATTCAATCACTTGGGACAAAAAAAATGAATATTCAATGGGCTCAACATGCCTCTCAGCAATTTCCTTGGGGTGTCTACTTTCCAAAATGGGGTCATTTGTGGGGGTTTTGTACTGCCCTGCCATTTTAGCACCTCAAGAAACGACATAGGCAGTCATAAATTAAAGGCTGTGTAAATTCCAGAAAATGTACCCTAGTTTGTAGGCGCTATAACTTTTGCGCAAACCAATAAATATACACTTATTGACATTTTTTTTACCAAAGACATGTGGCCGAATACATTTTGGCCTAAATGTATGACTAAAATTGAGTTTATTGGATTTTTTTTAGAACAAAAAGTAGAAAATATCATTTTTTTTCAAAATTTTCGGTCTTTTTCCGTGTATAGCGCAAAAAATAAAAAAACGGCAGAGGTGATCAAATACCATCAAAGGGGGCGTGTCCGGACTATGGAGGAGTGAGGACGTGTGCCTTCTCAGCTCCGCTCTACCGCAGCACATTACCAGCTCCACAGCGGAGGTAACACCCGCACCCGCAGCAAATTATGTCCCTGAGACACCGGGCATCCTCCCAGCCACAACGGACTGACCGATCGCGGCAATCCCAGCTGGATTCCTTCTACACTGGGCAGACCGGGAGGGGCCGCGAGCCTTCCAAGATGGCGCCGACCGGGAAGACACAGCGTGCTAACAAGGCCGCAAAGACCTCCGCAGGCCAGTCACAGCAACTAGATGACTCTCCCGCTCCATCTCCAGGGTCGGTGAGTGACTCAGTTCCCCTGATCTCCCCAGGCTCCCCCACTTCCCAAGATGGTGACTCCACTGACCTGGACCCCCTGGCAGATGCAGACATCAGGCGCCATATTATGTCCCTACCCACGAAAGCTGATCTTGAACGCTTTGCTGACAGAGTGGAAAAAGCTTTTAAGGAAGATATTGCTCAGCTCAAAGCTGATACAAGTCACTTGGGAGGCAGACTTGAAACTCTGGAACAGAAATTTGAGGAAACTCTCCCTGTCATTTCTAAACTACAAGACAAGTGTAACATACAGGGCCAACAGATTGAGGCCCTGCTATGTCAGCTGGATGACACAGAGAACCGCAGCAGACGGGGAAATATCAGGATAAGAGGCCTACCTGAAGCTACTGGGCCCAGGGACATAATCCCCACCCTGGAAGGAGTCTTTAAGGAAATATTAGGACTGCCTGCCACTGCTACGATCGAAATAGACCGTGCACACAGGGCCCTGAAGCCCCCATCCCAGGATGCGAACAATCCAAGAGATATCATATCATATCAAATTACATAAATATACGCTTAAAGACCGCATCATGCAAAAAATGAGGGGGAAACCCTATTTTGATTTTGATGGTGCACACCTGGCCTTTTATCAGGACATCTCGAGGCACACTCTTATGCAACGTAGAGCACTTCGCCCTCTCCTAACAGCTATCCAAGACGCAGGCCTGGTGTATCGCTGGGGATTCCCCTTCAGCCTTCAAGTCACTAAAGATGGTAGAACCATAACTCTTCGCAACAAAGATGACCTCCCGCTCTTTTTGACTTCCCTAGATCTGGACCCGGTAGACTTTCCCGACTAGAGATGTTCCTCAGAACTGGGAAGCGACAAATTACCTACCCACCAACCGTGGCAACCAGCCAGAAACCAGAATCGCAGGAGGAATCGCAGGCGACATCTCTCTGAATCCTCGCTGGGAATGTCCTTACCCGGAAACTAGCAAACATCCCTTTCTGGGGCAAACGAACTGCTACTGGGATTTTTTTCTTTTTTCCTTTTCCTTGTTTTAAATATACCCAAGTGTTTTTCTTTTATACATATTACACTAATGCCGCGTACACACGGTCGGACTTTTCGTCTACAAAAGTCAGACAGCCTGTCCGACAGACTTCCGGCAGACTTTCGGCGGACTTGCGGCAGACTTTCTAACGAACGGACTTGCCTACACACGACCACACAAAAGTCTGACGGATTCGTACGTGATGACGTACACCGGACTAAAATAAGGAAGTTCATAGCCAGTAGCCAATAGGTGCCCTAGCGTGGCTTTTTGTCCGTCGGACTAGCACACAGACGAGCGGATTTCGGGGTCCGTCGTAGTTACGAAGTAAAAATTTAAAGCATGTTTCAAATCTAAAGTACGTCGGATTTGAGGCTAAAAAAGTACGTTGAAAGTCCGGAGAAGCCCACACACGATCGGATTACCAGCCAGCTTTAGTCCGTCAGCGTCCGTTGGACTTTTGTAGACGAAAAGTACGACCGTGTGTACGCGGCATTAGATTATCCCCTTAACATTAGCCGTAAGGCTGCTTGATGGTTTGCACATTTTTGAGTTCCCTGAAGCACCATCATTCTCTCCATGTCTAACCGCACCATATCAGACGCGGTGGACGGAGACGGAGGACCTCCTGCCCTCTCTTATAGATGGCACACTAACCCCCTAGTAGGCCGCCCTGCTTTTTTTGGGCACTAATCCCCTTTGGGATAAAGGGTCGTGGCCTGGAGTCCCTCCCCTCTCTAGGGGGGGGCTCCTCGACACGACCCTTAGTAGTTGTTCTACATGCGTGGATGTTAACATCCATACTGTTTTGATGGTTATGACCATGTTTTTATGTTCTTCTTCTCACACATGTTTTGTCTTCTCTCCCTCTTCCTCTCGTCTCTTTCCTACTCCCTCCCCCTTCACTACAGGTTGCTCCACCTTGCTGTCTGTGACGGACCCCTCGCAAATTGCACACATTGAACACCCACGTTCCATCCCATGGCTTCCCTACGGGTAAGTACATATAATGTACGGGGACTATGTTCCCCACACAAACGTAGTAAGCTTTGGGGGGAGTTAAAACGCCTGAAAACCCAAGTGGTTTTCCTCCAAGAAACCCACTTTACGCCAAAGTCTCTTCCCAAATTGCCTACTCACCTTTTCAACCAATGGTTTATTCGCACATCCCCGACCCCTAAATCTAAAGGGACAGCTATCGCCATACACAAGGCATGCCCTTTTCAGCCGGCAGAGCACGATACAGACCCCTTGGGGAGATATGTTATCCTAAAGGGCAACATTGCTGGCCAAAAATATACATTTGCCACTATTTACGCCCCGAATGCAGATCAACTTACCTTCATAGACACTAAACTAGACCGCTTGGCTGAATTCAGAGAAGGCTTCCTAATCCTAGGAGGCGATTTTAACGTAAGCCCTGACCCAATGCTAGACACCTCCCATGCAAGACCCTCTCACTCCTACGCATTCTTGAAGCATTTCTGCAGGACTATTCAGTCCCACCTGCTCACCGACAGTTGGCGAGCGCTTAGACCACTAGACCGTGACTTCAGCTATTACTCTACAGTACATAACGTATACACAAGAATTGACCACATCTATGTGGATCGAAATATCCTTGAACTTTTACAGTCTGCAGACATTGGTTCCATTTCCATTTCCGACCACGCCCCAGTGACGATGGCCTTTTCCTTGCCATCAGGCGCACGGGGAGTTCGGACCTGGAGACTTAATGAGAACTTACTGGACGATGCAGTGGTGATGGCTGAGGTCGCGGATACCCTAACTCATTATTTTGCAGAAAACCCTATAGGCGAGCTGAGTGAGGGGACGGTTTGGGAGGCTCACAAGGCGGTGGTTCGGGGGGCTCTGATTTCCCAGGGCAGTAGGCTTAAAAAAAGATACGACAGGCAGACTTTTTAAGAGTACACACCGAACTCCAAAAAGCAGAACTCAGGCACAAAGCTAACGGACGCCCTGAAGAACTGGAAAAGCTGACAGAACTACGCAAACTGTTCTTACGCCTACTCGATCGTCAAACACGCAAACAATTCCGATTCATGGCACACAGGTACTATGAGCACGGAAACAAATGCGGCCGCATGTTGGCCCGGGCCCTCCGGAAACGTCAAGCCCAGACATATATACATAAACTACATAGCGCCTCGGGTACACCGATTCTACACCCATCTAAAATTGCTGCTGAATTTCGAGCTTACTACGCTAAATTGTACAACATAGACTCTGACCCCTCCCTAACATCACGGGACACTAGACAAAACGCGATCCGAGACTATCTGACTGCAGCCAAACTCCCGACACTTACAGAAGAGCAATCCTCAGACTTAGACGCCCCAATTACCCTAAATGAGCTTCGGGCCACTGTGAATTCCTTGCCCAACGGAAAGAGTCCTGGACCTGACGGGTTCACTAAGGCATACTATAAAGCCTTCCTGACTCACCTAGAGACACCCATGTGCAAATATTTTAATTCTATTGCAGAAGGAAGAACCATTCCATCAGAGGCACTTCTGGCACACATCACTGTAATCCCGAAAGAGGGCAAGGATCCCACCGTACCCCCGAGCTATAGGCCAATATCGCTCCTTAACCTAGATATAAAAATTTTAGCGAAAACACTAGCAAACAGACTTAAATACCTTATACCCGACATTATCCACCCAGACCAAACGGGATTCATAACAGGTAGAGAAGCCAGGGACAACTCTATCAGAGCGGTACACCTTACTCACTGGGCCCGTGCCCGCCCCGAGCCACAGCCTTACCTCATACTGTCAACAGACGCTGAAAAAGCGTTCGATCGCGTTGACTGGTCTTACTTGACGGAGGTGCTTCGATCACTGCGGATGGGTCCGAGAATGCTGTCCTCTATATTAGCACTATACTCGACACCTTGCGCACAAGTCAAGGTAAATGGAACCCTCTCGGCTCGCTTCCCCATCAGAAATGGCACGAGACAGGGGTGTCCCCTATCACCTCTCTTGTTCGCCTTAGTGCTGGAGCCTTTGCTCTGCACAATACGCGCTAACCCTGACATTAGGGGTCTCACGGTTGGTAACACGGAGCATAAACTCTCGGCATATGCTGATGATGTCCTGTTCCATGTTTCAAACCCCCTGATCTCACTGCCCAACCTGATGAGGGAACTGAAGCTCTTTGGGTTTCTTTCAAATTTTAAAATTAATTTTTCAAAGTCAGAAATACTCCCTATTTGCATGTCATCCCAATTAACAATGAGCCTTAAATCAGCCTTTCCTTTCACCTGGGCCACGTCGGCTATTCGATACCTCGGTATACAACTCACAGATAATTTTAACAGCCTATATACCGCAAATTACCTCCCACTGATAACTACCATTAAGAAAGACCTATCCCAATGGACACAGACGGCCTTCACATGGCTGGGAAGGGTGAACATAATAAAAATGAATATTCTACCACGCATACTGTTCCTTTTACAGATGCTACCAATTCGACTACCCCGATCTTTTTTTGATAAAATATCTAGCATACTGTCTGAATTTACATGGAATGCGCGCAAACCTAGGATAGCTCTACGAGTCCTACGTCGCTCGAAACAAAACGGAGGCCTAGGCCTTCCAGATGTCAGAAGATACTATTGGGCTATAGCGATACAGAGGATGCTCAACTGGTGTTTCCACTCTTGCTCTAAGATATGGGTACCACTAGAGAAATGTTTAGCGGGTAGGAACTTATCATATGCTCCCTGGCTGTCCCGAGAGCATAGAGGACTGTCGGAGACAACGTCCCCCTTGACAACCCAGGTACTGTCAACCTGGGATAAGATTAACCCGCTGCTAAAATTGGCTCCCTCGGTGTCCCCACTGGCCCCATTGGGAGGTTTCCTTTGGTTCCCTCCGGGAGAACAAATAGGTTTTTTTGAATCGTGGATAGAGGGTGGAGACGCCAGTTGTGACAAACTCATGAAAGACGGCAAACTCCTGGGCTACGAATATCTGCCTACAGGCAAACAGGGTAACCCAATGAACTTCTAGAAATACAGACAACTACATCACTTCTTTCAATTACAAGGCCATAAGATTAGAGACCCTTCTTCTCTCACCCACCTTGAAAAACTCTTTATTGCAGAAGAACCTACACCACACTTGGTCTCGGAACTTTATAAATTACTAGGTTCCTCATTCCCTAACACCACACCCGCCTTTATCAGACGTTGGGAAAAGGACCTGGGCATCGTATTTGCAAAGACAGACTTAACTCACTTGTATCAGCTTACTCATTCATCCTCAATAGAGTCCAAGACCCAGGAAACGAACTTTAAGCTGCTATCCCCCTGGTACAGAGTACCTGCGGACTTGGCCCGCTTCTACCCTTCCACATCCGAGCTGTGCTGGAGAGGATGTGGTCAGAAAGGTACACTGAAACACATATGGTGGGATTGCCCTCAAATTAAACCCTTTTGGGAAGATATACGTAACCAAATCAAAATAGTGACAGAGATAGAAATCCCCTTCCTCCCGACCCACTTTCTCCTGCAGGTCCCCCCGATCTCACTACGAAAATACAAGAAAAGTGTGCTGCCGCACTTATTAAATGCGGCTAGGCGGGCGCCTGATCCCAATCCATTGGAAAAAACATACGACCCCCACACGTGCTGAGTGGATCGGAAAGGTTAGTGAGATCCGGGAGGCCGAGGATTGGGTGGCGACCAATAAAGGCCACAAAGACCGATTCCATGCAATCTGGATGTCATGGGCTGAATACACCTCTGACTCCACCGCAGTGTCGTCTAGTCTAGACGTTGCACTACTGGAACTGGCAGACCTTACTCTTAGAGTACTTAGGCTAACAAAAACTCAACCCTGTAGGCAAGACCCTAAAACCTGACCTAGCCGAGGAATAACGAATCCAGCTCCGAGGGGTCCGTCGCAGAGGCAGAGGAAGCTTACCAGTACTTGCAGGTAACCTGACCCATTCCCTCTCCCTTTCCCATTCCCCCCATTCCCTCTCCTATTCCCTCTTCTCACTCTTACTGTACCCCCCACCTCTCTCTTTTTTTTTTATTATTCCCTTTTATTTTTGTGTCTCTCTATTTATTATTGTTATTTTGGTATAATATTAGGGAAACTCATGCGAAACAGCTAAGTATGGGCTGTTCAATATAGAAATGAAACCCGCTGGGGGAGATCTCTGGATTTCCAAGAGCCAGATAAATTTTACATGAATAAACCACCGTTGCGTGGTCGCGGGGGCCCACGTAGGAGCGGGAGGCGGATTGATGGAGGTTTTGAGCCCCCCCTTCCTGCCCCGGGTGTGGGCCACCGGGCTATGTACCCTGCACATTCCAGAGAGTCCCCCAACTTAAACACACCCTCGCGAGCCCTTAGGCTGGCCCCGCTTCATTTGCATTCTTCATGAAAACATGGGGCTTCCAGAGCTCCTGATTACTCCCTTGGCGGGTCCCACAGAGTTATCCCTAGAAGAGCACTTTACATTAGGTTAATAGTAATGTATGTGTTTGTTCAACCCACATATTGCATATTGTTACTGAAATGACCCTGCGAGGCCATTGTTTACAGGATTTGCACTGTTGGACATGTCATGTAATGTCTTGTTCTAAAAATAAAAACTTATTATACAAAAAAAATACCATCAAAAGAAAGCTCTATTTGTGGGAAGAAAAGGACGCAAATTTCGTTTGGGTACAGCATTGCATGACCGCGCAATGGTCAGGAAGGGGGTAAATCCTTCCGGGGCTGAAGTGGTTAAGCATTATTAAAATCACTGCTCCCGAAAAAACGGTCGTTTTTAAAACTTTTTTTGCATTGATACGTGTCCCCTGGGGCAGGACCCAGGTCTCCAAACTCATTTTTGAGACAATAACTTGCATATAAGCCTTTAAAATGAGCACTTTTGATTTCTCTCATAGACTTTTAAAGGGTGTTCCGCAGCTTTCGAATTTGCCGAGAACACCCCAAATTGTTCGCTATTCGGTGAACGGGCAAACAGCCAATGTTCGAGTTGAACTCATGTTCAACCCGAACATAAAGCCCATCCCTATCCAGAAGGATAAACCCCTGGTTTCGGTTACCCTTTCTTGGACTGAGTTATCTGTCAAGATACAGGCTCTAATCGACTCTGGGGCTGCAGGGCTGTTCATTGATGCTGCCTTAATATCAAAGCACTCAATTCTGCTGCAGTTGCGTGACACTCTACTTGCCATTAAGGTTTTTGATGGGAGACCTTTACAGTCTGCCCATGTTCCTTAATGAGACGGTTCCATTGTCCATGGCTGTAAGGGCTCTTCACCATGAAATCCAATTCCAAGTTATTTCCTCACCTACATTTCCACTGGTTATTGGTTATCCTTGGTTACAGAGGCACAACCCCTCTTTTGATTGGCTCCGTGCTGAAGTTCTCTCCTGGTCGCCACAAGGCAGTAAGACATTCTTCCAGAAGGTAGCCAAGGTCCTGTGTACCTCTTCACTCTCCTCCCTGCTGGAAGAGTACCGCGATTATAGGGATGTCTTTGACAAAGGTCAAGCCAGTAGTTTACCTACACACCTGTCGTATGATTGCGCAATTGACCTTCAACCTGGTGCCATATCCCCTCGTGGCCGGGTTTACCCTTGGTTAGTCTTGGAAGATAAGGCCATGGAGGAGTATGTTGCAGACGCACTTTCTTGAGGTTTCATCCACAAGTCCTCATCTCCTGCTGGAGCTGGTTTCTTCTGAAGAAGAAGAAGAGTGGTGAACTGAGATCTTGTATTGATTATAGGAGTCTCAATCATTTCACGATTAAGAATGCCTGTCCGATTTCATTGATTACGGAGTTATTTGACTGCCTCAAGGGAGCAACGGTTTTCACAAAGCTTGATTTGAGAGGGGCAAACAATCTCGTAAAGATTAAGGAGGACGATGAGTGGAAAACTGTGTTTAATACCAGAACAGGCCATTATGAGTACCTAGTAATGGCTTTTGACCTTTGTAACGCCCTGGCAGTTTTCCAGGAATTTATTAATAATGTCCTCCGAGATTTGTTGAAGTTATGTGTAGTGGTTTATCTTGACAATATCCTCATATTTTCCAAATCCCCGGAGAGCCACCACACAGATGTCTGTTGTGCGCTTCAGAAACTAAGAGAGAACAATCTCTATTGTATATTGGAGAAGTGCGAATTCCATTATGAACAGGTTAAATTCCTTGGTTATGTAATTTCCACTGCTGGTTTTTTGATGGACCCAGAGAAACTTTCAGCAGTCCTACAGTGGCCCGACCCGTGGGTTTTCTTTTTTTGGCTTTGCCAACTATTATCAGAAGTTTGTTCGTAACATCTCGCCTCTGGTCAAGCCCCTAACTGATATGACCAGAAAGGATGGTAACCCACAGAGTTGGTCTCCGGAGTCCATTAAGGCCTTTGGGAGTCTCAAGGCTGCCTTTGATTCTGCTCCTGTGTTGGCACATCCTGATCCTAAGTTACCTTTTATCCTTGAGGTTGATGCTTCTGAGACTGAAGTTGGCACCCTTATGTCTCAACGCCCTACCTCTGAGAACACTATGCATCCTTGTGGCTACATTTCCAAGAAATTGCCACCTGCGGAGTGCAATTACGAGATTGGTGACAGAGAGCTGTTAGCGATCATTTTAGCCCTGAAAGAATGGAGACATCTCCTCGAAGGTACCACTGTGCCAGTTCTCATTCTTACTGACCATAAGAATCTCAAATTCTTGTCTGAGGCTAAACGCCTCTTTCCCAGAGGGGCGCGATGGGCTCTTTTCTTGTCTAGTTTCAATTACATTGTCTCCATTCTTACCCGGTACTAAGAATGTAAGGGCTGATGCTTTGTCACGACTATTTTCCTCCACTTTCAAGATAGAGTCGGTTCCTGTTCCTGTGATTCCTCCTGATCATATTCTGGCTACGATTCGCACCAGTCTCACTTCTCCTTTGGGTGACAAAATTCTTGCTGCTCAGGTCCATGCTCCTCCTGAGAAACCTTGTGACCGCTGCTTTGTCCCAGAGAGGCTCATACTGCCGTGCTCCAGACTTACCATTTTCCCAATCCTGCTGGCCACCCTGGGAAGAATCAACTCTTTTGGGCCATTTCCCAACAATACTGGTGGCCTAGTCTACGTGCTGATGTAACCGCCTTCGTAACTGCCTGTTCCGTGTGTGCTGAAAGTAAGACTCTACGACACCTTCCAGTTGGCCTCCTACAACCTATACTCAATGGAGAGAGGCCCTGGACCCACCTGTCTATGGATTTCATTGTGGAGTTACCCAAATACCAGGGCAACACAGTTATCCTTATGGTGGTTGACCGGTTCTCGAAATTGTCTCATTGTCTTCCACTTAAGAAAGTGCCCACTTCTAAAGGAACTGGCTTCCATTTTTACTCAGAAAATCTTTTGCTTACATGGGCTACCCAAGTAGTCAGTTTGTGTCCCAGATCTGGTGAGCCTTTTGTGCACAGTTGGGAATTCAGTTTGCTTTCTCCTCCGCGTATCACCAATGGGGAACAAACCAATCAGTTCTTGGAGCAATTCCTACGTTGCTATATTTCTGACCATCATAACAACTTGTCAGACCTCTTACTGTGGGCGGAGTTTGCTCACAATAGTGCCTTGAATTCTGCTTCACGATAGTCCCATTTCCCAACCTTCCATGTTGCCTGACTCTGCAGAGTATTCCTGAGTTAGAGGAACATCTCTGTGAATGAATGATTTGTATAGTGCTGCAAATGCGAACTGAATCACCTCAAGGTGCTAGATCCGCCCTGTGTTGTCCAGCTTCTTAGAAGAGGTAGGTCTTGAGTTTCTTTCTGAAGGCCTGATGGTTTTCTTCCATGCGAATGTGAGTAGGTAGAGCGTTCCATAGCCGTGGTCCTTGGACTGCGAATCTTCGTTCTCCCTTTGTTTTGTAGCAGGTTTTTGAAATAAGGAGGAGGTTTTGGTTAGCTGATCGAAGACTGCGATTGAGTGTGTAGCGCTTTATTTTCTCGCATAGGTATTGAGGAGCGTTTCCTTGTATACATTTGTGAGTGAGGCAGAGGGTCTTGAAAGTGATTTGATTTTTTACGGTTAGCCAGTGTAGGTTCCTCTGGGAAGGGGAGATGGATTCCCAGGGTTTTTTTCCTGTTAAAAGTCTTGCCACCGTGTTTTGGATGAGTTCCAAGCACGTAAGCTGATTCTGGGGTAGTCCTATGTAGAGGGAGTTTGCGTAGTCCAGTCTGGAATTGATGATTGTTCCAACTACTGCTGCTTTGTCCTCTCATTAGGATGAAGGAGATGAGTCTACGTAGCAGGCGGAGGAGATGGTGAGATCCGCTGACTACTGATCCTATTTGTGCATCCATTGACATTTCTGAGTCAAAAATGACTCCGAGACTCTTGGCTTTAATGCTTGGAGAGATGGTCTGTCCAAAGATGGTGGGCGGTGTCCATGGGGTCTTAGTCTTGGAATTTTGGTTTGCGTGTAGGAGAAGAAGCTCTTTTTGATCCGTTGAGTTTGAGAGAGCTAGTGGTCATCCAGTCATCTATCAAAGTGAGGCATTTTTCTAGTCGCTGATGATGGTCTTTTTCTCCGGTGATGCGAAAGTAGAGTTGGGTATCATCAGCGTATGAGTGGAAGCAGAGGTCCGATTTTCTCATGATTTTGAGGAGTGGGCGAATGTAGATGTTGAAGAGCACTGGTGACAAGGGTGAACCTTGAGGGACTCCACAAGAGATTGCATGGGTTTCAGAGGTGAAAGCTCCTAGTTTCACTGTCTGAGAGCGATTTCCTAAGAAGGATGCAAACGATTGTAGGTCTGAATCTGTGACTCCTGCTACATCTGTAAGTCGGATGAGTAGAGTATTGTGGTCCACTGTATCGAACGCTGCACTGAGGTCCAACAGTACCAAGAGACATGATTCTTCATCATCAGCTGCTTCGAGGGCGTCGTCCCATATTTTGAGAAATGCTGTTTGTGCCATGGCCTGGGCGGAAGCCTGATTGCAGAGGGTCCAGGAGTTTGTGTGTGTCCAGGTGGTGTTGTAGCTGTTGTACTACTGCTTTCTCGATAATCTTGGAGATGGTGTTAAGGCTTGTTATCGGTCTGTGATAGTTAGGATCCTTAGGGTCGAGGTTGGGTCTCTTTAGGAGGGGTTTGACAATGCCATGTTTGAGGATGATTGGAACAGTCCTTTCTTTGAATGACTGGTTAATGAGGTGTGTTATAGTAGGAGCCAAGATGTCGGAACATTCTCAGTAGTTTTGTAGGAATGATGTCGTTTGGTGATGTGCTATCTCTGAGGCTTCTGATGATATTTTTGGTGTTGTCAATGGTGATTGGGATCAGCGAAAAATTTGGTGCTTGTGTGATGATTGTATTGATTTTTTCTTTTTGCTTTAGTTGAATGAGGTTGAGGTTTTTTCTGTTGAATTGTTTTCCGGATGTTGTCGATTTTGTCGATAATAAAATTCGATAACTCATTGCAGAATTCTTGGGTTTCATTTCCTGGGGGCTCTAGGCAGGTAGGGTTCATAGTCTTGGTGACTATTTTGAAGAGTTCCTGAGGGTGGTTTAAGGCTGTTAGGATGGTGTTTGAGAAATGTTCCTTTTTTGCTTTGAAGATTGCTTTGTGATATTTCTCTGTGAGTGTTTTGTAGTTTGTGTGGTTTTCCTTTGTGGAGTTTCTTCTCCAGGCTCTTTCAGCTCTTCTGCGTTCCTGCTTTAATAAAGTAAGAGTGCCATTAAACCATCCAGAGTTTATCTTGTGGATGTGTGTTCTACGTTTTGGAGCCACTGAGTCCGCTGTTTGTAGTAATGCCTTGTTTAAGGAGTTGAGTGTTTGTTCAATTGAGTGGTTTAAGTTTGGCATTGCTATTTTGTTTGATAATGTGGTTTTGAAGAGTTCAGAGTGTAGTTTTCTCTGAGATCTTGTCCAGCGTATTGTAATTGCCTGTTTCCGTTTTTGGAGGATGGTGTTGGTAGCGATTTTAAATTTGATAGCATGGTGATCCGTCCATGGTAGCGGTAGGTTGTCGAATATGTTGATGTCCATATTTTGTTTGAAGATGAGGTCCAGAATGTGTCCTGAACCATGAGTAGGAGCATTTATCAGTTGCTGAAGACCTAATTCTTCCAGTTGGTTAATGCAGGCGGTGGCGATAGGGTCTTGGGTGGAGTTTGGCCAGAGGTTGAAATCTCCAAGTGCCAAAAAGTTTTTGGTTTTCAGGGTGTGAGTTGACATGAATTCTGTGAAGGGTGTAAGGAGATTGGTCTTCGGTCCTGGTGGTCTGTAACATAGAAGTAGGGATGAGCTTCGAGTTCGAGTCAAACTCATGTTCTACTCGAACATTGGCTGTTCGCAAGTTCGCCGAACAGCGAACAATTTGGGGTGTTCGCTGCAAATTCGAATGCCGCGGAACACCCTTTAAAAGTCTATGGGAGAAATCAAAAGTGCAAATTTTAAAGGCTTATATGCAAGTTATTGTTATAAAAAGTGTTTGGGGACCTGAGTCCTGCCCCAGGGGACATGGATCAATGCAAAAAAAAGTTTTAAAAACGGACGTTTTTTCAGGAGCAGTGATTTTAATAATGCTTAAAGTCAAACAATAAAAGTGTAATATCCCTTTAAATTTCGTACCTGGGGGGTGTCTATAGTATGCCTGTAAAGGGGCGCATGTTTCCTGTGTTTAGAACAGTCTGACAGCAAAATGACATTTTGAAGAAAAAAACACATTTAAAACTACCCGCGGCTATTGCATTGCCGACAATACACATAGAAGTTCATTGATAAAAACGGCATGGGAATTCCCCACAGGGCAACCCGAACCAAAAAAAAAAAAAAAATGATGTGGGAGTCCCCCTAAATACCATACAAGTCCCTTCAGGTCTGGTATGGATATTAAGGGGAACCCCAGCCAAAATTAAAAAAAAAAAAATATGACGTGGGGTTCCCCCAAAAATCCATACCAGACCCTTATCCGAGCACGCAACCTGGCAGGCCGCAGGAAAAGAGGGGGGGACGAGAGTGCGCCCCCCCCCTCCTGAACCGTACCAGGCCACATGCCCTCAACATTGGGAGGGTGCTTTGGGGTAGCCCCCCAAAACACCTTGTCCCCATGTTGATGAAGACAAGGGCCTCATCCCCACAACCCTGGCCGGTGGTTGTGGGGGTCTGCGGGCGGGGGGCTTATCGGAATCTGGAAGCCCCCTTTAACAAGGGGACCCCAGATCCCGGCCCCCCCCCTGTGTGAAATGGTAAGGGGGTACTTACCCCTACCATTTCACTAAAAAACTGTCAAAAATGTTAAAAATGACAAGAGACAGTTTTTGACAATTCCTTTATTTAAATGCTTCTTCTTTCTTCCTTCATCTTCTTCTGGTTCTTCTGGCTCTTCTGGTTCTTCCTCCGGCATTCTCGTCCAGCATCTCCTCCGCGGCGTCTTCAATCTTCTTCTCCTCGGGCCGCTCCGCACCCATGGCATTGGGGGGGGAGGCTCCCGCTCTTCTCTTCATCTTCTTCATCTTCTTCATCTCTTCTTCCTTCTTCATTTCTTCTCCGGGCCGCTCCGCAGCCATGCTGGCATGGAGGGAGGCTCCCGCTGTGTGACGGCATCTCTTCGTCTGACGGTTCTTAAATAACGGGGGGCGGGGCCACCCGGTGACCCCGCCCCCCTCTGATGCACGGTGACTTGGCGGGACTTCCCTGTGACGTCACGGGGAATGCCACAGGGAAGTCCCGTCATGTCCCGTGCGTCAGAGGGGGCGGGGTCACCGGGTGGCCCCGCCCCCGTTATTTAAGAACCGTCAGACGAAGAGACGCCGTCACACAGCGGGAGCCTCCCTCCATGCCAGCATGGCTGCGGAGCGGCCCGGAGAAGAAATGAAGAAGGAAGAAGAGATGAAGAAGAAGAAGAAGATGAAGAAGATGAAGAGAAGAGCGGGAGCCTCCCCCCCAATGCCATGGGTGCGGAGCGGCCCGAGGAGAAGAAGATAGAAGACGCCGCGGAGGAGATGCTGGACGAGAACGCCGGAGGAAGAACCAAAAGAGCCAGAAGAAGATGAAGGAAGAAAGAAGAAGCATTTAAATAAAGGAATTGTCAAAAACTGTCTCTTGTCATTTTTAACATTTTTGACAGTTTTTTAGTGAAATGGTAGGGGTAAGTACCCCCTTACCATTTCACACAGGGGGGGGGCCGGGATCTGGGGGTCCCCTTGTTAAAGGGGGCTTCCAGATTCCGATAAGCCCCCCGCCCGCAGACCCCCACAACCACCGGCCAGGGTTGTGGGGATGAGGCCCTCGTCTTCATCAACATGGGGACAAGGTGTTTTGGGGGGCTACCCCAAAGCACCCTCCCAATGTTGAGGGCATGTGGCCTGGTACGGTTCAGGAAGGGGGGGGCTGCACTCTCGTCCCCCCTCTTTTCCTGCGGCCTGCCAGGTTGCGTGCTCGGATAAGGGTCTGGTATGGATTTTTGGGGGGACCCCACGCCGTTTTTTTGTTTTTTTTTTGGCGCGGGGTTCCCCTTAAAATCCATACCAGACCTGAAGGGCCTTGTATGGAATTTAGGGGGACTCCCACATAATTTTTTTTTTTTATTTTGGTTCGGGGTTTCCCTGTGGGGAATTCCCATGCCGTTTTTATCAATGAACTTCTATGTGTATTGTCGGCAATGCAAGAGCCGCGGGTAGTTTTAAATGTGTTTTTTCCTTCAAAATGTCATTTTGCTGTCAGACTGTTCTAAACACGGGAAACATGCGCCCCTTTACAGGCATACTATAGACACCCCCCAGGTACGAAATTTAAAGGGATATTACACTTTTATTGTTTGACTTTAAGCATTATTAAAATCACTGCTCCTGAAAAAACGGCCGTTTTTAAAACTTTTTTTTGCATTGATTCATGTCCCCTGGGGCAGGACCCGGGTCCCCAAACACTTGATGAGTAGAGAGGGGTGGAGGTCGGACCGAAGGAGAGGGCACTAGGGTTGACCTAAGCTGCTACTTACTGGTACTGAGCCGCTTCTGTAGGGATCAGGATGAACGCCGGTGCAAGGCCTGAATCGAGGATTGTCATGCTCTCAGTCTCACCCCCTGCCCTAGCGGTGAGGTCCGGTGTGACGGAGGTGGTAAAAAGGGCACACTGCCCGCGGAGAGAGAGGGTGAGCTGAGGAGGTGGGCTGGAGCTAGGCCACAGCCGCTGTCTGTCCCCCGAGTCTAGCAGCTAGGGACAAGGTGACCAGACAGCGACTGTGGAGGTGTACTGGTGGGTGGGGGGCTGGTGGGTCCCTGTAGAGTACTGCTGTGGAGTTCGGATGAGCTCCAGGTGGCTGGTAGGGAGCTACGGCCGAACTAGGAGTACCAAGATGGCCACCGGACTAGGCCCGAGCCGTGGTCTGCTGAATGCTGTGGAGGAGCACTGGAGGGCAGGGGCCTGGGCGGGGGTGGGGGGGTCGGTTCCCGGTGGGTCCTGCTGTGGAGTCCGAGGATGCGCTCCGGGTGGCTGGGGAGTGCTGCTGCCGCGTCTGGGTGTCCCAAGATGGTCGCCGGACTAGGCCCGAGCCGCGGTCTGTCCAGAGGTAAGGATCCCTGGAGCAAAAACGATCGCGTCAGCAGCTGGTGGGTAGGGTAGGGAGGGGGGAGGGGTGCGGGTCTGCCAATCGGGTGTGGAGGCAGGGGGGGGAAGGCGACAGGCCGGGCTAGGGCGGAGTGCTAGGCCTGAGCCGTGTGTCCTGGGAGGCTGTCCTATGAGGCTGGCGGGCTGGAACTAGGCGTCCGGAGGCAGCGGACGTCTCGATGGAGACTGGGGGCCGAGGTACCCACGTCCGTTCCTGGATGTTGCTAGGGGCTGCTGGGGGACCCAGTCAGTCTACTAGGAATCCGCTGAGGAGCCTAGGAAGAATCCTGGATGGTCGGATGGCCGGTGCTTCTAGCACACAGGTCTGTACGTCTGCTCTGCTCAGACAACACTCTGTGGTCTTCGTTCCACTTGGGCACAAGTCCAGGAGGCTTTACGACATGCTAATGATAGGTACAGACTCCATGCTGACCGCAGACGCCTGTCTATGCCTACCTACCAGGTTGGGGACAGGGTCTGGCTGTCATCTCGCAACCTCCGACTTCGCGTTTCCTCTCTGAAGTTCATACCTTGGTTTATCGGGCCTTTCCGTATTCTTCACAGGATTAACCCAGTGGCTTACGCATTAGACCTTCCTTCTAATATGTGTATCTCGAATGTATTTCATGTTTCCTTATTAAAACCGTTGGTCTGCAAGCGCTTTACCACCTCGCTGTCTCGTCCTCACTAGGGATGAGCCGAACACCCCCCGGTTCGGTTCGCACCAGAACCTGCGAACGGACCGAAAGTTCGCACGAACGTTAGAACCCCATTGACGTCTATGGGACTCGAACGTTCGAAATCAAAAGTGCTCATTTTAAAGGCTAATTTGCATGGTATTGTCCTAAAAAGGGTTTGGGGACCCGGGTCCTACCCCAGGGGACATGTATCAATGCAAAAAAAACTTTTAAAAACGGCCGTTTTTTCGGGAGCAGTGATTTTAATGATGCTTAAAGTAAAAAAAAAAGTGAAATATTCCTTTAAATATCGTACCTGGGGGGTGTCTATAGCATGCCTGTAAAGTGACGCGTGTTTCCCGTGTTTAGAACAGTCCCTGCACCAAATGTCATTTTTAAAGGAAAAAATCTCATTTAAAACTGCTTGCGGGTTTAATGTAATGTCGGGTCCTGGCAATATGGATGAAAATCAGTGAGACAAACGGCATGGGTACCCCCCAGTACATTACCAGGCCCTTTGGGTCTTGTATGGATATTAAGGGGAACCCCGCACCCAAATTAAAATAAGGAAAGGTGTGGGGCCACCAGGTCCTATATACTCTGAACAGCAGTATACAGGCGGTGCAAACAAGACAGGGACTGTAGGTTTGTTGTTAAGTAGAATCTCTTTGTAATTTTGAACGGGTACATTTTTAACGTGTTTAGCTCCAGCCAAAAAATCTTTTTTAAGCTTTTTGGAAAACATAGGGAAGGGTTATCACCACTGTGACATTTGTTTTGCTGTCTTTCCTCCTCTTCAGAAGATTTCACCTCACTTTTTGTCCCAATGAAAAATGTTTTTTGAAAATTTCGTTTTTTTTGTGGAACAAGGATTGGAAAGCATCAGTGGAAAGGAGAAATTGTTTTCCCATATTAACTCTTACAGGAGAGAATTTCCCTTCCTAGGGGTAGATTTCATCTCACTTCCTGTTGTCTCCTTCCGTTTGCAAGTAGGAGTCGTTTGTAAGTTAGATGTTTGAAAGTAGGGTCCTGCCCTATATACTCAGCAGAAATTTGGGCCTTAGGTGTTGCTGTGGCCACAACACTGTAAGCCCTCACAGGGCCCTGCTGTGAAATATTAGATCAAGAATTGTAATTACATGCCCCTGTTGAACAGGAGCTGAAAAATTAGGTCTTAGGCACTGGTGCTGGTGCCACAACACTGCAACCCCTCACAGACACTCTAGTTGGAATGCAGGAATGAGCCCTGCTGCAAAGTATTGCATCAAAAATTGTAATTACACGCCCCTGTTAGACAGGGGCAGAAAAATTGGGCCTTAGGCACTGGTGCTGGTGCCACAACACTGCAACCCCTCACAGACACTCTAGTTGGAATGCAGGAATGAGCCCTGCTGCAAAGTATTGCATCAAAAATTGTAATTACACGCCCCTGTTAGACAGGGGCAGAAAAATTGTGCCTTAGGCACTGGTGGTGGCGCCCAGAACCAAAAATGTTCTTACAAGCTATCAGCGTGATGATTGAGGAGGAAGAGGATAATTACTCAGGGATAGTCACTCAGCATCAGCATAGGCAGTCTTTGAAGGGATCTGAGATTTCAAAAAAAATTATTCGGTTACATCAGCATCAGGTGCTTGGTAGCTGGTGGTGATCCAAGACTGATTCATTTTTATGAAGGTCAGCCGATCGACTGAGTCGGTGGACAGACGCACCCTGTGATCGGTTACCACGCCTCCAGCAGCACTGAATGTGCGTTCCGAAAGAACGCTGGATGCAGGACAGGCCAGTAGCTCAATTGCATACTGTGCAAGCTCTGGCCAGTGATCCATCCTCAAGACCCAGTAACCCAGAGGATTTTCGGTGGGAAAGGTGTCCAAGTCTGATCTTGCCCCTAGGTATTCCTGCACCATGTAAAACAGACGCTGGCAATGGTTGCTGGAACCGATCATACCTTGGGGCTGCGGACCAAAAAATTGTCTGAACGCATCGGTCAGACGGCCACCTTCTCCACCGCTCCTTCTTTGACTGACCGAAGCCTCAGCAACACGTTGTCCAGAAACAGGAGTTTGTAACCTCCCAGTCTCTGGGAACGCATTGCACAGACCTTTCTGCAAGGCCTCCCAAAGATGTTTCATCCTCTGCTCCCTCTGCGATGGCAAGATAAGGTCCGCAACCTTACCCTTGTAACGTGGATCAAGGAGGGTTGCCAGCCAGTATTGGTCCTTCTCCTTGATACCACGAATACGAGGATCCTTACGCAGGCTTTGCAGGATCAGGGAGGTCATGCAGCATAGGTTTGCTGAGGCATTCGGTCCAGAGTCCTCTGGGTCACTAAGGACGACAACGTCCGCAGCCACCTCCTCCCAGCCACGTACAAGTCCATGTGTTTCTTGGGACTGATCCCTTAAAGACTGCTGCTGATGCTGAGTGCCAGGCTCCACCTCCATACTGACACAATCTTCCTCCTCCTCCTCCTCCTCCTCGTCCTCTTCCTGTGTGATCGGCGGGCACGCAGGAACACTGTCTGGATAAAGGGGGCCTTGAGAGCCAAGGAAGTCCTCCTCTTCCTGCCTCTGTTCTGCCTCAAGTGCCCTGTCCATTATTCCACGCAGCGTGTGCTCCAACAGGTGGACAAGGGGGACAGTGTCACTGATGCATGCACTGTCACTGCTCACCATCCTCGTGGCCTCCTCGAATGGTGACAGGACAGTGCATGCATCCCTGATCATGGCCCACTGGCGTGGGGAAAAAAAAACAAGCTCCCCTGACCCTGTCCTGGTGCCATAGTCGCACAGGTACTCATTGATGGCCCTCTGCTGCGTGTGCAGCCGCTGCAGCATGGCCAACGTTGAGTTCCACCTGGTGGGCATGTCACAGATTAGGCGGTTCTTGGGCAGGTTAAACTCCTTTTGGAGGTCCGTCAGCCGAGCACTGGCATTATATGACCGGCGGAAATGCACACAGACGTTCCTGGCCTGCCTCAGGACATCCTGTAAGCCCGGGTACTTGCCCAAGAACCGCTGCACCACCAAGTTAAGGATGTGAGCCAAACAGGGCACATGGGTAATTTGTCCCTGTCGGAGGGCAGAGAGGAGTTTGGTGCCATTGTCGCAAACCACCATTCCTGCCTTAAGTTGGCGTGGCGTCAACCACCTCTGAACCTGCCCCTGCAGAGCTGACAGAACCTCTGCCCCAGTGTGGCTCCTGTCCCCCAAGCACACCAGCTCAAGCACCGCATGGCATCTTTTGGCCTGCGTACTTGTGTAGCCCCTTGAACGACTACGGAGCACCGCTGGTTCCGAGGAAGAGGCCTTGGAGGAAGAAGAAGGAGGGGGTGGAGGAGAGAGGTGTGTCACAATCAGCATTTTGGAGGCGTGGTGGCGGAACAACCTCCAACACTACTGCACCTTGTCCTGCATCCTTCCCAGCTGCCAGGAGAGTCACCCAATGCGCCGTGAAACTTAGGTAACGTCCCTGTCCATGCCTGCTGGACCATGAGTCAGCGGTAATATGCACCTTACCGCTGACCGCCCTGTCCAGCGAGGCATGGACATTGCCTTCCACATGCCGGTAGAGAGCCAGAATCGCCTTCCGTGAGAAAAAGTGGCGTTTGGGTACCTGCCACTGAGGAACCGCACATTCCACAAACTCACGGAAGGGGGCAGAGTCTACCAACTGAAAAGGCAGCAGTTGAAGTGCTAGCAATTTTGCCAAGCTAGCATTCAACCGCTGGGCATGTGGATGGCTGGGAGCAAACTTCTTTCGGCGGTGCAGCAGCTGGGGCAAGGAAATTTGCCTGGTACAATCTGACGTCGGTGTACCAAAAGCAGATTGCCCACAAGTACTTGGCTGTGACACACCTAATTCTACACCTTCATTCCTCTCACTGCAGGTCTCAGAGAGGACTGGAGGTCTAGTGGGGTTGGAAATCTCAGCTGATGAGGAGCAAGGAGAGATCCTCTTTGTTCTTTGGTGTGGGTCTTTTAGATACGCTTGCCAACGAACTGCATGGCAGGTCAACATATGTCTGGTCAAGCATGTGGTACCCAAGTGGGAGATGTTTTGGCCACGTGAGATACGCTTGAGACATATGTTGCAAATAGCTGCGGTGCGATCTGATGCACTCGTCTCAAAAAAGGCCCACACCAAAGAACTTTTTGAATAACGCGCAGAGACTGCAGCGCCCTGCACATGTGGAGCTTTGGGGTGTGATGCAGTCAATGTGCTGCCCTTAGGCTGGCCCCTGGAGGGCATCCTGCCTCGTTGGTGATGTGCCGCCTCCTCCTCCTCTCTCCTATCAGGCACCCACGTTGTCATCATCCCCTCCCTCCTCATCACTGGAGCAAACCTGGCAGTATGCTGCAGCAGGGGGAGCATGACTGCCAGATTGCTGTCCTTCTTGGGCACCCCCTCTTTCCGTGCTCATGTTACTGCCTTCATCAAGCTCAGTATCATCATCAGAGCCTTCCAAACGCTGGGCATCCTCCTGTGGCATGTACCCAACACTGTGGTCAAACAGTTCGAGGGAATCCTCAGGAGGACATGGTGGAGCTAGGGAAGGAGTCACTGATGACATTGAGCTGAGGGAAGATGCCGCTGCTTTGCCAGACAAAGCACCCTGGGCATGGGTGAGAGAGGATGAGGAGGATGAGGACGGCTTGGTCATCCACTCGACCAAGTCTTCCGCATGTTGCGGCTCAACACGGCTAGCTGCCGAAAAAAAGGCCAAGCGTGTCCCATGGCCACGTGCTGATGAGGATGCACCGTCTCCACGACCAGCACTAGACACAGAGCCTGCTTGCCCTCTCTTATTGGCTTGTGACTGTCTGCCTCTCCTTCTTGGCCTTCCAGACATACTAATGGCCTGTAGCTGCACTAAGCTGGGATAGAACACCAGTAATTTTCTTCAGCTAGCTTTATATACTGTAACCAGACAAGCCTGCCTGTCAGTAGGAAGATAACAGGAACGGATCTAGCTGAACACTGTGAGCAGGACGCACTGTACTAAATGTAAATAGTCTAGCTGCCTGACCGTGGTACTAATAGGATCAAATAGAACACCAGTAATTTTCTTCAGGTAGCTTTATATACTGTAACCAGACAAGCCTGCCTGTCAGTAGGAAGATAACAGGAACGGATCTAGCTGAACACTGTGAGCAGGACGCACTGTACTAAATGTAAATAGTCTAGCTGCCTGACCGTGGTACTAATAGGATCAAATAGAACACCAGTAATTTTCTTCAGGTAGCTTTATATACTGTAACCAGACAAGCCTGCCTGTCAGTAGGAAGATAACAGGAACGGATCTAGCTGAACACTGTGAGCAGGACGCACTGTACTAAATGTAAATAGTCTAGCTGCCTGACCGTGGTACTAATAGGATCAAATAGAACACCAGTAATTTTCTTCAGGTAGCTTTATATACTGTAACCAGACAAGCCTGCCTGTCAGTAGGAAGATAACAGGAACGGATCTAGCTGAACACTGTGAGCAGGACGCACTGTACTAAATGTAAATAGTCTAGCTGCCTGACCGTGGTACTAATAGGATCAAATAGAACACCAGTAATTTTCTTCAGGTAGCTTTATATACTGTAACCAGACAAGCCTGCCTGTCAGTAGGAAGATAACAGGAACGGATCTAGCTGAACACTGTGAGCAGGACGCACTGTACTAAATGTAAATAGTCTAGCTGCCTGACCGTGGTACTAATAGGATCAAATAGAACACCAGTAATTTTCTTCAGGTAGCTTTATATACTGTAACCAGACAAGCCTGCCTGTCAGTAGGAAGATAACAGGAACGGATCTAGCTGAACACTGTGAGCAGGACGCACTGTACTAAATGTAAATAGTCTAGCTGCCTGACCGTGGTACTAATAGGATCAAATAGAACACCAGTAATTTTCTTCAGGTAGCTTTATATACTGTAACCAGACAAGCCTGCCTGTCAGTAGGAAGATAACAGGAACGGATCTAACTGAATACTGTGAGCAGGACGCACTGCACTAAATGTAAATAGTCTAGAAGATAACAGGAACGGATCTAGCTGAACACTGTGAGCAGGACGCACTGCACTAAATGTAAATAGTCTAGAAGATAACAGGAACGGATCTAGCTAAACTGAATACAGTGTATATATATATATATGCAACACCTGGGATGCATATATATACACAATACACTGTAAGTGCAGCTAACTGACTGACTGTTCTGCCTAATCTATCTAACTCAAATCAAATGACACTGTCTGTCTCTCTCTCTCTCTCTATCTATGAACGCCGGAACACACACTACACAGGGCCGCCGTGCAGGCGGCCTTATATAGTGTGGGGCGTATACTAAATCCCCTGAGCCATAATTGGCCAAAGCCTCCTTGGCTTTGGCCAATTACGGCTCTCTGTTCAGGCGGCGCTGTGATTGGCCAAGCATGCGGGTCATAGTGCATGCTTGGCCAATCATCAGCAAGCAATGCACTGCGATGCCGCAGTGAATTATGGGCCGTGACGCGTCACACAAATTTGGCGCGAACGGCCCATATCGTTCGCAATTCGGCGAACGGTCGAACAGCCGATGTTCGAGTCGAACATGGGTTCGACTCGAACACGAAGCTCATCCCTAGTCCTCACCCTGTACAGGTTGATAACCATGAGTATGAAGTACAGTCCATTATTGATTCCCGTAGGTTCCGTGGGCGCATACAGTACCTGTTGCATTGGAAAGGGTACGGTATGTAGGGACGCTCTTGGGTCTCATCCTCGGACGTACATGCCCCTGTCATCCTCCGTAATTTCCATAAACTTTTACCCTCAAGCCTGGTGGACCTCTAAAGGGGAAGGGGTCATTGAGGAGGAGGTACTGTCAGGGCTGGGCTCAGCCCTTCCTTCTCAAAGCTGGCTGCTCAGCTCTCAGCTAATTGCCAGCTCCTATCTCTCCACAGTGACTCACCTGTTGATAACCTGCTCATCAGTCCTGCCTACTTAAGCCATCCAGTCCAGATGATCCCTGCCTTCGCCTTGGTCATATCTCTAGAGATGCTCTCCTGTATTCCTGTTAAAGACTTGCTTGGCTGACATACCTGCTGGCTCCAGATCCTGCTTGCTGTTCTACTATGCTCATCTCTAGCTCCCTGACATTTTGGCTTGTCTGACTATCTGTTCCGGTTCCTGAACTCAGGCTATGTTTTGACTACATTTACTCTGTTTACCTTTTTTATTACTATTAACCACTTCAGCCCCGGACCATTTGGCTGCCTAAAGACCAGAGGACTTTTTCCAATTTGGCACTGCGTCACTTTAACTGCTAATTGTGCGGTCATGCAATGCTGTACCCAAACGAAATTTGCGTCCTTTTCTTCCCACAAATAGAGCTTTCTTTTTATGGTATTTGATAACCTCTGCGGTTTTTATTTTTTGCGCTATAAACGGAAAAATACCGAAAATTTTGAAAAAAAAATGATATTTTCTACTTTGTTATAAAAAAATCCAATAAACTCAATTTTAGTCATACATTTAGGCCAAAATGTATTCGGCCACATGTTAATAAGCGTATATTTATTGGTTTGTGCAAAAGTTATAGCGTCTACAAGCTAGGGTACATTTTCTGGAATTTACACAGCTTTTAGTTTATGACTGCTTATGTCATTTCTTGAGGTGCTAAAATGGCAGGACAGTACAAAACCCCCCCAAATGACCCCATTTTGGAAAGTAAACACCCCAAGGAAATTGCTGAGAGGCATGTTGAGCCCATTGAATATTATTTTTTTTGTCCCAAGTGATTGAATAATGACAAAAAAAAAAAAATTACAAAAAGTTGTCACTAAATGATACATTGCTCACACAGGCCATGGGCATATGTGGAATTGCACCCCAAAATACATTTTGCTGCTTCTCCTGAGTACAGGGACACCACATGTTTGGGACTTTTTGAGAGCCTAGCCGCGTACGGGGCCCCGAAAACCAATCACTGCCTTCAGGATTTCTAAGGGTGTAAATTTTTGATTTCACTCCTCACTACCTATCACAGTTTTGAAGGCCATAAAATGCCCAGATGGCACAAAACCCCCCCAAATGACCCCATTTTGGAAAGTAGACATGCCATGCTATTTGCTGAGAGGCATGTGGAGTCCATGGAATATTTTATATTTTGACACAAGTTGCGGGAAAGTGACAATTTTTTTTTTTTGCACAAAGTTGTCACTAAATGATATATTGCTCACACAGGCCATGGGCATATGTGGAATTGCACCCCAAAATACATTTGGCTGCTTCTCCTGAGTATGAGGATACCACATGTGTGGGACTTTTTGGGAGCCTAGCCGCGTACGGGGCCCCAAAAACCAATCACCGCCTTCAGGAATTCTAAGGGTGTAAATTTTTATTTCACTCTTTACTGCCTATAACAGTTTCGGAGGCCATGGAATGCCCAGGTGGCACAACCCCCCCCCAAATGACCCCATTTTGGAAAGTAGACACCCCAAGCTATTTGCTGAGAGGCATGGTGAGTATTTTGCAGCTCTCATTTATTTTTGAAAATGAAGAAAGACAAGAAAAAACTTTTTTTTTTCTTTTTTCAATTTTCAAAACTTTGTGACAAAAATTGAGGTCTGCAAAATACTCACTATACCTCTCAGCAAATAGCTGGGGGTGTCTACTTTCCAAAATGGGGTCATTTGGGGGGGTTTTGTGCCACCTGGGCATTCCATGGCTTCCTAAACTGTGATAGGCAGTGAAGAGTGAAATCAAAAATTTACACCCTTAGAAAGCCTGAAGGCGGTGCTTGGTTTTCGGGGTCCCGTACGCAACTAGGCTCCCAAAAAGTCTCACACATGTGGTATCCCCGTACTCAGGAGAAGCAACAGAATGTATTTTGGGGTGTAATTTCACATATTCCCATGGCATGTTTGAGCAATATATCATTTAGTGACAACTTTGTGAAAAAAAAAAAAAAATTGTCTCTTTCCCGCAACTTGTATCACAATATAAAATATTCCATGGACTCGACATGACTCTCAGCAAATAACTTGGGGTGTCTACTTTCCAAAATGGGGTCATTTGGGGGGGTTTGAACTGTCCTGGCATTTTATGCACAACATTTAGAAGCTTATGTCACACATCACCCACTCTTCTAACCACTTGAAGACAAAGCCCTTTCTGACACTTTTTGTTTACATGAAAAAATTATTTGTTTTTGCAAGAAAATTACTTTGAACCCCCAAACATTATATATTTTTTTAAAGCAAATGCCTTACAGATTAAAATGGTGGGTGTTTCATTTTTTTTATCTCACAATATTTGCGCAGCGATTTTTCAAATGCATTTTTTGGAGAAAAACTTTTTTAAATTTTAATGCACTAAAACACACTATATTGCCCAAATGTTTGATGAAATAAAAAAGATGATCTTAGGCCGAGTACATGGATACCAAACATGACATGCTTTACAATTGTGCACAAACGTGCAGTGGCAACAAAATAAATACATTTTTAAAAGCCTTTACAGGTTACCACTTTAGATTTACGGAGGAGGTCTACTGCTAAAATTACTGCCCTTGATCTGATCTTCGCTGTGATACCTCACATGCTAGGTGCAATTGCTGTTTACATTTGTCGACAGACCGCTGCTCGCGTTTGCCTTAGCGCGAGAGCAGGGGGCGACAGGGGTGCTTTTTTTTTTTTTTTTTTCTTTATTATTTTTTTGCTTTTTTATCTTATTTTTAAACTGTTCCTTTCAATTTTTTTTAATCATTTTTATTGTTATCTCAGGGAATGTAAATATCCCCTATGATAGCAATAGGTAGTGACAGGTACTCTTTTTTGAAAAAATTGGGGTCTATTAGACCCTAGATCTCTCCTCTGCCCTCAAAGCATCTGACCACACCAAGATCGGTGTGATAAAATGCTTTCCCAATTTCCCAATGGCGCTGTTTACATCCGGCGAAATCTAAGTCGTGAAATGCTCGTAGCTTCCGGTTTCTTAGGCCATAGAGATGTTTGGAGCCACTCTGGTCTCTGATCAGCTCTATGGTCAGCTGGCTGAATCACCGGCTGCATTCTCAGGTTCCCTGTTGAGACAGGAGAGCCAGAGAAAAACACAGAAGACGGTGGGGGGGGGGTATTCCCTCCCACTGCTTGTAAAAGCAGTCTAGAGGCTAATTAGCCACTAGGATTGCTTTTACATGAAAGCCGACCGCTGGCTGAAAAGAATGATTCCAAGATGATACCTAAACCTGCAGGCATCATTCTGGTATAACCACTCAAAGCCGTGAATGGCGTACCTGAAGACAAAAAAATGGTTAACAATAAAACACATTAAACAGTAAAGTATAAAAAATTGCATACCTGAAAAGCAAACATGATAAAACATAATAACAATAAAACATTGCAGAATAGAATACAGTAAAAAAGAGCAGAACAAAAGAGAGAGAATAGAGAGAGAGAACAAAAAAACGACAACTATTTTTTTTTTATTCTATATATATATATATTTTTTTTTTTTACACTTTTTTTTGTAACTAACTTTTATAACTGTAACTGGTTCCAGGTTCAGGTCTCTCAAAATGCGATGGCATCTTGGGAGACCCTGTGAAAGTGTGCCTAGTCTGTGCAATGCTGTACCCTACGCTAATAGTCAACTAGTGAATGGTAGCGTTCAAAACATTCACCAATGCAAAGACCAGGATTGTCAGGACAGGAGGGACAATAATAGCGGGTGTCACGCCTATATCCGCGCTTGCTGCAGACACAACATCTTTTTTGGGGGGGGTTCGTTGGGTAGGGGTACTCGGGAGGACATAAAGAAAATGCCTCTCATGCAGCCGACTGCATTTGATTGGGGATGTGAATGGGGGAAGTACGGGCGCTGCAGAAGTGGTGGGTTCCCAATTAGGATTGGCAAATGCAGCAGGAAGGGCACTATGGGCAGGATGGGCCTGTTTTCTTCTTGGTGGCAGCGGGACACTACTTGTGCTTGCCACCTCACCAGCTTGAACTGCACTTATGGGACTCGCCACGTCACCACGTGTTACTGCAGTGCTGGTTTGACTACGACCGGGGTGCACTAGGCCGCTGGTGCTTGCCAGTTCACCAAAAAAACTGTTAGCGATCGCAGGGATCAGGCCTGACTCTGCGAATGCTGCAGTTATGCATTTAGTGTTTTGTAAGTGTCAGTGATCGATCGATACTGCACTTGGGTGGGCTGGGCTGGGCCGGGCGGAGGGGGCAAAAAGCAGGTGCTAGCAGTTATCTGGGCTGATCCCGCTAACACTGCATTTTTGGGAACCCTAAACTGCTGGGCACGCTAGTATAGATCTGATCGGATCAGATATTCATCCGTTCAGATACTATACCACTAAGGGAGGTGTACGCTGCGTGCGTTGGTGTTAGCGGTACTGGCGCTAACCTGACGCTGCCTGGGGCTGGTGCTTGCCAGTTCACCAAAACGCTACCAAAAAAACTGTTAGCGATCGCAGGGATCAGGCCTGACTCTGCGAACGCTGCAGTTATGCGTTTAGTGTTTTGTAAGTGACAGTGATCAATCGATACTGCATTTGGGTGGGCTGAGCTGGGCTGGGCGGAGGGGCAAAACGCAGGTGCTAGCAGGTATCTGGGCTGATCCTGCTAACACTGCGTTTTTGGGAACCCTAAACTGCTGGGCACGCTAGTATAGATCTGATCGGATCAGATATTGATCCGTTCAGATACTATACCACTAAGGGAGGCGTATGCTGCGTGCGTGGGTGTTAGCGGTACTGGCGTTAATCTGACGCTGTCTGGGGCGACGCATATAACCGCCGGGCGATCAGGGGGCTAAACCTTTATTCGGTAATAAACGGCGGGTGTCCTGACACTATAAAAAATAAACGAACTAACCAGCGTCATCCGTAACAGTTATATGGTGATCAGTGGTGAAAGGGTTAACTAGGGGGCAATCAAGGGGTTAAAACATTTATTAGATAGTATATGGGGGTCCCTAAAGCTATAAAACGCTGACGGCGAACCTAAATATTTACGTCCCTAACTAGTGTCACCAGTGACACTAATACAGCAATCAGAAAAATGATTGCTTAGTGACACTGGCGACGGGGGGTGATCAAGGGGTTAAAACTTTATTAGGGGGGGTTAGGGGGGTACCCTAGACCTAAAGGGGGCTAACACTTACTGCCCCACCACACTAACTGTCACAAACTGACACCATGCAGTAATCAGAAAAAAAACCAAAAAAACTGCTTGGTGTCAGTGTGACAGGGGGGGTGATTAGGAGGTGATCGGGGGGGATCGGGGGTGTAAAGTGTGCCTGGCATGTTCTACTGTGTGTGTTGTGTTGTGCAACTCACATCGATGTCTCCTCTCCTCGGCGCCGGAACGGAAACTGCCGAGCCCAGGAGAGATGACATCACATCCCCTGCCTCTGTGTACTACACAGAGCCAGGGGAAGATTCTCATTGGCTGGGAGCGATCGCGAGGGGGGGCCACGAATGGATGGCCTCCCCCTCATCTCTGATCGCTGCCAGACCAAAGGCGACCGCCTCGGGGACCGGGGGGGTGTCTGATCGGACCCCCCGACCGCGGGAAGGCAATCACGCACCAGGTACGTGATTTTACCTGCCCGTGCCATTCTGTTGACGTACATCAGCATGAGGCCGTCGTCAAGTGGTTAAACAGTATGATTTAACTGTACTTCTGTCTGATTCATGGTTTTTGACAGAAGGTGAAGGCCATGAATTCAGAAGATGCAGTCAATCCACTTGTTGGTAATATGACTCATTGGTTGTTAAGGATGCCAAGGCTTCCTGGCCCCGCTTCTTAACAACCAGCTTACACTGCACCCTGATTGGTCAAAGCTTTGCTCAATCAGGGCACAGAATGCACTGTGCCTCGCTCAGTGCATTGCAGGGTGTTCATCAGGGCGAACACCCAGCGAACACCCTGCAAATTCGGGTGTTTGCCCAATGGAGCGAATAGGCTCAGGCCGAACCGTTCCCCCATTCCTACTGGCAACAACACATAAGTGAAGGAAAAATTCAGATACACCATTATTAAGATACACCATTATTAAGATAAAAAATGTATTAAGAAAAAAAACCTTCAGTGTACAGAAGCCCTGCTCAGCCCCCCTAATACTTACCCTAGTCCCATTTCGATCCACGAGTGCCCTGGCCATACAGGACTCTCCCTTCTGATTGGCTGAGACACAGCAGTGCCACCATTGGCTCCTGCTGCTGTCAATCAAAGTCAGTTAGCTAATCAGGAGAAGGAGGGGGCTGAACCGTGGCTCTGTGTCTGAATGGACAAACAGAGCTGCAGCTCGGCTCAGGTGCCCCCATAGCAAGCTGCTTGCTGTGGGGGTACTCGACAGGAGGGAGGGGCCAGGAGAGCCGACGAGGGACCCGAGAAGGGGAGGATCTGGGCCGCTCTGTGCAAAACCATTGCACAGAGCAGGTAAGTATAATATGTTTGTTATTTTTTACACAAAAAAAAGCCGCAAGTAGTTTTAAATGACTTTTTTTCCTTTGAAATGTCATTTTGCTGTCAGACTGTTCTAAACACGGGAAACATGCGCCCCTTTACAGGCATACTATAGACACCCCCCAGGTACAATATTTAAAGGAATATTACACTTTTATTGTTTCACTTTAAGCATTATTAAAATCACTGCTCCTGAAAAAACGTCCGTTTTTAAAAATTCTTTTTGCATTGATACATGTCCCCTGGGGCAGGACCCAGGTCCCCAAACACTTTTTATGGCAATAACTTGCATATAAGCCTTTAAAATGAGCACTTTTAAATATTCATGTTTGTGTCGCATAGACTTTAACAGTGTTCACGTGTTCAAACAAATTTTTTGCCTGTTTGCAAGTTCTGCTGCGAACCGAACCGGGGGGTGTTCGGCTCATCCCTAATATACATACAGTATATTCACTATTTCTGAGACGTTTAATATATGACACAAGTTTGTGGTTATGACTTTATTGAATTCACCAGCATTATTTTATTTTGTATTGCCAAAGGTTCCACCCTTATAGAGGAAGTACAGCTAAAGCCTGTTTGGCCTTACTTCTCCTATGGATCACAGGAGTGCAGTTAATTCTGCACTTCTGTGACCCATTTTCAGCTGACAGCAGGCTAAAGCTCTGCTGTCGGCTGATGTCACAGAGATGGTCCAGGCTCGGGCAAGATCGTGACAATTAGGTCGGGATCCGTCTGCTTGCCTGGACCGATTCCCAGGGAGCTGCTGAGAGCCTGAGCTGGCCACTCCCGCCCCCTCCACAGCCCAGTGATCCACTGAGTGCGGGGGGGCTCTGCTGCTCTGCTGCTGACTGCTCTCTGCTCAGGGAGCCTTGAGAACCGAGTGATCGGTGGTGTTTGATTGCTCTGTTCTGAGCTATTAGAGCTGGCGGGGGACAGATGCAGCATCAGGTCCATGCTGCATCCATCTAGGTAAATATAATTCTGAAAAAAGTCCATACTTCTCCTTTAAGCCCCGTACACGTGGGCAGAATATCAGGCGGTATTGGCCGGGTCAATAGGATCCTATGTGTACAGCAGCCTGTCCGACAGAATCAGGCCGAACGTCCGGCTTCTGTCCAAGGAGCATGACCAAAAAAAGGTCTTCAAAGCATGGTACATAATAGCAGTTTTTTGTTTCATTCAACCCAGCGGGCTAAATGAAAAAAAACTGAAGAGCTTAGTAAGTTCCGCTGTACTAACAATCCGATGTTAGTACAACAATCTCCCCTGCTGTGCTATTGTGTTATGACAGGAGGACAACCCCCCGCCAGAAAACACTGGTCAATACTCTCAGTCATTGGCTGAGAGCACTGATAAGATGCCAATCGGCAGGCCTTTTTTTGATCATGCCCCTTTAACAAAAGCTGGACATTCGGCTGGCTTCTGTCAGACTGGCTGCTGTACACACGCCCGATTTTTGTCCCATGTGTACAGGGCTTAAGGGTTTCTAGTCCTTTGGGCATTTAGGGGAGGGTGGGGGGTTTTATGTTTTGTTTTTGTTATGTGTCTTATGCAAAAATGTAATAAAAATTATACTAATTAAAAATAAAACAAATATCATCATTGCATAGAACTACAATGGTTGCAGTCAAAAAGAACATCAAAAAGGCAAGGTACTATCAGGATAAGTTTAGCCAAAAAAAAAAGAAAAAAGGAACATAACATGACAGTACATGTAGATGGCTCAGGTACATGAATAATCTCAAAAATCGAGGATTCTCTATGGCATTGAGAATGTTACAAATGGGAATCTTAAATAGATAAATATTAGATAATTAGATATATAAATAGGAAAGGGCCTGTTACTATTGTTTAGCTGTGTAGGCCACCCAGAAGTCCCAATGTTCACAAAATTCTGCAATTTGGCACTATTGGTAGGCCATAGGTTTTTCATATACATACAGTAACTAGGGGTCTAAATGTCACTGACTATTTTTCTATACCCACACTTATGCCCCGTACACACGGTCGGACATTGATCGGACATTCCGACAACAAAATCCTAGGATTTTTTCCGACGGATGTTGGCTCAAACTTGTTTTGCGTACACACGGTCGCACAAAGTTGTCGGAATTTCGGATCGCCAAGAACGCGGTGACGTCAAGCACGTACGAGGAGACTAGAAAAGGCCAGTTCAGAACCAAGCGCGGCACCCTTTGGGCTCCTTTTGCTAATCTCGTGTTAGCTTTTTCAGACTTGTGGTTTTCAGATCGTTTTCTACTGTTCAGTTTGTGCTTGTGGGTTTGTATCTGCTCTTCAGTGCATGCAAGCAAGTTCCGCCTGACTTAGTCATTGTATTCTTGTTCGTTCGTTACGGTTTTTCAGGTCGCTCTTCACAGGCCTTGCTGTTCTTCAGTGCGTTCTGTTACTTTGTTCTGAGCAGCCAACCGTTTTCTAGCCATGTTGCGTATGCGTACTCCTCGTAGAGTTCGTGCTGTGCGGGGGCTTGGTGTTGGGGTCCTGACCTTGACACAAGTCCAGTCTATGAACAGGGTGGGGAGGAGTTCATGGACCAAGAATTGGTTGCTTCAGCGTGACCAGATCTCTCATATGCCTTTGCTCCGTGAGAATAATCCTGATGATTTCAGGAACTTTCTCAGGATGACGGACCCCGTATTTCACCGTCTGTTGGCTTCGCTGACCCCTTATATTAGCAGGCAGGATACCTGCATGAGGCAAGCCATCACTCCGGAGCAGAGGTTGGTCACTACCCTGCGGTATTTGGCGACGGGGAGAAGTCTGCAGGACTTGAAGTTCTCGACAGGCATCTCCCCCCAGGCTCTGGGTATCATCATCCCAGAGACCTGTTCTGCCATCATACAGGTCCTGCAGAAGGAGTATATGAAGGTAAGATTTTTATCCTTTAATATCACATTTCATTGTATTTAATGTGTGCTAATATATTGTATTTCTTTCCTCATTCCCTAATTACCATGATTGTAATATGCTGTGAATGTCCCCTTTGTCCTCATGCATGCTGGATTTTTATGTAATTAATTTTTTAGGTCCATCATACAGATTGTCCTTCACTAACCTCCCCAGCATGCTCTACGGGCCCTATATTCACCGCATGTAGTCACTTAACAATGTATTTTGTCAGCTCCATAGTAGTGCTTTACCCCAAACCCCCCTAAAATGTTTTGAAATGTTATTTTAGCTTTAAATTCTGGCAGAATGGCAGAGGCTTATTTTTTTGTGGTGTCCCCAAATCATTTTTAGTAACCCTCCCTCCCCCAACCGCTAAGTCAGCTGATCCCAATTCTCTATCTATCCTCAATCATCTATCTGCTGACTTTGCCAAACCCATACACACTATACTCCTCTCTTTTGTGCTCTGATTTATGGATGAATTTCCCAAAGCATGTAGTGCAAGGGCCTGCCTGTATACTTTCAAACGGTACTGTTAAAAGTTTTTGTATCCTATTATTATCTTGACAGGTAATAGCAGAATGTCCAAATGTCCTCAAATGTGTACAGTGTGTATTTCTATCTTTGTATTATGACACTTCTTACCTGTCCAGTGGGCTGCCAATAGTGTAACTAAGGAGGGCTGTTCCAAGTAATACCCTGTATTTAGGCATTCATCTCTCAATGAAGTGAAGAGGGTTACCTGTCCAAGATTTCCACACACCCCATAATGTTAGAAATGGCCCATGAGAGGGGGGGGGGGGTAATGATAGGTGTACCTTATACTTTGGCGTTGTTAAATTCCCCTTACTAAATGCTATCTGGAGGTTGGCCAAGAATGTTTGTGTCTAATCTGCTTGCCATGTTTATGTGCAAAAATAGTAATTGTTTTTTTTTTCCTCTACAGTTTCCTTCCACGCCACAGGAATGGCAGACTGTGGCCTCCCACTTTGCCCAGCGGTGGGACTTTCCTAACTGCGGAGGGGCAATTGATGGGAAACACGTCCACATCGTCCCACCACCCAACTCAGGGTCGTACTATTTCAACTATAAGGGGTTCAATAGTATAGTGATGTTGGCGGTGGTGTCGGCTAATTACGACTTCTTGTATGTGGACGTGGGGAAGAATGGCCGGATGTCCGATGGTGGAGTCATCGCCCAGACGGAGTTCCACAGGCGTCTCCAGAATGGCAGCTTGGACTTGCCAGCTCCAGAGGACAATGTGGAAGTACTCCCATTTGTGTTCGTTGCTGATGAAGCGTTTGTGCAGGGGGACCATCTTATGCGGCCATTCCCTATGAGGACCCTCACCCCGGAACAGAGGGTTTTTAATTACTGGCTGGCCAGAGCCAGAAGAGTGGTGGAGAACACATTTGGAATCCTGGCCAGCCGGTTCCGCCTATTTCTAACACCTATCCATATGGCGGAGTATAAACTTAATCATATCATCATGGCGTGCTGTATTCTCCATAACTTTTTAAGGAAACATTCGGCCAACTATGCTGGCTCTGTTGGGCCTAAGGCCGGAGTGATACCTGAAACAACACTGACGGCGCTTGAAAGCGGACGTCCTGGCTTGCCCTCCCTGAGTGCCCGTGATGTCCGGTTACGATACCTGGAGTTCTTTGCGGGTAGGGGGGCCATCAATAAGCCAGCAAATGTGAAGCCTTTATAATAAAAAAGCAAAAAAAAGAAATTCTTTGTGGACATTTACTGCTTGTGTTTGTTTTAGCTGACCCTGACAGAAATGTGTTGAGTCCAGAAAATGGCGTGATTGTGTACCCTTATACAAAGCAGTGTTGGATGTTATTGACTAAATGCAAAGACACTTTTCACTACAAGTGCACTTGCAACTGCACTGAAACTGCACTTGTAGTGCCAAGAGGATTTGCCCTTAGGAAATAACCCCCATTTTCTCTGAAAACCGCAATGACATCACCCCAAAAGTGTTGTAGCGTTGAGACAATAATCCACACATTCTTGATTAACAAACTTTTTTATACCTGCACAATCACATGTGCATTTACCAAAGGTTTTTCAAACAAACCAACATGTTTGTTGTATAATAATTTTTGGGGTAGCATTATCAAAAATAGAAATATCCATTTAAGATAAAACAGGCATGTGTAAAACCAACAAGAAAGACACAAATCTTGAACTTACAAAGTTTACATTTGCTAGAATTTGAAGGCAATATCAGACATGAGTATTTAGGAACTGTGTTTGATATTGCGTTCAGATGGGGTGAAGTCACCCCAGGAAAAGCCAAATTTGGAAGATGCACACCAATTTACGAATTTCAACATGTGCAACCTGCCATCACGGGGGATCAAGGGACGTGTTTGGGATGAGAAACCCCTTCCTCTCAGCTACTTTATTATTGAGGAAGGGGTTGCACCCCCAAAATGCGTCCATTGATCTCCCGTGATGGCAGATAGCACATGTTGACACACTGTGTGCATCCTCCAAATTTGGCTTTGTGAAAAATCACAAAAACATTTTGCACATTGTAGCACACCAAAAAACAAAGGCTTTTGGAGGGGCTTTAAACTCGCCCCAAAACATCAATGATGTTTTTATTTTTTTGAATAACATCATTGATGTTTTTCTTGAGGTTTTCCAATTGTAAATTACACCCCATGATCTCCCCGATCAGGATCTGGGCACTTTCGGATGTGAAAGGATCTGGATCCACAACATCACGATCACCTAAAAAGAGAGGAACCCCAAAAAAAATTAGGTCTCAAAAATATGCCGCCATCCATCTCTTACCTGAGCCTGTGGTCACAGACACTCACCTGTTGTGGTGACTAGTTCCACCACGTCTTCTTCCTCCTGCTCAGCTTGTGTTGGGGGGATTTCCTCTTCTTCCAGAGGGGGGTGGGCTCTGGTCTCCTCGGATGAGGGGTGTCCTCTGAGTCTTTTCTCCCCTATGTAAAACAAAAAGGTATAATTAGCACACAGATATTTGATGGCAGAACTAGAAATAGTAAACATTGCTTGGAAGTGGGGTACAATTGGCAATTTTAGCAGAGTTCCAAAATGTAGCATTTTCAGTGTCCTTTGTCAAGCTTCAATACTTTACCTGTTTGGTACAAGCTTCACAGATGGAGACCCCCCTATAGTATACACTGGAGCACCTGTGTGGCCCCCTAAAAAAATGGTGTTCTTGTGTCCCACACTAGTGCTCCAGTGTCCAGATGTGAAAACAGCTGATCAGCGTCCTCTCCTTACACAGAATCTAGTTTGCATTTCATTCTAGTAACAAAGCCATCTACACAACCAAATTCGTGTAAGACACGTATAGGGCATAAAAATGGTGGCCAAATGCATATGGCCTAAACAAAGGTATTTTATAGTCCGAAAGAAAAATGTTTGATACGAACGAATATTGTGCCCATGAACATGAAAGTTGCCATTTTAAACTGTACAACAGTTCCTAAAAGCACATGGAGCAGCACAAACGTAATAAACATCAAAAGAATAGGAACACAGCACAACTACTTACTTTTTTGCAGCACTCTCCGGATCTTTCTGTACTGCTCATGCTCTCTTAATTTGAGGTCCTACCACTGCTTCCTGAGCTGATCTTTCGATCGACGCACCCCGAATTTCCGGTGCAGACTCTTGACTACTTTCGCAATGATCTTGGCCTTTCTGACATTGGGGTTGGGGTAAGGTCCATACTTTCCATCATAGTCGGCCTTCTTCAGGATGTCCACCATCTCCAACATCTCCCCAAAGGACATATTTGAGGCCTTAAATCTCCTTCTGGATTGGGACATTTCCGGATCCGTGCTTTCCTCCTCCTCCTCCTCGTTGCTACAATTATCATGATCCTGCTGTGTATCCGCCATGTGCTCTTCCCCCACTGCACAGAACGAAAAGGGGCGGGGAATAGACTAGAAAGAACGTCAGGGGCGGGCGGAGTTACACGCATGTGCAGTGTGTATAAAGCGTAACACGCGTGCGTCTTACGTACGATCTGTGAGCAGAGGAAGGCGCCGATCATGATAACAAAGGTAAGATCTAAACTTGCGCCTATATTTTAACAAGATTAGGGTAGTTTGGCCTGACCTTAGGGTTTGTCTTGTGTTGTGTCTTGCAGAGAAAATGGATGGGTTCAACGACCACAACTTCGTCCCCCTGTTCATAGACAAGTACAGGGAGCTGCCCTGTCTGTGGCAGGTGAGACACCCGCATTACAACAATAAACAAAAGAGGCAGGCAGCGCTGGAGAAACTGCTGGAGTTGGTGAAGCCGGTGGTCCCCACAGCAACCATCCCTTATTTAAAAACCAAAATTGGTGGCCTGAGGAGCATTTATCTTAGGGAGCGCAAGAAGGTCACAGATTCCCAGAGGTCCGGAGCAGCAGCAGATGACGTTTATGTCCCCAGGCTGTGGTACTATGAGAGACTGCTATTTCTGTCAGACCACACTGAAGTCAGGGAATCCCTCTCTACTCTTCCTTCCACGCTTCCTTCCACCCCAGTTGAGGCTTCCGATGTCCAACCTGGGCCTTCCAGCCAGGAAGAAATGGAGGAGCCCAGCTGGAGTCAGGTATAGCATTGTTCTACAGATTTCTGGTCAATAAATAAATGATGTTTACTAGATGTTATTATTGATCACTAATTGGTGATTGAAAAAAAGTGTTTTACATATTAATAGACAGTAGTGGGCACCCAAAATTGTTAAAAGAAACAAAAATGCTGGGCTCAGAATGATAGTCTGTTATATTTGTTAACATTCAGTTTGCAACAGTCAGGAGGTTAAAATTGTGTGTGATTGATGAATAAAAAACTAAAACTATGTCCCTTTTTCATACACAGGAAGACCTCAGCCAGGAGGAGGCTGTGGAATGTGGCAGCCAGGAGGAGGCGGGGATTAGTGGCAGCCAGGAGGGGGCGGGGCTAAGTGTCAGCCAAGAGAAGCCTGGGACAAGTCGAAGCCTGACTGAATCGCAGGTTCCTCCCCTCCGCCTTCCATACAAAAGGGCGAGGAAGACGACTCCCGTGCAGGATTCTGCGCTCAGGCTGATTCAGGAGGCTTCAGCGTCCCTCCGAGCATTCCCCACTCCTGAAGAGGCCTTTGCCTGCATGGCTGCCACCAAACTGCAGGTCATGCAGGAGGGTCAATGCAAACTATGTGAGGACCTGCTTTATAAAGTCCTAAGTAAGGGGGTGAGTGGGGAACTAACACCCAAGACCGACGTGATTGAGTTGGACCATCCTCCTCCTCCTTCTCCTCCTCTTGCTGCCACAACTCCACCACCACAGCCACAGCGTGGAAGGAAGCGTGGAAAGAAGACCTGAGAGTGATGACCCTGGGTTCAGTCTGGTCTGACAGAAGCTGCAGTCTCTCGTATGACCACAGCCTGGGGACACAGATGTCATCTGCTGCTTTCCGGATCTCTGGGACTTCTGGACCAGACTGCCCTCCCTTAGAAAAGGACTCCTCAGGCCACCAATTTTGCTTGAAAATTATTGATGTCTGCCTTGGGGGTCCAAGGCTTCGCCAATTTCTGCTGTTTCTCCAGCGTTGCCTCCCTCTTTGTTTAGTTGTGAGCCCTTAATAAAAAATTTTTTTGGGAAAGTATACTCTCCTGTGTGTTTTAATCCAAAAAGGACAGTTTGTTGGTGAGGATTCAGGTACATTTCTAACATAAAATGTGAAATTAACAAGGGACAACAACACCAAACAATCTCCTACAGATTAAATAGAACAACATATCAATGGTGTTGTGGTAACTTGACACAAAAAACACACACAAACATTTTCGGGAGTACAAATAAAAATCCAAAAAAAAAAAAAACACCCTTTAAAAAAATACAAACACAAAAAAAAATCTACATTAAAGCCAAAAAAAAAAAAAAAATATACACCAAAATAATGTTATCAGATGTGAGAAATCAAAATATATTGAGGGAATCCCAATAAATAGTAACAAAATAAGTTTGTGAGAAGTGTGTGTGAATATGAGCAGCAAAACTACTTAATTCTTGTCACATTATAAAGAAGAAGAGAGTGCGCTGTATTAAACCATTTTTAACATTGCAGCGTGACGAAAGTGCTGTATCCATTGCGAACGCTAAGTTTACCAGACCGAGCTGTTCCGTGTCGGAATTTCTTCTGAGCATGCATGGCACTTTGTGCGTCGGAACAGGCCACACACTGTCGGAATTGACGCGATCGGATTTTGTTGTCGGAAAATTTTATCTCCTGCTCTCCAACTTTGCGTGTCGGAAAATCCGATGAAAAATGTCCGATGGAGCCCACACACGGTCGGAATTTCCGACAACACTCTCCGATCAGGCATTTTCCATCTGAAAATCCGATCGTGTGTACGGGGCATTAGAATGGCTAGTTCTGGGTTAGCTCTCTTAAAAATTCCAATGACGTCTGAGATTAGGTGGAACACCACATTCCAATAAATGCAGAGGTGTAAATAGGACCACATCATGTATTTAAGTGCCGCCCCCCCATCTGCATCTTCTCCAACAAAAATTTCCTGTTTTAGAAAATGTAGCCACCACGTATGGAGTCATACTGCCTAAGGTGGCTTGAGTACCGCGAATGGCAGTGCGGGGGACGGCTAATCCACCTGTGTCTGTGGCAGCTGTCACCGGGAGGTAGCTGGACTGTTTGGAGACCCAGGGGATTGCTGGAGGACACGTGAGGACTGTTTCCAGATGCCCGAGACCTGCCGCCATTTTGCGGCCTATTGTGCAGGGTACATCCTCCACATGCAGGTACTGTGCCAAAGTGATATTGTACCGCCTTCCCTGCGCCCCCATCCATACAGAAACTGTGTCCTGAGGCGAGCCCTGACTCTGCACGGACAGCTTATCATCACTGTACCTTTTGGCCTGCACCCTGAGACCTGGTGCCTGCCTGCTGCCCCTTACCGGGCATAAAGCCCCTCCTTAGGATGGAGCACACTGGGGATGGCCCCTCCCCAAGACCCGTTACACTCTAAAAGAAAGACTTCTCGGGCGTATGTGTGACTTCTGAACATGGCTGACATGTAAGCTCGGAGGCCCATCCCCGCCTCCTTCCTGGGACTCCTGCTGACTGTTCCGAAGCTCTGCTAGCCACGGGAGTCAGCTCCTCAGCCTCCCACAGCGACCATGCACCCCATGGGAAAAATCGGAGACCAATGGAAGAATTACGCCGCAGTGTTCACTCCCCAGACCTCCTCCACCATGGATCGCTACCTGTATAGACCTGCATCCATGGCCTCGAGTGGCGGAGGCGACACGCAGGACCCATGAGAACATCTTGAGTCCGAGACAGGTACTTTATGTGACAATGCATCCACTCCAGTACAGGGGTCACTTATCCCGTTAACAGCAGACATCCTAGAAACCAAGCTGCAATCCCTGCTCCAAGCCATTACCCACAACATTGCTCTGGAAGTAGGGAAACTTGCTAAAGAGCTGAGAGGTGAGATAGACCAACTGGGGGATTGCACAGACACCCTTGAGACTAAGTTTGATGAGCTAATGCAATATGTCCAAGTTTTGGAAGAAGACAATGCCGCCATTAAACACTCAGTCAACCAGCTTCAAGAACAACAAGAAGACCTTGAAAATAGGGGACGCAGGCAGAATCTGCAGATCAGAGGCATTCCTGAAACAGTAGAAGACAGGGACCTTCGTTCCTATCTCCTGAGTTTGTTTTAATGTGGTAGCCCCCAAAATCCCTGACAGTGACTGGCATTTAGACAGAGCTCACAGATCTTTAGCCCCTAAACTTCCGGCTGGAGCCAACCAAAGAGATGTGGTTGTCAGATTCCACTACTATGACAGCAAAGAAGCTTTAACTATCGCCACCAGTAATCAATCCAGGCTTGATTTCAAGGGGTCCAGGATCCAGATCTTCAATGACCTTTCACCTATCACCCTGGCAAGACGAAGAAACCTTCGCCCACTGACACTACACCTCCAGACCCACAAAGTCCTGTACCACTGGGGATTCCCCTTTCACCTCTCTGTGTCCCGAGATGGCATACAATTCCCTCCGTGACCTCCAGGTAAGTGATGCCTTCCTACGCAACTTAGGTCTACCGCCTCTCCCTGATGAGGAGCCGGAGTCGCTTCCCGCCAAATCCTAAACCACCAGCAGTCCCGGGTCGCATCTGGACCCCAGTGAGGCAGAAACCACCCAAGACCAACTTCACTCCTCAGAGGCGACCATCTTCCAGACTCCCAACCTGAGGAACTTCCCACTTGGCTATGGCTTTGTATGCTACCTATGTTTGGCCTCCTGATGTTCCTGTTTGGCCGACTACCCCCTAGTGGGTCTACCCATCCACCCCCTTGTCCATGGGGTGCATCGACTGTTGTTTTTCTATGACACCCTGGTTGAATAGTTTTACGTTTTCCAAGGTTTATATTTTTTTTTCCATGACCCAGGCCTTTTGTTCCGGCAGATTTAATATCCTGGACTGCAGGTTTCTCTCCCAATCCCTTACGATAGTTAATGTCTATGCTCCCAACTCTGGACAGGTCCACTTCCTTGCCACCATGTTTGACACCTTAGACAAATTTTCTCAACCTTTCATAGTGATAGGTGGGGATTTTAATATGACCATGTCCCCCAGTAAAGACAGACATATATTGTTCCCGTCTAAGACCCCATCTAACTCTGATCGCCTTTCCAAATCATTTTGTAAACTCATTAGAGCCAAGAACCTTTTAGACATCTGGAGGATCAAACACCCCACACTCAAACAATATACATTCTATTCAGACCCTCACAAACTTTACTCCAGACTAGATCATTTCTTTATCTCCTCACCCCTCCTGACGTCCACAGGTCCACAGTCTCGTCTGAAATTAACTCAGTCTCCTGGTCAGATCACTCCTCAGTACATCTAGATATTGCCCTGTCCTCCGCATCCCCTAGAACTTGTCATTGGCGCCTCAATGAAACCCTCCTCTGAATCCCTGAAACCAGAGAACAACTATCCAATAGCCTTGCTGAGTAATTCCAGCATTATGTTAATACGGTCTCGGAGCCCTCCACCCTGTGGGAAGCTCATAAAGCCATCTTTAGGGGACATTTTATTGACACAGGTTCTTGTCTGAAAAAAGATGCAGCTCTCTAACGCTCCTCTACTCTCTCCAAATTCCGTAAAGCCAAGAAACTTTTACTTTCCACCCCCACAGTGGCTGGGCTCCGAGTAGTTATCTCTTTACGCAATCAACTCAGATCACTAGACATGAAAAAAATTGACAAATCCCTCCTGTGGTCCAAACAGAAATTCTATGAACACTCAAATAAGCCCCATAGGATGCTGGTAAACAAACTGAAACCTTGTCGCCTTCCACTCATCCCCAGATTTTCTCAGACAACCTGATGGTACTCCCACCTACTGCCCTCTTACAATGTCTAAAGTTTTCGGAGAATTCTATCGCAAATTATACAATTGTCTGCAAACAGACCCCCACTACAACTTTACACAAGAGAAATTTGACTCTTTGACTCCCTACATCTACCTAAACTATCTCCTGACCATCTTTTATCTTTGAACTCGACAGTCACCCCTGAGGAACTAGCTGACGTAGTAAAAAATCTCCCCACCCAAAAATCCCCTGGCCCTGATAGCTTGCCATATTCCTATTATAAAACTTTTTTATCAATCTTGAGCACACATTTGATCTCCCTATTTTCCTCCCTATTTAAGGGCACCGAACCCCACCCTAAATTCCTCCATGCCCATATCTCCATCATCCCAAAACCTGGTAAAGATTCCTCCCTTCCAGGCAACTATAGGCCCATTGCACTATTCAATTCAGATTACAAAATATTTACAAAGATCCTAGCTAACCGATTATCCCACTTAATACCCAGACTCATACTTAAAGAGCAGGTAAAATATATATATGTGAAAATCCGCGCTTAGGACAAACTAAGGGCTGCTGCCTATCTCAAATTAGTACCCCTAAGGGTCTAATTACAAGAGTAAATCGGTATTAAGGAGATAGAAATGGCGCTGCCCTCTATATTGCTTAATGAATAATATAATCTGTAACCTAAGTACAGATGACTGTGGCATATAGGAACTCCATCACTAAATGCCGTATCCAGGTCACAAGATAGAAAATCCTTATGATAAGAACAAGCCGGAAAAATTGTGATAGAATAAAATAAATTAAATAAACCTATAATGCAAGTGAGAAGTGTATATGGTTTTACGTGTGTCGTTGTGCTAACAAGGGTGAACCAATATACTTTACACTAATTAAAAAGAGAAAATTGAAAAATATTGAAAAATACACCCCAAAGTTCAAAAGTTATATTGGACTGTTTTAAGCTTTTGTGCAATAAAATAATTTTTTGACATACTTCACGAAGGAAGCCTCCTTGTGTTTCTCTTGTCTCTGGAATCCGGAGAGTTTAACAGAAATAAATCAGAAACCATAAGTGAAAAAAGTGTCAGTGCAGTAGCTATTAAACCAGTCACAAATTATAAGTGAAACAATGCAATTGGGTAGTAGAAAACCTAAAAGTTCAAAAGAATTGTGACAGTGAGCGCCTGCTGTAAGTGCAAATTAATAAACTGGTTAAAGTGAAACATATGGTAAACACTTCCTAAACATAAAATACAATGCATATAACAATCCCAGACTTATCATGCACAAAATGTAAATTCAGGTGTCTTATATATCATAGATGGTGATGGTTGATTTCTTAAAAGTTAGTTTCTGTATGCATGTACTCCATATAAACAAAACTTTTCAGCCAGATGGGAAAAAATAATAATAAGTTCAGTGTGTATTATATATTTTTCACCCTTTAGGGCATTACATCAGTGACTTCTGTGCTTGTTGTTCAAAGTAGTGACTTGAAGTGCTCACCCCCCAGTGCTCCCCCACTCACCAGAATTAATCACCCCTGCAGGGGTACCGAGCGATAGAGTGGGTGCCTTAGGGTAGTTGGTGATCTCTCCTGTTATGCTGCTGTTACTCTAATTAATGCGATCCTTGCAGGTATTCCAGGGTAAGCTGTGTGCTCCGATATGACCAGGTTACTCCATACCTCCTTTGTCTGTTAAACTCTCCGGATTCCAGAGACAAGAGAAACACAAGGAGGCTTCCTTCGTGAAGTATGTCAAAAAATTATTTTATTGCACAAAAGCTTAAAACAGTCCAATATAGCAAGTAAAAATGGAATTATGGCAAGTTTTAGTAGAAAAATAGTGAAACCGGCACCGCTGTATGCAAGGATGGGACCAGAAGCGAGCGTTCCAGCCTCCACTTCCGGGTATGACGTGTGAGCGTGACTCCGCCTTACACGTTTCGTCATAGGACGTTTTCAAAGACGTGTCGACGCCTACGCTTCACACATAAATATAGTCACATGGCCCACATCGAACCTCCCCTTAATATGGTAATATCGCTCGGGGGGTGGAGATGTGTTGAAGCCGTTGAAATCCCACAGTGTTATACATGCAGTTTGGGCATAACTTAGCATTTTTCGCTGGCATTACGATCTGTTCTCTGCTGTGCATGTTCCAAGTACACACTATGTATTAACACATAGAGAGATGTGCTGACTAAAAATAAATGGCCGGGGTAAATACGATGTAGATCCTCCCAGACTAATAATATATAAAGATGGAACAGACCGCAGTGAGAGGAGACAGAACGTAATACATAAATTTTGCATAAACCATATATACTAAATTACAGATAATTAATAAATGCTACTGGTATGGTATGGTCTGGTATGGATATTAAGGGGAACCCCGCGCCAAAAAAAACGGCGCGGGGTCCCCCCAAAAACCCATACCAGACCCTTATCCGAGCACGCAACCTGGCAGGCCGCAGGAAAAGAGGGGGGGACGAGAGAGTGCCCCCCCTCCTGAACCGTACCAGGCCACATGCCCTCAACATTGGGAGGGTGCTTTTGGGTAGCCCCCCAAAACACCTTGTCCCCATGTTGATGAGGACAAGGGCCTCATCCCCACAACCCTGGCCGGTGGTTGTGGGGGTCTGCGGGCGGGGGGCTTATCGGAATCTCGAAGCCCCCTTTAACAAGGGGACCCTCAGGTCCCGGCCACCCCTGTGTGAAATGGTAAGGGGGTACAAAAGTACCTCTACCATTTCACTAAAAAACTGTCAAAAATGTTAAAAATGACAAGAGACAGTTTTTGACAAGTTCCTTTATTTAAATGCTTCTTCTTTCTTCTATCTTCCTTCATCTTCTTCTTCTGGTTCTTCCTCCAGCATCTCCTCCGCGGCGTCTTCTTCTCCTCGGGCCGCTCCGCACCCATGGCATGGGGGGAGGCTCCCGCTCTTCTCTTCATCTTCTTCATCTTCATCTCTTCTCTTCTTCTCTTCTTCTCTTCCTAATTTTTTTCTCCGGGCCGCTTCGCATCCATGCTGGCATGGAGAGAGGCTCCCGCTGTGTGACGGCGTCTCCTCGTCTGACGGTTCTTAAATAATGGGGGGCGGGGCCACCCGGTGACCCCGCCCCCCTCTGACGCACGGTGACTTGACGGGACTTCCCTGTGACGTCACGGGGAATGCCACAGGGAAGTCCCATCATGTCCCGTGCGTCAGAGGGGGCGGGATCACCGGGTGGCCCCGCCCCCCGTTATTTAAGAACCGTCAGACGAGGATACGCCGTCACACAGTGGGAGCCTCCCTCCATGCCAGCATGGATGCGGAGCGGCTCGGAGAAGAAAATGAAGAAGAGAAGAAGAGAAGAAAAGAAGAAGAAGATGAAGAAGAAGATGAAGAAGATGAAGAGAAGAGCGGGAGCCTCCCCCCATGCCATGGGTGCAGAGCGGCCCGAGGAGAAGAAGATAGAAGACGCCACAGAGGAGATGCTGGACAAGAACGCCGGAGGAAGAACCAGAAGAAGAAGAAGAAGAAGAAGAAGAAGAAGAAGAAGAAGAAGAAGATGAAGGAAGATAGAAGAAAGAAGAAAGAAGAAGCATTTAAATAAAGGAATTGTCAAAAACTTGTCATTTTTAACATTTTTTGACAGTTTTTTAGTGAAATGGTAGGGGTACTTTTGTACCTCCTTACCATTTCACACAGGGGGGGCTGGGATCTGGGGCTCCCCTTGTTAAAGGGGGCTTCCAGATTCTGATAAGCCCCCTGCCCGCAGACCCCCACAACCACCAGCCAGGGTTGTGGGGATGCGGCCCTTGTCCTCATCAACATGGGGACAAGGTGTTTTGGGGGCTACCCCAAAGCACCCTCCCAATGTTGAGGGCATGTGGCCTGGTACGGTTCAGGAGGGGGGGGGGGGGCGCTCTCTCGTCCCCCCCTTTTCCTGCGTCCTGCCAGGTTGCGTGCTCGGATAAGGGTCTGGTATGGAATTTAGGGGGACCCCCACGTCATTTTTGTAAAAAATTTTGGCAGGGGTTCCCCTTAATATCCATACCAGACCTGAAGGGCCTGGTATGGAATTTAGGGGGACCCCCATGTCATTTTTTAAAAAATTTTGGTTCGGGGTTTCCCTGTGGGGAATTTCCATGCCGTTTTTATCAATGAACTTCTATGTGTATTGTCGGGCCGGCAATGCAATAGCCGCGAGTAGTTTTAAATGGCTTTTTTCCTTTGAAATGTCATTTTGCTGTCAGACTGTTCTAAACATGGGAAACATGGCCCCTTTACAGGCATACTATAGACACCCCCCAGCTACGAATTTTAAAGGGATATTACACTTTTATTGTTTGACTTTAAGCATTATTAAAATCACTGCTCCCGAAAAATCGTCCGTTTTTAAAACTTTTTTTTGCATTGATCCATGTCCCCTGGGGCAGAACCCAGGTCCCCAAACACTTTTTATGACAATAACTTGCATATAACCCTTTAAAATTAGCACTTTTCATTTCTCCCATAGACTTTTAAAGGGTGTTCCGCGGCATTCGAATTTGCCGAATTGTTTGCGGTTCGGCGAACTTGCGAACAGCCAATGTTCGAGTCGAACTCGAAGCTCATCCCTATTTACTAACTATACAATAATATCTATAATACATGTCTTCTTAGATATATGAATCTATATGCTTGAATGAAACCCCTGAAGAAGGGCATTCAGCCAGAAACATTGGATCAAGTAAAGAGAGTGTCAACATATATCTACATTCACCAACTTTTTATAGATTTGTATATTTACATGACCTTTTTAATTCTTATCCATATTGTTGTTTGCTAATATGTAATAAAGTTGTATATTTTTTATACTCTCATGTTTACAGTCACTTTTTAAAGTCCCATTTTTCAGGGGGTTCTGTTTTGCCTACTCAGACTCTGTCGGTTCCCACCTTGAGGACTTTTTTCAGGCTGAATAATGACTCAATATCTGATCCTCATACTGTTTGGGCCGCATACAAGGCATGTATGCATGTTTTTTTTATTTAAATGCGGGCTCAACTCAAGAGGCAAAGGAAGCAGTGTATTGATGAACTCCTAAATTATATCCAAGCTGCTGACTCTCTTAACAGTGTCAATGCTCTGAGCTTAAATCTAAAATCCTTAAGCTGCAACTTAAATTAAGATCCCTTCTCCTACAAAACTTTGAAAAAAAAACGCCTTAAAATGCATTTCTATGTTAGCGGCAATAAAGCGGGTAAATTGCTGGCTCGACAAATCGAAGGGGTTCACGCCAGAGCTCACATACCTTTCATTTATCATCCCACTACAAAACAAAAAGACCTTGACCTGTAAGCTATTGCAAACACTTTTAGCACTTATTACGATGCTCTTTACAACCTAAAAAATGATCAGTCCCTAGACCAACCATATAACTCCTCCACTCAAGCATTCTTATACTCCATTCATCTCCTGAGCCTAATTCATGATCAGCTGACTACTCTCAACTCCCCTGTGATGGATCTCGGATATCCCGGCTGGGCACCTCCACCAGACCTGTGTCTCCTGTTCTCCAAACGCACCCGCAGCCAGCAGACTCGCCATAATCAGCCCTTAACCCCCCAATTACGTGGCAAATCACATAGATGTTGAGGGTTTAACATGCAGAGCATAAACTGTTCATTAAAGTGGATGTAAACCCAATGTCATCCTTTCTAAACTACTGCCATAGGGGTTATCTATAAGGATATACATACCTCCTGCATGTATCTTTACCTGTCAAATGTCTCCCCTCTGTCTGTTATGAAAAATTTGAAGTGGGAGTCACAAACTCCCACCCCAGGCAAACAGCAAAAGGAACAGTATGACTCTAGCGCTGGGGAGCAAAACCGCACATATGGTCTCCCGTGAATAAAAACAGCTGCTGCAGAGCAGGACCAGCTGTCCGCACTCCCGTGATCCAGGGCGGGGTTGCAGGTATTGGAGAGAGGTAAATAAACCTATGTCCCGATGCCAGCGCTTCATCTGGTAGGGAACGTAGGCTGGTAGTGCTAAGCTGTTGGGGAGGAAGAGGTACTTGCTTTTCTCCCGGTGTAGTTACCAGCCACTGGGGAGGTATCTTGCGGGGACTATCTCCCGGACTCTCCATCTCTTTTTCTGTTGCTGGGCAGAGACCAACAGCGCTCTGCCCAGTAGCCAGTGCTTCTTCTGGGGGGACGGATACAAATGTCGAGTTCAGCTGCTGAAGAGGGGGAAAAGATTTCTCCCCACCCGGTTCTGTGACCAGCCGCTGGGGTGACTTCTGACAGGGTCTCCCAAACCCTCCGAAAACATACTGAGGGCTGGGTGGAGGCCAGCGGCACTGTGCCCTATAGCCAGTGCTTCTGCTGGGGGGATGGACTCTGGGGCAGTGTCCATTTGCTGGGGAGGGAGAATTGCTTTCTCCACTCCCAGTGGGGATATCTGCTGCTGGGGAAACAGCTCATGGAGGTCATCCCTCGGACTCCTCGAATCTAACTATGAGGTTGAGCAGAGGCCAGCGGCACTCTGCCTCGTAGCCAGCGCTTATGCTGGGGCACCGGATGCGATACTCTGGACTAGGGATGAGCCGAACACCCCCCTGTTCGGTTCGCACCAGAACATGCGAACAGGAAAAAAGTTCGCTCGAACACGCGAACACCGTTAAAGTCTATGGGACACGAACATGAATAATCAAAAGTGCTAATTTTAAAGGCTTATATGCAAGTTATTGTCATAAAAAGTGTTTGGGGACCTGGGTCCTGCCCCAGGGGACATGGATCAATGCAAAAAAAAGTTTTAAAAACGGCCGTTGTTTCAGGAGCAGTGATTTTAATAATGCTTAAAGTCAAACAATAAAAGTGTAATATCCCTTTAAATTTCGTACCTGCAGGGTGTCTATAGTATGCCTGTAAAGGGGCGCATGTTTCCCGTGTTTAGAACAGCCTGACAGCAAAATGACATTTCGAAGGAAAAAAAGCCATTTAAAACTACCCGCGGCTATTGCATTGCCGACAATACACATAGAAGTTCATTGATAAAAACGGCATGGGAATTCCCCACAGGGAAACCCCGAACCAAAATTAAAAAAAAAAAAAAATGAAGTGGGAGTCCCCCTAAATTCTATACCAGGCCCTTAAGGTCTGGTATGGATATTAAGGGGAACCCCGGCCAAAATTTAAAAAAAAAATGACGTGGGGTTCCCCCTAAATTCCATACCAGACCCTTCAGGTCCGGTATGGATTTTAAGGGGAACCCCGCGCCAAAAAAAAAAAAAAAACGGCGTGGGGTTCCCCCAAAAATCCATACCAGACCCTTATCCGAGCACGCAACCTGGCAGGCCGCATGAAAAGAGGGGGGGGACGAGAGTGCGCCCCCCCCTCCTGAACCGTACCAGGCCACATGCCCTCAACATTGGGAGGGTGCTTTGGGGTAGCCCCCCAAAACACCTTGTCCCCATGTTGATGAGGACAAGGGCCTCATCCCCACAACCCTGGCCGGTGGTTGTGGGGGTCTGCGGGCGGGGGGCTTATCGGAATCTGGAAGCCCCCTTTAACAAGGGGACCCCCAGATCCCGGCCCCCCCCCTGTGTGAAATGGTAAAGGGGTACTTACCCCTACCATTTCACTAAAAAAAGTGTCAAAATAGTTAAAAAATGACAAGAGACAGTTTTTGACAATTCCTTTATTTAAATGCTTCTTTTTTCTTCCTTCATCTTCTTCTTCTTCTTCTGGTTCTTCTGGCTCTTCTGGTTCTTCCTCCGGTGTTCTCGTCCAGCATCTCCTCCGCGGCGTCTTCTATCTTCTCCTCGGGCCGCTCCGCACCCATGGCATTGGGGGGAGGCTCCCGCTCTTCTCTTCATCTTCTTCTTCATCCTCTTCCCTTCTTCTCTTCTTCTCTTCTTCTCTTCTTAATTTTCTTAATTTTCTTCTCCGGGCCGCTCCGCATCCATGCATGGAGGGAGGCTCCCGCTGTGTGACGGCGTCTCCTCATCTGACGGTTCTTAAATAACGGGGGGCGGGGCCACCCGGTGACCCCGCCCCCCTCTGACGCACGGTGACTTGAGTATTCTCCCAAATTGCAAATCTCACCACTCATTTACCATCTCTTTGGTTGTCTATCCTTACAAAATTTACCCACAAGAAGGAAGACATCCTGATCAAACATAAATTGGGGAAATTTAGTAGAGATTTAAAAGATTATAGTAGCAATAATATTTTTTCCTGGAAACGAAAATCCGCTCATGATCTTCCATCCCTTATGGACATTAACCCTTTTGCCCCCATTGTCCCTCGCAAAATTATTCCTCAACAAAAAATATCTACTTCCAACTTAACAGCCAATTCTGAGTCTTGTACACAGAACCAGGGGGTTAGCACCGGAATTTTGGATCCCATGTCGCCATCCACCACTGATAGTTTGGGTCTTGCCCAGCTTACACATACAACACCTCATACCTCCACTCACATTGCACCCAACACTTCTGATTCTCCTCCATGTCCAATCACCATTGCAGATAGTCAACAATACATCATTGTTAATAACACATGTACTCTTTCCAGAACACCTTCTGGTCCCCTTGTGCCCCTTCCATGTCCAACCACTATTGCAGATAGTGAACAAAACATCATTGTCAGTAATACATGTACTCTTTCTAGAACACCTTCTGGTCCTCTTGTGTCCTTTGGCCCCAACTCCTCACTTATGACACCTTTGGCCCCAATTCCATCTTCAGAGCCAGCTGCGGTTCCTTTTTTAGTGTTCGACCTCCCTCGGACAAAACCACAAAAAAGAAAACACGCAGAAGAGGATGTAGAGGCAGAGGCAACAAGCTCCACCCCAGACCCGAGCAAAAAGAGAGTACTGTCAAAATCTTCAACCTCTCCTCCCATGTCTTAACTGAAGATGAAATTTCCCTATTAAACCGAGGTCTGAATTTTGCTCCATCAGCTGCACCTAACCCCTTTCTTCTCTTCAAGGACCTGAATAAATTTGTCCGCCTCCTTACCTTGAAGAGATTCTTCAACATCCAATCCATTAAACGCAGATTACATAATGATCCCCACACACCTGATGTGACTCATGGTATCACTGATGCCTATACAGATAGTGACCTTCTGTCCATTCCAGAAGATTTTGATAGCTATCCCCCCATCTCATTATCCCCTTCAATAGATTATGATAATGACTTCGTGTTATACACACAACACCTTATGACCTCCCCACCCATCCAAAATACCACCTTCAAACCCTCTTCGGTTTTTTATCCCACCCAGTCCAAAGGCTCATGCATTGATGCTTTCTATCGCATCGTCCATGCAGAGATACAGGCACTGTGTAAAAACAATAAAAAATCCATTTCCAATCTCTCTTATCAGGAACAAAGAGCCCTCGACACACTCACCAATAATTTAGATTTGGTTATAAAAAGCGCGGACAAAGGTGGAGGTATAGTGATACAAAACAGAGCTGACTATGTTTCTGAAGCTATCCGATTATTATCCGATACTAATACATATATTAGACTTCACAGAGATCCCTTGCCTTTATTCACCATTGAAGCCTCTTCCCTAGTAAAAAGGGCACTAAATGACAACATTATTTCACAGCAAGAGGCCTCTTTCTTAGTTAAAGAAATACATTTCACTCCTTATTTTTACCATCTACCGAAGGTGCATAAAGACCCCAGAATACCACCAGGGCGACCGATTGTGGCATCTATGGATAGCATCAGTAGTGGACTGTCGCAATATATAGACCAATTCCTCCAGCCATTGGCCCAATCACTCCAGTCCCACATAAGAGATGGGGTTCATCTACTGGAAACTTTAACCCCTTATTCTTGGGAAAATAATTATCATTGGGCATCTTTAGACGTCCAATCCCTATACACATCGATACCTCATGAAGTAGGCCTCAACGCTCTACAGTTTTTTCTCTGCCAGGACCCGATGCTGAACCCTAGACAGGCTTCCTTTATTGTTGAAGCCACATCCTTCTGTCTTACTCACAACTATTTTAAATTTGAGGATAATTTCTATCTGCAATTACAAGGGACAGCTATGGGGGCGCACTTTGCACCCTCGTATGCTAATCTCACTATGGGGCATTGGGAGCACTTATATATATGGAACAACAATCCATTTCTCTCTCACATTGTTTTTTATGGCCGCTATATAGATGACGTGATTATCATCTGGGATGGTAATGTACCAACATTTACGGATTTTGTGTCATATTGTAACACCAATAACATGGGTCTCACTTTCACCTCAGTCATTGACCAAAATAAGCTAGCCTTCCTCGACCTTGAACTCTTTTGGACAGGCAAAGAGATCCATGCAAAAAATTTCACCAAGCCCACAGCTGGAAATTCATTCCTTCATTATAAAAGTTGTCATCACCCTCTGTGGCTTAACAATGTACCTAAGAGTCAGTTCTGTAGACTCAAAAAGAACTGTACCCTGAAGAGTGACTATGACACTGAAGGTAAAATTCTGAAAGCCAAGTTTCTTGAAAAAGGTTTTCCTATGGATCTTGTTGACTCAGCTTACCAACAATATAAGACCACATTGCCTATCAAGAATTCTCATTCACGTTCCAATACCCAGAAAGATAATCTAAGATTCATCACCCAGTTTCACACCCGTCATAAACATATGGAAAAAATTATTAAAAAACATTGGTCTTTGCTATTACAAGATGAACATCTACTCCCTACCTTGCCCAATAGACCTCAGTTTGCTTATAGAAAGGCACCCAACATTAAAAGCAAGGTAGCAACCAGCAAACTTAGGGCCAAACCTTTGCCTCCGGGCTACCATATGCCCACGTTTTTGGCCATGTCTGGGATGTACCAGTGCCGTAAGCCCCTTTGCAAGACTTGCAGCTTTGTGACACACGGCCAAAAAGAGTTCCATATCAAAGGCAAAACATACCCAATAAAGGGCTTTCACACATGTTCCTCAGACCATGTTATTTATTGTCTCACATGCCCCTGTGGTTTATTTTATGTAGGGCGCACCATTCGGCCACTACGGAAACGGTTTGGTGAGCATCGCCGTCTAATTGAAGGTGGACTAGACAACCATAGTGTTCCCAGACACTACCTCCACACCCATAATAAGTCCACGAATGGCCTCAAAGTATGGATTATTGAGGCAATGCCAAAAGACCTCCCTGCTGCTGAACGTTACCGACGCCTATGCCATAGAGAAATGTATTGGATATTCTTACTTAATGTTCTAGCCCCTGGAGGGTTAAATGAAGATTTTGAAGTTAGCGCCATACTTTAACAAGGTTTTTAGGTTGTTTTAATTATCTCCATTACCGTTTTTATTTTAATTTTTAACGATTAATTATTGATAGTTTTATATCGATATTAGCCTGCTCACACCATCCCCATCCTATCATGTGTCTTGCGGGCTCTATGATTGACCATCAACCATCCTCACTTTGTTTTATGTGTGTTGCAGGCACTATGATTGGTCACTGTTTAGTATTGTTTCACAGATCACTTTATACTTCACATATATATATATACATTTTTTATATGTATTTTTATATATATATTTTTTATATATATATATTTTTTTATTTTTTTGATTTTATCCCGTCTTTTAATGTTCTTCATGATTTTTAGATTGCTGTAGCAGGTTTTCATGTGTTCCTTCTCATTTATATGCAAAAACGAACTGATCGCAATTTAATGAATGTTTCCTTGCTGCCCCCGCCCACTGGCCAATCCACTGTTAGTGGGTGTGTATATATTCCTCTCGAGTCATCAGCATGGCCATAGGTTGAAAAAGGAACGATTGGTGGTTCCGAAACGCGTCCCTTTCTGATGACATCACATCCTTGTCCAGGCTGTCTGTTTGCGGTTCAAGCTGGTTATTGAAGCCGTCCTGTGGATGACATCACTTCCGGGTTCGTCTCCCTTCCAGCTGATGACGCCGGCTTCACAGCGGCTCCCTGTGTTCCACACCGCTGTGCTGAGTGATCCCACCCAGCTGTAGGCTCTCTCTGACCATCACTCCTTCCAATGCAGCTCTAACTATGATGTGCCTGATTACCACTCCCATCCTGTAAGTGTTTTTAACCCTTTTTTGGGGCATTAAAATTGTTAATCTTCTGCACTTAGAGGCGCCTTTTTGTTTCTTTTGTGTTACTTGACGGGACTTCCCTGTGACGTCACGGGGAATGCCACAGGGAAGTCCCGTCATGTCCCGTGCGTCAGAGGGGGCGGGGTCACCGGGTGGCCCCGCCCCCCGTTATTTAAGAACCGTCAGAAGAGGAGACGCCGACACACAGCGGGAGCCTCCCTCCATGCATGGATGCGGAGTGGCCCGGAAAAGAAAATTAAGAAAAGAAAAAGGAAGAAGAGAAGACAATGAAGAAGAAGATGAAGAGAAGAGCGGGAGCCTCACCCCAATGCCATGGGTGCGGAGCGGCCCGAGGAGAAGAAGATAGAAGACGCCGCGGAGAAGATGCTGGACGAGAACGCCGGAGGAAGAACCAGAAGAACCAGAAGAAGAAGAAGATGAAGGAAGATAGAAGAAGCATTTAAATAAAGGAATTGTCAAAAACTGTCTCTTGTCATTTTTAACTATTTTGACACTTTTTTTAGTGAAATGGTAGGGGTAAGTACCCCCTTACCATTTCACACAGGGGGGGGGGCGGGATCTGGGGGTCCCCTTGTTAAAGGGGGCTTCCAGATTCCGATAAGCCCCCTGCCCGCAGACCCCCACAACCACCGGCCACAGTTGTGGGGATGAGGCCCTTGTCCTCATCAACATGGGGACAAGGTGTTTTGGGGGGCTACCCCAAAGCACCCTCCCAATGTTGAGGGCATGTGACCTGGTACGGTTCAGGAGGGGGGGGCGCACTCTCGTCCCCCCCTCTTTTCCTGTGGCCTGCCAGGTTGCGTGCTAAGGGTCTGGTATGGATAGTTGGGGGGACCCCACGCCGTTTTTTTTTTTTTGGCGCGGGGTTCCCCTTAAAATCCATACCAGACCTGAAGGGCCTGGAGGGCCTGGTATGGAATTTAGGGGGACTCCCACATCATTTTTTTTTTTAATTTTGGTTCGGGGTTTCCCTGTGGGGAATTCCCATTCCCTTTTTATTCATTTTGCTGTCAGACTGTTCTAAACACGGGAAACATGCGCCCCTTTACAGGCATACTATAGACACCCCCCAGGTACAAAATTTAAAGGGATATTACACTTTTATTGTTTGACTTTAAGCATTATTAAAATCACTGCTCCTGAAAAAACGGCCGTTTTTAAAACTTTTTTTTGCATTGATCCATGTCCCCTGGGGCAGGACCCGGGTCCCCAAACACTTTTTATGACAATAACTTAAGAAACAAAAGTGTGGCACTATATATCACATCCACAGCCCTGTGTATTACAATAAAGACATATAAAAATAGTGAATACTACCAAAAAATGTATGATCATAAAATGGATAGTGTCAAATAATTAATCAGTGTTGATCACATATAAAGTAAATACACAATAATGCTTAATCATCAAATGTGCTAGTGATTAGTAGAAACCCGTGCTGGTTCCATGAGCCAGACACCAAACATAATAAAACTTTAAAAGTCCATAAAAAATGTGTAGAAAAATAGTGAAGAAAACATCAGAGTTCAAAGGGGGTGATGCATGGCCAGATGGTATTCACAGAATTTTAGTCGCACCAAATCTGGCGAGTGGGCAGAAGTCGCACCAAAGTCGCACCAAAACTGGTGAGCGGGCAGAAGGGAAACCACAAGTGTGCATAGATTGTACGTCAGTGCCAGGGCCAACACCAGGAGTAGAGGAGGCTTACCGGAGAAAATTGACCTGAAATGGCATACGCCAGACAAGTCAAAAAAGCATAATAACCGCTGGTTCTGGGAAATGCGTCTTGTCAGATGTCATCAACAGATGGTGGAAAGAAAAGGGGGGGGTCCGCATGGCTTCCTCTCCCATAGGTAATCCAGCATAAGCCAAACGTGTAGTTTCATATGCCATGCAAGGAGCAAACAAAACTCACATAGCGTAATAACGTTTTAAAACACTAGTTTATTAAAATAATAAAAAACAAACTCACATTTGGAAGAACGAAACAGAGCTCAAATAGCAAATAGCGGCGATCGTGAGGGGTCCACCCGACATGTTTCAGCTAAGGAGCCGTCATCTGGGGTATGGACCACCCTCACCTCACCGCTTTATAAACAGAAGATGATCCCCACTGGGAGTGTCTACAAACCGGAAGTGCAATAAGTAAGAATCACTTCCGGTTTTCAGGGTCATAGGATGACTAATTGAATAGTTATATTAAGAACAAATTAATGAAACAGAGAACCATGTATCTAAATTAGGAGATTAAAAATGAAAAAATATGTACAAAAAAACGGTAAGCTGTGCCCTGAATCAGTCCATCTATCAAGAACTGGTCAGAGCGCTTGCCAAACCTCCCTTTCAGCCAGCCTGCTCCTCAAGCCTCACTCTCAAATGTGATGCACTTCCCATCACACAGAGAGGAAGTAATACCACTGCACTCCATAAGGAGGAAACCAAGCCTCAATCTGAGGTGAAGTGTCAGCAGAGAGGAGAAAAAAATCAGTGCACCGAAAAAAGGCATTGGTGTTAAAATAAAAACAGATTGAAAAAGAAAAAGAAAAAAGGGGATAAAAATGATTACACAAGGCTAATGCTAGCAAAAACATTACCTTATAAGGGTGATACAAGGACATTCTAATAAGGTTAATTAGTGATCAATATTAAGAATCATGGACCATAATATTAAAGGGACACTGCCAATGGGGGACATCAACAGCGTACATAACAAAAATTGCATTCTGAATTCAAACAATAATTATCCCGGATTCCGTGACATAAATTAAGACAACCAATAATCATCTTGTATAATAAAAAAATATATAACAGTATTCTTTGTCATTTAGACAATAAGAGAGATCATATTTATATTCAAGCTTGGTTAATAAAAGAGTTAATGTCCCACTCCACGTTGATACCCTGTGGAAAATGGGACCCCAACTCATATACCCAGTACGTCTCTAAACGCGAGACACCTCTAAGAATCGACCCACCCCGCCAAGGGGGCACGTACCTATCTATAATGAGGAATTGAGTACCCATAGGGTTCCGATCGTGAACCTCCCTGTAGTGTCTAGGGACAGTGTGTTTAGTACTGCCCGCTTTAATGAGATTGATGTGTTCCGAAACCCGCGTAGTAAAAGATCTGATGGTCCGGCCAACATATTGCTTGCCACAAGGGCAAGTTAAAAGATAAACTATTCCTGTAGTGGCACACGTGCAGAAATGTTTAATTTTGTAAGTACGGCCGGTCACGGTGGAAGAAAAACTATGACTAGCCCTTCTGCCACAGGTATTAAATTTACAGACCAAGCACTTTTTACAAGGATAAAATCCAATCAAGTTGTGGAAAAAGGATGGTCTCTCTGGTGGGTTGATGACATTAGGTGCTAACCTATTCCAGAGAGATGGAACACCCTTAAACACCACCTTTGGGGTCTTAGGCAACAGATGTCCCAAGATTTTATCTGTTTTTAAAACATCCCAGTGATTTTCAAAGATTTTTTTTAACATGCTTGTGCTGCATCGAGAAAGATGTTAAGAAGGACCATTTGAATTCATCATTCGTTTGTCTAGGTCTATCCTCTAATAATGACTGACGGTCTGTTGCACAAGCACTTTCGATCTCATTATCTAAATCCACAGAGTTATAACCCTTCTCCAGGAACCTATCTTTCAAGGTCATGGCCTGTAGTCTAAAAGTGTCTGAATCAGTACAGTTCCTTCGTAATCGTAGGAACTGACTTTTGGGAATAGATCTGATCCAGGAACTGTGGTGACAACTATCAGTCGATATGTATGCGTTCCTGTCGGTGGATTTAAAATAAGTACTAAATATAAATGAGGACCCACTTCTTTCAATGACAAGGTCTAAAAAGTGGATTGAGGTGGTACTAGTTTCAAAGGATAAAGCAATACCCCTATCATTGTTATTCAAAGTTGTGAAAAAATCAACCAGACCATCATGACTCCCTGTCCACAGGAGGAGGATGTCATCTATGTACCGGGCCCACAACAGAAGGTGTGGGTTCTCCATGGCATAGACGACATCCTCCTCCCACTTGGCCATGAACAGGTTGGCCAGGCTGGGAGCAAATTTTGCTCCCATAGCCACCCCTTTATGTTGGCGATAGAATTTACCACCAAACCAGAAATAATTGTGTTGTGTTGCAAACTCAATTAAATCAATAATGAATTCTATCTGGGGTGAAGCAAGGGAGGCATCCCTGTTTAGAAAACAATGGACCGCATCTACACCTTCACGGTGTGGAATGCAGGTATAAAGGGACGCAACGTCCGCAGTGGCCATGATAAGGTCACCAGAATGGGAAACATTCGATAACAGTTTAATCACATCCTTAGTATCTTTTAAGTAGGACGGCATCTTAAGTACAGATGGCTGTAGGAAAAAGTCTATATATTTCCCAATCTTTGAGGTGACCGAGTTGATACCACTAATTATAGGTCGACCCGGGGGATGGAGAGGGTCCTTGTGGACTTTAGGCAAGTAATATATAACTGGGATGCATGGAGCAAGGGGGACTAGAAAAGATCTCTCTTTTTTGTTTAAAATACAGGAGTCAAAACCTTTAGCTACTAGGTTCTTCAGTTCTTTTTTGTACTCGAATGTAGGATTCTTTGGTAATTCTATGTAGGTCTCTCGATCTCCCAAAATGCGATGCATTTCATCCATGTAGTCAGATTTGTTTAGTAGGACAATCCCCCCGCCTTTGTCGGCGGGGCGAATCACTAAATTCTTGTTGTCACATAACCTCTTTACACCTACTGAGGGTAGAGGGTTGTAGAATTTGCGCTTAAGTGGAATAGCAGCCAAATCTCTCAGCACCAATTCTTTAAACAAATTAATGGTAGGTGGAAGTTGTGTGGGGGGACTAAAGAGGGAGGGATTGGATAGGCCCGAATGGACGGTACCGGACGTTGCCGCCCTGGCCACATTCCTAGTGGGGTTTGAAATAATGTACCTTTGGACATTAACTTTTCTAATGAACTTTTGTATGTCGATGAACGTATCAAACTTATTAAGTTTGTACGGAGGGGCAAATTTGAGACCTTTGTTTAAAACAATTTTCTCTTCTTGAGTAAGAATTGTATTGCTCAAGTTAAATACCCCCTGACATGTTAGGTTCGTTTGCGTTTTTCTTCTCTGGACCCTCCTCCCTCCTCTGGACCCTCTCTTGTTTCTGGGCCTCTTTTTTTTGTTCTGGGTACCCTCGTGAAAATCCCGAGGAGTCCGTGAATCGGAGTAAGGTCGTATATGTGGGGATGGATCATACCCTACATTAGGGAAAGGATAGACATTCTCATTATGGTGATCACGTAGAGGGGAATACCTATTATATGTAGAAACCGGAGGGTGTCTATAATAGGATGGATTCTGATGATAGGGGTGATGAGAAGGTTCATGGTGGCGAACCGGGGAGCCCCGATAGTAGGAGTTCTCCCGTTCATAATGTTGATAATCATTATAATTATGATAATCACCCCTGTTTCCTCCTCTCCCTCTCCCTCTAGAAGGATGACCTCTTCCTCTCTGTTGTTTAGGGGTATGCATACTTGGCTGGCGTCCCCTTTGTGGAGGGGGGCCTCTGCCATGAGACCGTCCTCTATCTACATAAGATTTTGGACGGACCGCAGGCTCAATGGGTGGAACAAGGGTATCCTGGCTGTGGACATTAGTCTCCATGGGTGGCTGTGAAGCAGATCCTGTAATGGATTTTTGCCATCCGAATACCTTGCCCGCTTTGTAATCCCCGGTGTCACTGGAATACTTTTTTTGTTTTTTGTTTTTTTGTTCCTTATCCTCCTTTATGAGATGTGCCTGCAAATTGGAGGACAGGGTATTATATTCAACTGAGTTTTTATGGGCAAGTAATTTATCCTTCAGTTCCTTAATCTCCTGATCCAAAACAGAGAGACGAATACGTTTCCTATTGATAAGGAAATCCAGGAACTTGATGCCAGCATCATTGAAATAAGTAAACCAAGAGTCAAGATCTACTTCCCCTTGTTGGGGATGAACATCCCATCTAAGACTCCGTGGGATCATACCTTCTGTTACATGTTGTTCCAAGAAGGCTAAATCCCATTGCAAATGGAGTTCAGAGACCATGACATTTTTTAATCTCATGAATAACCCACCAATTTCTGTATCATTGGAGGTGGCAACAAATACACCCTCTGTATTGACTACTCTGGATGCACGATAATCAAAAATATCCATTTTAAGTGAAATATTATACGTTGCAGCTATACCAGATGTCTAATGTATGGAAAGCAAAAATAAAATTTAAGTACAGCGCTACGTTTAGAAAGAAAGTGAAAAGCAGCCAACACACCTATAGACTCAAGGCAGAAAAAAACAAAAGAAACAAAAGTGTGGCGCTATATATCACATCCACAGCCGTGTGTATTACAATAAAGACATATAAAAATAGTGAATACTACCAAAAAATGTATGATCATAAAATGGATAGTGTCAAATAATTAATCAGTGTTGATCACATATAAAGTAAATACACAATAATGCTTAATCATCAAATGTGCTAGTGATTAGTAGAAACCCGTGCTGGTTCCATGAGCCAGACACCAAACATAATAAAACTTTAAAAGTCCATAAAAAATGTGTAGAAAAATAGTGAAGAAAACATCAGAGTTCAAAGGGGGTGATGCATGGCCAGATGGTATTCACAGAATTTTAGTCGCACCAAATCTGGCGAGTGGGCAGAAGTCGCACCAAAGTCGCACCAAAACTGGTGAGCGGGCAGAAGGGAAACCACAAGTGTGCATAGATTGTACGTCAGTGCCAGGGCCAACACCAGGAGTAGAGGAGGCTTACCGGAGAAAATTGACCTGAAATGGCATACGCCAGACAAGTCAAAAAAGCATAATAACCGCTGGTTCTGGGAAATGCGTCTTGTCAGATGTCATCAACAGATGGTGGAAAGAAAAGGGGGGGGGGGGTCCGCACGGCTTCCTCTCCCATAGGTAATCCAGCATAAGCCAAACGTGTAGTTTCATATGCCATGCAAGGAGCAAACAAAACTCACATAGCGTAATAACGTTTTAAAACACTAGTTTATTAAAATAATAAAAAACAAACTCACATTTGGAAGAACGAAACAGACATTGACTTATATGCAAGACAATAACTTGCATATAAGCCTTTAAAATTAGCACTTTTTATTTCTCCCATAGACTTTTAAAGGGTGTTCCGCGGCATTCGAATTTGCCGCGAAAACCCCAAATTGTTCGGTGTTCGGCGAACTTGCGAACAGCCAATGTTCGAGTCGAACATGAGTTCGACTCAAACTCGAAGCTCATCCCTACTCTGGACTTGCTGCTGATCACCATCTACCAGCATTCCAGCGCCCATCTCAACTCCCCCTTTCAAGACCTTTATGGGGAACCTCCAGTGCATTCTGGCATTCTAGCACTCGCAGTGCCCTCTGTATCATTGTCGCTTCTTTCATTGCGGTTAGAAGAGGAAAATGTAGGGGCACCCCGGCCCTATTTCCTCCTCATCTTGGTGACTGTCCGCTACTTCTCCCAGACAGTCCCAGGCAACAGGAGCCATGCCGGGCTGCTGATCATCATCAAACAGCCGCTTGTAGGCAATCTCGAGCTTCTATTCCTGCTCGATCAGGAACTACAATTCCTCCAGGTCACACGCCTCTTTGGGGAGGTCCAGCACCTCATCTCAGAAGTCCAGTATGTCTTCCAGCCGCCACTCCCCATTACTCCCAAAGTCTGGGTCTCCCTACATTTTTGATGGAGCAGCCCCACGCCGCCATAGCCAATGCCTTCTGTTGGGGTGCCATCTGCTGTACCTGGCCACAGTTGAGCTGTAAACCACCGGAGGGCTCTGCAGCTGGCATCCAGCCTCATCTCCTCCCGGACGAATCTTCTGAGCTCCATCTTCCACTCGTCTTGCGGTCGTTCCCTCAGGAACACCTCTCTTGCATGGTACTGCATCCAGTACATTTCTGTGGAGGAGGGAAGGATCTTCCCCTGATGGTGCTGCTCGTTGCTTAGCATCTCTTGCCAGAGTTGACGGCGGATCACATCCCCCCCAGAAGAGCATAGTGCATTCCGTCGCTGGTCCCCAATGTTGCTTCCGCATGCCTTGCAGCCTCCTCCTAAATAGGGATGAGCCGAACACCCCCCTGTTCGGTTCGCACCAGAACTTGCGAACAGGCAAAAAATTTGTTTGAACACGCGAACACCATTAAAGTCTATGGGACACAAACATGAATAATCAAAAGTGCTAATTTTAAAGGCTTATGTGCAAGTTATTGTCACCCATTACGTAACCCCGCCCCCTTCTGACGTCAAGGGGAATGCCACAGGGAAGTCCCCGTCAAGTCCCTGTGCGTCAGAGGGGGGTGGGGTCACCAGGGGGCCTCCCCCATTATTTAAGAACAGTCAGAAGAGGAGAAGCGTCACACAGTGGGAGCCTCCCATCATGCCATCATGTATGCGGAGTGGCCCGAGGAGAAGAAGGGAAGAAGATGCCGTGGAGGAAGATGCCGGACGAGAACACCGGAGGAAGAACCAGAAGAACCAGAAGAAGAAGATAGAAGATAGAAGAAAGAAGATATCAGATAGAAGAAAGAAGAAGCATTAAAATAAAGGAATTGTCATTTTTAACATGTTTGACAGTTTTTTTGTGAAATGGTAGGGGTACTTTTGTAAACCCAATGTCATCCTTTCTAAACTACTGCCATAGGGGTTATCTATAAGGATATACATACCCCCTACATGTATCTTTACCTGTCAAATGTCTCCCCTCTGTCTGTTATGAGACCCGAAAAACTGCAGGGTCTATGGGTGGGTGTCACGGACTAATACTCACCGAGGCCGAGATGCCGAGAGCGGCTCGCCCTTACGACCACGCGCACCCAGACCCCCAAAATGGGTACAGGGAGCTGGGGGCACGCGGAGGCACGGGCTTCCGGTAGATAGGAGGTCCCAAGGTTGGAAGAGGGTGCTCTGGGGTCTGCAGGAGAGACCGGAGATCAGGGGGGAGTAAGGCAGAGGCAAGACTGTAAAAATAAGCAGAGGTCAGATGTGTAGCAGGCAGTGATCAGGGTATCAGGTAGTCCAGTAACGTAGTGGTTGAACAGGCCAAGGTTCAGTACACAGAGCAGGCAGGGTATTGGACAGTCCAGAAGAGGAGTGTTTTAACAAGCTGGGGTTCAGTACACAGAGCAAGCAGGTAATGGGACAATCCATCAGAGTAGTGGTTAAACAGGCCAGGGTTCAGTACACAGAGCAAGCAGGTAGTTAGGGCAATCCGGGAAGAGTAGTTATTTTAACAAGCCAAGGTTCAGTACACAGGCAGGTAGATAACAGAAGCTTTAAACAGGCACAGGGAACAGGGAGAGCTGACGACGAACCAGCAACCCGACTGGACGCTGGAGCCGTCAGAAATAGTCTCCCTGCCCGGCGAGCGTGTCAGTGTGACGCGCTACCGGGCACCCGCACGGGCGACGGTGCGCACACAAGGTCCGCCGTGCACCCGCGCGCGCCGCACCATCAGGCCGCGGACGGGTGTGCGGTGAAGCGCCAATCCCCCGCGCATGCGCACCGGAGCCCGGCGAGCGGAGACGCTCCCTGGCTCCTGACAGTGCCCCCCTCCTAAGGGCAGACACTGGACGCCAAGGCTAGCCATCAATTCTGGATGATCTTGGTGAAAAGTTTGGATTAACCGTGGAGCGTGCAGATTCCTAGCGGGCTCCCAAGAATTATCTTCAGGTGGGTAACCCTTCCATTGGATCAGATACTGTAGCTGCCTGCCCTTCTTCCTACAACTCAGAATGGATTCCACTTCGAATTCATTCTCGCCATCGATTCTGACTGGCGGAGGAGGAGGCTCTCTTCTTCCCGGAAAAGGGCTAGGCACCACAGGCTTCAATAGTGACACGTGGAAAACCGGATGAATCCGATATGTCTTGGGAAGTGCTAGCTCAACAGCCACAGGGTTAATTATCCTCTTGACTTGAAAAGGACCAATGAACTTAGGTCCAAGTTTTCGAGATGGCAATGGTAGTCTAAGGTTAATGGTGAACAACCAGACCTCCTCTCCTAAGTCAAACTTTGGGTTTGCCTTTCTGCCCCGATCGTACTGTTTCTTGTAGTCTTCCTGTGCCTTGTGTAACATGTCTTGAATCTTCTGAAAGTTGGATTGCAATGAGGTTATCCTGTCCTGGACTGCAGGAACTGCCATTTCGGGAATGTTGTTAGCAAAGGACGTGGGATGGAACCCACAATTGGCCCAGAAGGGAGTCTGGTTGGTAGAGGCATGAATTGAATTGTTGTACGCAAATTCAGCGTAGGGAAGAAGACTCGCCCAATCATCCTGAGAACCCGAGCAGAAGCAGCGGAGGTATTGCTCTAACGTTTGGTTGGTCCTCTCCGTCTGGCCATTGCTTTGGGGGTGATAAGCTGAAGAGAGACAAACGTTGATGCCCAGGGCCTTGCAGAGTTCCCTCCAGAATTTGGACGTAAATTGAATGCCCCTATCTGACACGATGCTTCTTGGTATCCCATGGAGCCTAACAACCTCTTTTAGGAAGACACTGGCTGTGTCTACGGCAGAGGGAGTACCTCTCATGGGCAAAAAATGGGCCATCTTGGAGAGGCGGTCGACAATGACAAGGATGGTAGAAAAATTTTCTGAGGTAGGTAGGTCCACAATAAAATCCATGGACACATCAGCCCATGGCCGTTCCGGGATGGGCAAAGGTCTGAGCAGGCCCCAGGATTTGATGTTTTGGCCCTTGTTCCGCTGGCACAGAGAACAGGACGCCACATATTCTTTACAGTCCCTTCTCCATCCTGGGCACCAAAAAGAAGGAGAAAGAAGTTCAGCCGTTTTATTATTCCCGAAGTGTCCTGCCATCTTATGGTCATGACACATCTTAAGAGCTAAGGGCCGAGTCACTTGTGGTACAAATATTTTTCCTTTAATCCAGAAGAGGTCCTCATATTTCTTCAAGGAGTGCACTACTGGTTCTGTGCATGAGCCCGATGAGGATCTGATGGATGACATTAAGTCCGCCTGAGTTAATGCGAGGAAATTTTGAGGAGAGAGGATCGTGCTTGGTGTTGACGTTTGAGAGTCTGCAGAGAACATCCGCGAAAGAGCATCAGCCTTCCCGTTCTTTGCTCCAGGTCTGTAGGCTATATGAAAGTTGAAACGGGAAAAGAAGAGGGCCCAACGGGCTTGACGGGGTTTTAGTCATCTTGCTGTTCGGAGGTACTCAAGATTCTTGTGATCCGTAAAGATCATGACCGGGTGTACTGCCCCTTCCAGCAAATACCTCCACTCCTGTAAAGCGAACTTTATAGCCAGCAGCTCCCTGTCACCCACATCGTAGTTGAGTTCCGGTGGACTGAGTTTCCTAGAGGCGAAAGCTACCGGATGTAGAATGGCCTTCGGTCCCTGTCTCTGGGAGAGAATTGCTCCAGTTGCGATCTCAGATGCGTCCACCTCTAATACGAAGGGTTGAGTCGGGTCAGGATGGCAGAGAATCGGGGCGTAACTGAACAACTTCTTTAACTTTAGGAAAGCCTCTTGAGCGGCTGTGGACCACTGAAAAGAACTGTGCTGGCGAGTTAATTGGGTAATAGGTGCCACGATGGCCGAGAATCCAACAATAAATTTCCGATAGAAGTTGGCGAATCCTATAAACCTCTGTACTCCTTTCTTGTTAGATGGAGCCGGCTACTCTTGAATTGCCTGAATCTTCTGTGGGTCCATTGCGACCCCATTGGTTGAAAGTATGAATCCCAGGAACTGTATGGTTGATTTTTCAAATTCGCACTTTTCAGCTTTCAGGTATAGCTTGTGCTGTTGAAGTATGGCAAGAACCTTCTTTACGTGCCTCTTGTGTATCTCTGGAGTAGGGGAGAAGATAAGAATATCGTCCAGGTATACAACAAGGAAGTCATCTAAATATTCTCGAAATATGTCATTCACCAGGTGTTGAAAGGTGGCTGGGGCATTGCAGAGTCCGAATGGCATCACTAAGTACTCAAAATGCCCGAATCTGGACCTAAAAGCCGTCTTCCATTCGTCTCCAGCCCTGATCCTGACGAGATTGTAGGCCCCCCGGAGATCAAGTTTAGAGAACACCTTAGCTGATCGGAACCTCTGGAATAACTCGGGGATGAGTGGTAGCGGGTTCCGGTTCTTAATCATGATGTTATTGAGCTGTCGATAATCTACACAGGGTCTTAAGGTACCGTCTTTTTTACCAACGAAAAAAAAAAACCCGCTCCGGCGGGTGAAGATGAAGGACGGATGAAGCCCTTCTTGAGGTTTTCGTATATGTATTGTTTAAGAGCTTCTAGCTCGGTTTCTGAGAGAGGGAATATCCGGCCGAATGGAATCTCGGATCCAGGAAGGAGGTCGATTGGACAGTCGTAGGACCGATGAGGTGGTAAGCGGTCAGCCATCTGTTTACTGAAGACCTCTTGAAACTCAAGGTACTCGGAGGGAACATGTTGGAGATTGCCTGATGGCGCAGCCATTGTGGCACAAACTTTGGGAGCCGGGAGCAAACAATGCTGAGAGCAATACTGAGAGGAGAAGGATACTGCCTTAGTGCTCCATTTAATCTGTGGATCGTGAGCCTGTAACCAGGGTAAGCCTAGTATGACGGGAAAGATAGGTGAATGAATCAAGTCGAGCCGTAAGAACTCCCGGTGGCCGGAATCAGTGGTTACTGGAATAGGTTCGGTCTCCTGGGTGATGGGACCTGAGCAAGGAAGGGATCCGTCGGCCAGATGTATTCGTAGATCCTGATCTTTAGTTTGTAGAGGAATATTCAAACTGTGCGCCAAGGCAGAGTCTATGAAGCAACTGCATGCTCCGGAATCAATGATGGCCTGCAAGCGAGTCTCCCCTTCCGGAAGCTGTAGGGAAATAAACAACATCACGTAAGTCTTGGGAATGTTATTGTTTGGATAGTTCAACACATTTGGCTGAGGAGACTTACTGGGCCTGATCGGACAGCTGCGCAAGAAATGTCCGGTTCCTCCGCAGTAGAGACATAGGTTAGACTGTCGCCTGCGTTGCTTCTCTTCGGAGGTTAGCGGGCCTCGAACCAGGCCGAGCTGCATTGGTTCGACCTCAGGGACCGGTGCAGCAGCAGCTGAAGTTGAGGTCGAGGTTTGTGCGGAGTGGGGTCTTGGCAACGCCCAGGTGGGGGGTGGCCCCTGGAACCGCTCTGAGCGTCGCTCCCGCAGTCGCCTATCTAGCTTCGTGGCTGCTTGAATAAGTTCTTCCAAAGAAGCAGGGGTTTCCATCCTAGCTAATTCGTCCTTGAGTAACTCGAACTAGCCTTGGCGGTACTGATAACGTAGGGCCGGCTCGTTCCAATTTGTATCGGCCGCCCACTTACGGAATTCCACAGTATAGTCCTCAATAGGTCTTCCTTGGGACAGATGGTGCAGGATGGCCTCAGCTGTAGCCATACGCTGCGGGTCATCGTAGAGCTGGGACATGCTCTCAAAGAAGGCCTCGATGGTGTTCAGGACAGGACTCCTCTGTTCCATCAAGCCGTGGGCCCAAGCTTTCGGTTCTTCGGATAGCAAGGAAATCGCAAATCCCACCTTGACGATTTCTGAAGAAAAGGTCCTCGGCTGGAGAGCGAAGTAGAGGGAACATGCGTTTTTGAAGGCCCTAAACTTCTTACGGTCCCCCGAGAACCGTTCTGGTGTAGGGACCCTGGGTTCGGGAAGTGCCATGACGACGGTGGGGTTGGCCGAAGCCTGAGGGAGCGGACCCTCACTGCTGGGTGCAGGAGCTGTGGCTGCGGAGGGTAGCGACCCTGTGATTTGCTGAAGACGGTTATCAATTTGGGTATAACCTTCCTGTAATTTTTGTACTGAATCAGCGAGGGTAGATACCTGTTGGCACAGGATCTCCAGAGGAGAGCGCGCTCTGTCGGCCTCGGACATCTGGCTGGTTCGTACTGTCACGGACTAATACTCACCGAGGCCGAGATGCCGAGAGCGGCTCGCCCTTACAACCACGCGCACCCAGACCCCCGAAATGTGTACAGGGAGCTGGGGGCACGCAGAGGCACGGGCTTCCGGTAGATAGGAGGTCCCAAGGTTGGAAGCGGGTGCTCTGGGGTCTGCAGGAGAGACCGGAGATCAGGGCGGAGTAAGGCAGAGGCAAGACTGTAAAAATAAGCAGAGGTCAGATGTGTAGCAGGCAGTGATCAGGGTATCAGGTAGTCCAGTAACGTAGTGGATAAACAGGCCAAGGTTCAGTACACAGAGCAGGCAGGGTATCGGACAGTCCAGAAGAGGAGTGTTTTAACAAGCCGGGGTTCAGTACACAGAGCAAGCAGGTAATGGGACAATCCAGCAGAGTAGTGGTTAAACAGGCCAGGGTTCAGTACACAGAGCAGGCAGGTTACTAGGACAATCCAGCAGAGTAGTGGTTAAACAGGCCAGAGTTCAGTACACAGAGCAAGCAGGTAGTTAGGGCAATCCGGAAGAGTAGTTATTTTAACAAGCCAAGGTTCAGTACACACTCCGGTAGATAACAGAAGCTTTAAACAGGCACAGGGAACAGGGAGAGCTGACGACGAACCAGCAACCCGACTGGGCGCTGGAGCCGTCAGAAATAGTCTCCCTGCCCGGCGAGCGCGTCAGTGTGATGCGCTACCGGGCACCCGCACGGGCGACGGCGCGCACACGAGGTCCGCCGTGCACCCGCGCGCCGCACCATCAGGCCGCGGACGGGTGTGCGGCAAAGCGCCAATCCCCCGCGCATGCGCACCGGAGCCCGGCGAGCGGAGACGCTCCCTGGCTCCTGACAGTGGGTCTGTTGTCTGGAGCTCGGTGGGTGGAGTCATGATGTCAGTAGACTCCTCGCCCACCTCTACACTCCCCTTGTCAATATGCATTTTCTCCTGTGTATTTCTTACACTGAACTTCTGCTATGATCTCTAACATCCAGTGAAAAGATAGGAAATTAACCACATGACTTCAGCATGCCAAAACATGCTGAGGTGTGGAACAGCCAATCCTTGCAGAGCTGCTGAAGAAAGGAGTAGGGGTGGCTATTAAAAAATAATGCATGTCTTAGGCTAGTGCACGAGATATGTAAATCACCTGTCACTCACAGCAAGGGGGAGGATTTGACAAAGTTTTTCTCTGTTTGTCAAGTTTTACCTCACTGAACAATAAAAGAGGATTGCTCAGAGCTGGATTAACTCTTTGTGACAAGACTGGGCTCAAATGATAGGAAATCTTATACTCTACATTATGACATCAAAAAAAAAAAAACATTTGGGTTTACATCCACTTTAAGTATAAAACATACACCTTTAAAACACAGTTAGGGACACTCCCCTTAGCCTTGTCATAGAGGGGGTAGGGGACAAGGAAGAACCAATGGAAACTCGACACTCGCATATTCAAACAACTACAGTTGAAACACACCAAGGGATTATGATAAGCAGGCAGCCCTTCCTTACACATCCCCCGCTGGGATGTGTCTCCACACCTTTTGTCTTTGTGCCATGACCTAACATTTTAAAAACTGACTAAACAGGTCCCTGACCCTCAACTGGTCTGGACTTGCGTTAGTCACAAGGAAGATGCCGGACGAGAACACCGGAGGAAGAACCAGAAGAACCAGAAGAACCAGAAGAAGAAGATAGAAGATAAAAGAAAGAAGACAGTTTTTTTGTGAAATGGTAGGGGTACTTTTGTAAACCCAATGTCATCCTTTCTAAACTATTGCCATAGGGGTTATCTATAAGGATATACATACCTCCTGCATGTATCTTTACCTGTCAAATGGCCCTCCCCCCTTACCATTTCACACAGGGGGGGGGGCGGGATCTGGGGGTCCCCTTGTTAAAGGGGGCTTCCAGATTCCGATAAGCCTCCCGCCCACAGACCCCCACAATCACCGGGCAAGGGTTGTGGGGATGAGGCCTTTGTCCCCATCAACATGGGGACAAGGTGTTTTGGGGGGCTACCCCAAAGCACCCTACCAATGTTGAGGGCATGTGGCCCGGTACGGTTCAGGAGGGGGGGCAATCTCTTATCCCCCCTCTTTTCCTGCGGCCTGCCAGGTTGCATGCTCGGATAAGGGTCTGGTATGGATTTTTGGGGGGACCCCACGCCATTTTTTTTTAAATTTTGGCGCGGGGTTCCCCTTAAAATCCATACCAGACCTGAAGGGCCTGGTATGGAATTTAGGGGGACCCCCACATCATTTTTTTTTATTTTGATGCAGGGTTCCCCTTAATATTTATGGGGACCCCCACGCATTTTTTTTAATTTTGGTTCGGGGTTCCCTTGTGGGGAATTCCCATGCCGTTTTTATCAATGAACTTTTATGTGTATTGTCGGACCGGCAATTCATTAATAGCCGCGAGTAGTTTTAAATGACTTTTTTTTCTTTGAAATGTCATTTTGCTGTCAGACTGTTCTAAACACGGGAAACATGCACCCCTTTACAGGCATACTATAGACACCCCCCAGGTACGAAATTTTAAATTTTAATTTTAAAAAAAATGTTTGCATTGATCCGTGTCCCCTGGGGCAGGACCCAGGTCCCTGAACACTTTTTATGACAATACTATGCATATAAGCCTTTAAAATTAGCACTTTTGATTTCTCCCATAGACTTTTAAAGGGTGTTTTGCGGTTTTCGAATTTGCCGCGAACACCCCAAATTGTTCGCTGTTCGGCGAACTGGCGAACAGCCAATGTTCGAGTCGAACATGAGTTTGACTCGAACTCGAAGCTCATCCCTACTCCTGAACTTCACTCTCATGCTGGCCGGTCCCCGTACTGCTCCTCGGATATGAATCCCGGTGGTGGTTTGGATGTCCTGGACTGCAGGAAACATCCCACCGCTGCCACCACTGTGACAGATCTCGAAAACCCTGTCTGGGCACCTCCGCCAGACCTGTGTCTCCTGTTCTCCAAACGCACCTGCAGCATAAACTGTTTATTAAGTACAAAACATACACCTTTAAAGACAGATAGGGACACTCCCCTCAGCCTTGTTCCCTTAGAGGGGGTAGGGAACAAGGAAGAACCAATAGAAACTCGACACTTGTATATTCAAACAACTACAGTTGAAACACACCAAGGGGTTATGATAAGCAGGCAGCCCCTCCTCACACATCTCCCACTGGGATGTGTCTCCACACCTTTTGTCTACGTGCCATGACCTAACATAATTAAACACAATAACAAGAGGGGGTGGGGGAGAAGGGATGCAACTTACTTAGAGACCTCATTACATTGCTATTTTGTCCCCAAGTCTCTCATTCTCTGCTGGGCCATAATCTGTGGGTAGGAGGCCAGCCCACTGCCCATTCCAAATGCCATTTATTAATTGAAGGTGACACCAGGGGACACCAACACATAATCTTGTTATGTGTTGGTGTCCCCTGGTATCACCTTGATTGAATAAACGGCATTTGAAATCTACTAGATGTCCAGCCATTTCTTCTTTAGCTTGACTAATATCCACGGAGGTGGGCCGGGACTAGCACTCGTCTGGAGGTCTCATCAGGCACACCCATTTCACCTGCAGCAGCAAGTTCTTTTCATCTGAAATAGGGAAAGCACTACCAAACAACAAGGCCCCGGGGCTTATGGATTTGTAGGAGAATAATACAAACAGTTTAAACCTGTCCTTGTAGACCACATAGGCAAAATATTCAATGCTGCTGCTTCCTTAGCCTCTTTTCTTCTGGAGATGCTTACAGCCCTGATCATCACTTTGCCGAAACCAGGAAAGGAGCCTACCCCTCCCCAAAATTTTCGACCTATATCTCTACTTAACCATGATATCAAACTTTATGCTAAAGTAATAGCAGATAGACTGTTTGACTTGCGCCCATCCCTCATTCACCCCGATCAATTGGGATTCACGAAAAGGCATCAAACATTGGACGCAACTCATTCACTATGCTGATAGCCAAGGAATGCCTTCTCTTCTTCTGCCTTTGGATTCAGTGAAGGCATTCAATAGAGTCCACTGGTTGCATCTAGATTAGACACTATGTAAATTTGTTTTTTAAGGCCACATCCTATCTGCAATTATGGCTCTTTACTCATGCCCTTCTGCCCAAGTATACTGCTCATCTATGTTATCTACACCCTCCGACATCACCAAGGGCACGAGACAAGAGTTTCCCCTTTTGTCTTTAATCTTCAACGTAATAATGGAGCCTTTAGCCGAGCAAATTGGGTCCCAGAAAAATCTTGAGGGCTTTGCGATCTTCTAGTGAGCATAAAATAAATGTACTCGCAGATGACATTATCATTATGTTGACCAACCCTCTCTGGTTTTGGTAAATAGAACTCTTGATAAATTCAGCTATGTGTCTTACCACAAGGCCACCAAGTCCTTCATCCTTTCTGTAGGGTTCATAAGAAAGGGGGCAATTGAGGAATTTGGAACTTTGAATGAAGCCATGGCCAGGTATGGTCATGTGCCTCCATCCCTATCATTGTGAGGAAAAGTAGCAAAAATGCATCAGGAAAAGCAGCATAGAAGCAACAAAAAAGGCTGGGACTTTATATGAAGCTCATGGTAACAACATGAATAGAATGGTGGATAGTAAAAACTTTAATGATACATAGATACATGTTTACATACATTCAATTTCATATACATAGAAATGCACATTTCCATGGTGCCAATGTCTAAAATGGTAATATCTGTTAGTAACATATTTATAAACATTAATCATATGATAAGATTAAGGAGTCCACCAATATTAATGATTGGGTATACACATTTGAAAGATAGCATCTGCACGGTCTATGGTCTTTCTGATCCCTGTCACAAAAAATTGTATATATGAGCACATATTTTAGTGGGTATGTAATTGAAGTACACGACATCTGGTAGCTTGATGCATTTTACAGCTTTAAGCCGCTCTTCAGGAGCAGACATGTCATGTATCTGCAATGGGAGAGTAAATTAAAGTAAACTAGCATGTATCAATATAGGAGAGGATAGATAGAACCCCCCCCTTACTATTTGAAACAAGATCACTTACAGATGTATGTGCACTTAATGGCACAATGTCAGGGACTGTGGGCCACCCAAGGGCATCAGTATCGGGAGCTGAGGGGGCATGTTCAGCGGTCGCACCCATCATAGACAACGCCCCCAGGCGGATCCGGGCACACCAAGCACTTCTGGTGTAAACCTGGGAAACATCAGTGTTGCGTGAATCAATCAAGTAAACCAATATTGGGGCTATGTGAGTGAATTAATAATTAAAATTGAGGATAAAGTGGATGGGAAAGGTGGTTGGTGCAAAAATGAAAGATGATTTGACTGTGACTAAGCGGAAATGAAGGTGGAGGACCATAGTGAAAGGTCGCCACCAAGACACCTCGTTACAGGGGAGGGGAAAGTGGGGGGGATAAGGGTAGTGGATGGCTTGTGAGGGTCTGATAAATATCTGGTGCTTGAAGGGAGGGAGGGAAACCAGTCCAACAAAAAAACATGAAAGCCAATGTTCAAGAGAGCTCAGCGCAACCCAGACCCCACCAGGTTGGCTGCCTATAAGTGCACACCGCCGCAGACCAACCCCCAACGTCAAAAACGCGAGCATGACGGGACGGGAGGCATGCCGACACCTGGGCGGTGATTCACCCAGCAGTTGGCGCCATCACAGCCCCACCCAGGTGCTAGTCGAAACGCACCGAGCTACTAGATGTCGTGTACTTCAGTTACACGCCCACTAAGATATGTGCTCATATATACAATTTTTTTGTAACAGGGATCAGAAAGACCATAGACCATGCAGATGCTATCTTTCAATTGTGTATACCCAATCATTAATATTGGTGGACTCCTTAATGTTATCATGTGATTAATGTTTATAAATATGTTACTACCAGATATTACCGTTTTAGAAATTGGCACCATGGAAATGTACATTTCTATGTATTTGAAATTTTATGTATGTAAATGTGTATTACTGTATCATTAAATATTTTACTATCCACCATTCTATTCATTTTGTTATCACGAGCTTCATATAAAGTCCCACCCTTTTTTGTTGCTTCTATGCTGCTTTTCCTGCTGCATTTTTGCTCCTTTTTCTTTCGCTAGGGTTAACAGAAGAGCAGCAAGCCACATTGAGCAATGCTTACAATGTATGGGCCAATATATGGGCCAAAGATTCTATCTCCTACTTAGGAGTTAAACTAACTAAATTGGTGTCATCTCTATACCAGGCAAATTTTACCCCTTATTTGAATAACCTTCCTAATGAGCTAGGGAGTATCTCTAAACTTTACCTTTCATGGTCAGGAAGACTGACTGCATTTAAAATGCTCAACATATTTAGATCTCTCTCCATCCCAGTGCCTATGTCTTTCTTTTATTCCCTTCAAACAACTCTGAATAGTTTTGTCTGGCAGAACTTAAAAAGCTAACAGCTCCCAAGCCTTCCTAACTAAACACAGTTGGTGGGAGAGACAGGGTGCATAGATTTTAGAGACTACTATTTTGCCTCTATTTTAGCACAGCTTAAAAACTGGTTCACCAATGATTTCATAAGCTTATGGAGAGATATCAAATCCATGCAGATCCCAGGTCAGGACCTAAGGGTATGGCTTCTTAGGCTTAAACCGATTGATAGAACCATATTCCCTACTGTTGCTGCCACAGTGGCAGCCTTTAAACTATCTCATCTCAAATGCACCCATAAAGGACAAGCCACACAAGATATCAATACCAATTTCCATATTCTCCCTGCTTATCCCCTTTTTATCCACACGCTCCTGGCAAGATTCAAGTATACTACAGGTGTCCGACTTATACTTTGGGAGTCTACTTAAACCATTTCCAACCTTGCAGAAGACATCCTCAATTCCTGCTACAGACAACTTTAAGTACATTAAGATAACCCACTGCTTATTACACAACCTCATCTCCATACCTATGTGCACAAGTTGGTGTGGAAATAGCTCTCAAATGAGTACTCAAACTGTAAAGGTATTACCCTATTCTACAATTTATTACATGACAAAATCACCTTTAGCAAATTTTCTTTGATGCTGAAAGCGACATAGGCCAAATATTAAGGGACTCTCAATGGTGAGCTACACTGACATCTAGCTTCCAAGCGACTCTTTATAAATACACTCTTTGCTGGTATATTACTTCATCTCACACATTTACCCCACACATTTCTAATTCACCTTTCTGCTGGAGGAATTGCGGTGAAACAAGTAGTTTATTCCACATTTTATGAGAATGCAACAAGCTATATCCTTTAAGGTCAGAAGTGTTCACACTGTACGATGTCATTAAGATTTCTCTAAACCCAACCCAGAGTTTAATTTGAGTACTGGCAACACAGCAACTATCCTGTGTAACAATCCATATTCTCTTAGCAGCATTATATTCTCAATATATATACTATTGCAGGGCGGCCCGGCAGCGGCCCGGCTGCACAAAATCACGTAACTGTACGTGATTTTGTGCATGCGATCTGGGGCATGCGCGTGCGCCGCCAGATCGTCGCTCCTGCTGTGATTGGAACGGGACCTGACGATCATTCGGAGGAAAGTCAAAACAGCGGTCTGGCTATGTAAACAAGGCAGACAGCTGTTATGTCAGGGAGGAAAAGAGAGATCTTGTGTTTCTGGCAAGCAGAAACACGGATCTCTCTTTTCATTCAGTGCAATCCACTCCCCCAAAGTTAGAAAGCACTCCCTAGGAGCACACCTAACCCTTTGATTACCCCTGGTGTTAACTCCTTCCCTGCCAGTGTCATTTATACAGTGATAGTGCATTTTTTTACCACTGATCACTGTATTAGTGTCACTGGTCCCCATAAAGTGTCACTTAGTGTCAGATTTGTCCGCCACAATGTCGCAGTCCCGCTAAAAATTACTGATTCTCACCATTCCTAGTAAAAACAATTAAAAAAAATCCATAACTACATCCCATAGTTTATAACCACTATAATTTTTGGGCAAACCAATCAATATACACGTGTTGGGATTTTTTTTTAGCAAAAACATGGAGCAGAATACATATTGGCCTACATTTATAAAGAAATTTGATTAAAAAAAAAAAAAAACCACCAAAAGAAAGCTCTATCTATAGCAAAAAAAAAGGACATCAATTTTTTGGGTACAGTATTAAGGAGTGCATTACGCTCAGAATGCAGGGATCAGGAGTATGTTGCACTCAGAATGCAGGATTAAGGAGTGCGTTGCGCCTGGAATTCAGGGTTCAAGAGTGTGTTACACTCGGAATGCAGAGTTAAGGAGTGAGTTGTGCTCGGAATGTAAGGATCGGGAGTGTGTTGTGCTCAAAATGCATTATTCAGGAGTGCATTGCACTCAGAATGCAGATATCAGGAGTCCATTGTGCTCAGAATGCAGGGATCAGGAGTGCGTTATGCTCAGAATGCAGGGTTAAGGAGTGCATTATGCTCAGAATGCAGGAATCAGTAGTGAGTTACGCTCAGAATGCAGGGTTCACCAGTGCATTACACTCAGAATGCAGGGTTAAGGAGTGCTTACGCTCAGCATTCAGGATTGAGTAGTGTGCTACGCTCAGAATGCAGGGATCAGGAGTGAACTGCTCTCAGAATGCAGGGATCAGGAGTGCGTTATGCTCAGAATGCAGGGATCAGTAGTGAGTTACGCTCAGAATGCAGGGTTCACCAGTGCATTACACTCAGAATGCAGGGTTAAGGAGTGCTTACGCTCAGCATTCAGGATTGAGTAGTGTGCTATGCTCAGAATGCAGGGATCAGGAGTGAACTGCTCTCAGAATGCAGGGATCAGGACTGTGTTAGGCTCAGAATGCAGGGTTCAGGAGTGCGTTAGGCTCAAAATGCAGGGTTCAGGAGTGTGTTAGGCTCAGAATGCAGGGATGAGTAGTGCATTGCATCCAGAATGCATGGTTTAGGAGTGCATTATTGGCTCCGAATACAGGGATTAGGAGTGTGTTGTGCTCACAATACAGGGTTCAGTGGTGCGTTAGGCTCAGAATGCTGGGTTCAGAAGGGCATTGCCAGCCCCTGCCCTAAAGGAATCTGTGTATAAAGATCCTGACATGTTTTTAGGGGGTATTATAGAAAACTGTAATTCAAATGCACTTTCATAGCTACATTCATAGCTACAGTAATATATGATCACAATGACAGCAGAGACAAGCTTTGTTAGCCACCTTTTGGGTCTTCCCATTCAGAAGTTACTTTCTTTGACGATGGGGATTTTTTGCAGGTTTCTGGGTCAGCCTCCATTATTTCCCATTCTCTTAATAGTTGAAGGCCTTCTTCCACGGTATTGATAATAAAGGTGTACCTTTACCGGATAACCCCAATGGCAGGGGATGTGGTGGTTATGCAATGGCTTGGTAATTGTAGCTATAGCTATCCCTTGTGTGTGGGGTGAAAGACCTGCATATAAAGAGAGATCTTGAAGGCAAACTGGTGAGTTATCTGGGTCTCTAGTGAGTGCCAGCAACCTCTCTTTGACATGATAGAAATGAATGTGTGATAGTTTCTCTGGGTATTTTTGGCAGCAGATGTTTGGGATTGGGTAGCTTGTGTATGCAATGTATGACAAGTTTCTCTGTTGGTGTATCAGGCAATGCCTTCATTAATAATTTGGAGAAGTAGGCTCCCAACTCAGGAGTTTTAACAGATTCTGGGACGCCTCTTATTTTATTATATCATTACTGTACGACTGGATCGATCCTCTAGGTCTGCCAATTTTGCTTTGATCAAAGTTATATCAAAGGTGTTATGAGCATTCACCTCATCATTAACTATAGCTGTGAATGGTTAACTCTATCACCCACTTCATTGCTGTCAGCTTTAAACTGGTGTACCAGAGATATAATATTTGAATGGATAGAGCTTTTGAGAAATAGTAGCATGTCTGTTAATGTTGTGTCTAGTCCCAGCTGATTACATGTAGGGAATTCTAAAATGGAATCTTGTAATTCTCCAGTGTCCTTCAGAGAGGTGTCTGTAGTGTTTACCTCAGTAGAAGCATCAGGAGGCTAGGACATTTTCTGTTTTGATTTTCCAAGGCTATTTGTGAGGGATGGAGCCTAGGAGGTGGATCCATTCAGGCAAAGGTGACTATGACTCTTCAGTAGACTTGGCCATGCTTCCCCATTTATTGAGGAGCAGCTGTATAGAAAAGTACCATCAACTTTTCTCCTGTGTCAGAGCTGCAGGGGGGAAAAGTAAGTAAGTTTCCCCAGCTGCCCGCACTCCTTTCTCTTTCGAGACATTCCGCTGCTGGGTGCCATCATCCTCGGCAGCCAGCCACACTCCTTCAGATTGTATTTTTGTAAATCCTATTTATCGACAATGAAATATGTCTTGGACTCCTTCATCTCTTGTTGGTCTGGTGCTCCTTTCAGTAATTTTTAAATTTATACCAAAAAATGAAGAAACTACACGTAAGCTCAGAAAGATGCTAACACACCAGCTAGGTAGAAATGGGAAAAGCTGCTAGCACCAATAATTGCATACAGTATAATAAATCAATAAATAAAGAATACTAGTCATCAGAGAGTAGGTTTGCTATCCTTTGATTGCTTTATTGGGGCTTTTAGTTTATATATATATATATATAGCGAGAGAGAGAGAGAGAGAGAGAGCGAGAGAGAGACAAATGTATAAGAAAAATGGTTGCGCTAATAAATTAATAAAACAATCCAAATTGATATACATGATCGAAACCCGATGCAAGAAATGACATACACTAAATAAACAAATAAATTATGAAAAACTGTTCCAATCAATATAAGTGAGCAAAACAGCAACTGAACAAAGTCCACGTAAAGGAATTCATATAGTGCAAAAAAGTTAAAAAAAAAATGATATGTGTAAAGTTCACATATGATGAACGCTGAGTCCAATTCCAAAGGTGAAAAAAGAGGAAAGAAAAAAGAGGAACCACTAAAACTGAGGACTGAAGGTTGATTCCACCACCACCGAGGAGATAAGGGATAGGCCTCTCCTTAGGGCACACACCAAAGATAGTGGAGACCCTTACCAAATATGATGGACCTCCTATCAGTAGCGGGGTCGTTATCGCCTGCAGATATAACCCTCTGCGGGGTCTCAGACCAATCCAAGATGCCAATACTCCCAGGCTCCTAGCGTCCTTCTCCCTCCTTGCACCGTTTAACCGTCCAATATGTAGAGAAACTTTCTTTCTGATGAAAAAGCCAATACACTCTTTCAGACCAACACAGGCTGTAAAAAGTATAAAAAAGGAGCTCGAATAGTGTGTTATCCTTAAACACTATAGGGTTTATTCATAAAAAAGTTCCAGATATAAATACAAGTTATATAAGAAAAAGTTTTGCCGGCAATAAAATTATTAAAACGTACGCCCGTGCTCCCGGGGTCACCTAAAGCGAGGTGATGTCAATGCGTAGCTCCACCCTGAGATGTTTTAGGGTTAACAGAAGAGCAGCAAGCCACATTGAGCAATGCTTACAATGTATGGGCCAATATATGGGCCAAAGATTCTATCTCTTACTTAGGAGTTAAACTAACTAAATTGGTGTCATCTCTATACCAGGCAAATTTTACCCCTTATTTGAATAACCTTCCTAATGAGCTAGGGAGTATCTCTAAACTTTACCTTTCATGGTCAGGAAGACTGACTGCATTTAAAATGCTCAACATCTTTAGATCTCTCTCCATCCCAGTGCCTATGTCTTTCTTTTATTCCCTTCAAACAACTCTGAATAGTTTTGTCTGGCAGAACTTAAAAGCTAACAGCTCCCAAGCCTTCCTAACTAAACACAGTTGGTGGGAGAGACAGGGTGCATAGATTTTAGAGACTACTATTTTGCCTCTATTTTAGCAAAGCTTAAAAACTGGTTCACCAATGATTTCATAAGCTTATGGAGAGATATCAAATCCATGCAGATCCCAGGTCAGGACCTAAGGGTATGGCTTCTTAGGCTTAAACCGATTGATAGAACCATATTCCCTACTGTTGCTGCCACAGTGGCAGCCTTTAAACTATCTCATCTCAAATGCACCCATAAAGGACAAGCCACACAAGATATCAATACCAATTTCCATATTCTCCCTGCTTATCCCCTTTTTATCCACACGCTCCTGGCAAGATTCAAGTATACTACAGGTGTCCGACTTATACTTTGGGAGTCTACTTAAACCATTTCCAACCTTGCAGAAGACATCCTCAATTCCTGCTACAGACTACTTTAAGTACATTAAGATAACCCACTGCTTATTACACAACCTCATCTCCATACCTATGTGCACAAGTTGGTGTGGAAATAGCTCTCAAATGAGTACTCAAACTGTATAGGTATTACCCTATTCTACAATTTATTACATGACAAAACCACCTTTAGCAAATTTTCTTTGATGCTGAAAGCGACATAGGCCAAATATTAAGGGACTCTCAATGGTGAGCTACACTGACATCTAGCTTCCAAGCGACTCTCTATAAATACACTCTTTGCTGGTATATTACTTCATCTCACACATTTACCCCACACATTTCTAATTCACCTTTCTGCTGGAGGAATTGCGGTGAAACAAGTAGTTTATTCCACATTTTATGAGAATGCAACAAGCTATATCCTTTAAGGTCAGAAGTGTTCACACTGTACGATGTCATTAAGATTTCTCTAAACCCAACCCAGAGTTTAATTTGAGTACTGGCAACACAGCAACTATCCTGTGTAACAATCCATATTCTCTTAGCAGCATTATATTCTCAGCTGAAATCACACAATTTCAAACCCGCCTCCAATGTGAACATAACCTTAGAAGCTGATTGGCTACCATGCACAGCTGCCTCAGATTCTAAGCACCAGTTGTAGTAGATCTCTCCCACAGGGAGCACATTAGCAATCGGTTTGTTACTGTGTACCATAAATGATTTGAAGCAATGTGTGTTATCTATATACTCTATACTACCAAAAGTATTGGGACACCTGCCTGTACGCGCACCTGAACTTTAATGACATCCCAGTCTTAGTCCGTAGGGTTCAATATCGAGTTGGCTCACCCTTTCCAGCTATAACAGCTTAAACTCTTCTGGGAAGGCTGTCCACAAGGTTTAGGAGTGTGCCTATGGGAATGTTTGACCAATCTTCCAGAAGCACATTTGTGAGGTCAGGCACTGATATGGATGAGAAGGACATACGAAAGCCTAAAGCAGGAGTGCATTACGATCAAAATGCGGGGTTAACCACTTCTGGACCGCCCACCGCACACATATATATATATATATATATATATACTATTGCAGGGCGGCCCGGCAGCGGCCCAGCTGCACAAAATCACGTAACTGTACGTGATTTTGTGCATGCGATCTGGGGCATGCGCGTGTGCCACCAGATCGCTCCTGCTGTGATTGGAACGGGACCTGACGATCATTCGGAGGAAAGTCAGAACAGCGGTCTGGCTATGTAAACAAGGCAGACAGCTGTTCTGTCAGGGAGGAAAAGAGAGATCTTGTGTTTCTGGCAAGCAGAAACACGGATTTCTCTTTTCATTCAGTGCATCCACTCCCCCACAGTTAGAAAGCACTCCCTAGGAGCACACCTAACCCTTTGATTACCCCTGGTGTTAACTCCTTCCCTGCCAGTGTCATTTATACAGTGATAGTGCATTTTTTTTAGCACTGATCACTGTATTAGTGTCACTGGTCCCCATAAAGTGTCACTTAGTGTCAGATTTGTCCGCCACAATGTCGCAGTCCCGCTAAAAATTACTGATTCTCACCATTCCTAGTAAAAACAATAAAAAAAATCCATAACTACATCCCATAGTTTATAACCACTATAATTTTTGGGCAAACCAATCAATATACACGTGTTGGGATTTTTTTTAGCAAAAACATGGAGCAGAATACATATTGGCCTACATTTATAAAGAAATTTGATTAAAAAAAAAAAAAAAAAACACCAAAAGAAAGCTCTATCTATAGCAAAAAAAAAGGACATCAATTTTTTGGGTACAGTATTAAGGAGTGCATTACGCTCAGAATGCAGGGATCAGGAGTATGTTGCACTCAGAATGCAGGATTAAGGAGTGCGTTGCGCCTGGAATTCAGGGTTCAAGAGTGTGTTACACTCGGAATGCAGAGTTAAGGAGTGAGTTGTGCTCGGAATGTAAGGATCGGGAGTGTGTTGTGCTCAAAATGCATTATTCAGGAGTGCATTGCACTCAGAATGCAGATATCAGGAGTCCATTGTGCTCAGAATGCAGGGATCAGGAGTGCGTTATGCTCAGAATGCAGGGTTAAGGAGTGCATTATGCTCAGAATGCAGGGATCAGTAGTGAGTTACGCTCAGAATGCAGGGTTCACCAGTGCATTACACTCAGAATGCAGGGTTAAGGAGTGCTTACGCTCAGCATTTAGGATTGAGTAGTGTGCTACGCTCAGAATGCAGGGATCAGGAGTGAACTGCTCTCAGAATGCAGGGATCAGGAGTGCGTTATGCTCAGAATGCAGGGATCAGTAGTGAGTTACGCTCAGAATGCAGGGTTCACCAGTGCATTACACTCAGAATGCAGGGTTAAGGAGTGCTTACGCTCAGCATTCAGGATTGAGTAGTGTGCTACGCTCAGAATGCAGGGATCAGGAGTGAACTGCTCTCAGAATGCAGGGATCAGGACTGTGTTAGGCTCAGAATGCAGGGTTCAGGAGTGCGTTAGGCTCAAAATGCAGGGTTCAGGAGTGTGTTAGGCTCAGAATGCAGGGATGAGTAGTGCATTGCATCCAGAATGCATGGTTTAGGAGTGCATTATTGGCTCCGAATACAGGGATTAGGAGTGTGTTGTGCTCACAATACAGGGTTCAGTGGTGCGTTAGGCTCAGAATGCTGGGTTCAGAAGGGCATTGCCAGCCCCTGCCCTAAAGGAATCTGTGTATAAAGGTCCTGACATGTTTTTAGGGGGTATTATAGAAAACTGTAATATAATGCACTTTCATAGCTACATTCATAGCTACAGTAATATATGATCACAATGACAGCAGAGACAAGCTTTGTTAGCCACCTTTTGGGTCTTGCCATTCAGAAGTTACTTTCTTTGCCGATGGGGATTTTTTGCAGGTTTCTGGATCAGCCTCCAATATTTCCCATTCTCTTAATAGTTGAAGGCCTTCTTCCACGGTATTGATAATAAAGGTGTAGCTTTACCAGATAACCTCAATGGCAGGGGATGTGGTGGTTATGCAATGGCTTGGTAATTGTAGCTATAGCTATCCCTTGTGTGTGGGGTGAAAGACCTGCATATAAAGAGAGATCTTGAAGGCAAACTGGTGAGTGATCTGGGTCTCTAGTGAGTGCCAGCAACCTCTCTTTGACATGATAGAAATGAATGTGTGATAGTTTCTCTGGGTATTTTTGGCAGCAGATGTTTGGGATTGGGTAGCTTGTGTATGCAATGTATGACAAGTTTCTCTGTTGGTGTATCAGGCAATGCCTTCATTAATAATTTGGAGAAATAGGCTCCCAACTCAGGAGTTTTAACAGATTCTGGGATGCCTCTTATTTTATTATATCATTACTGTACGACTGGATCGATCCTCTAGGTCTGCCAATTTTGCTTTGATCAAAGTTATATCAAAGGTGTTATGAGCATTCACCTCATCATTAACTATAGCTGTGAATGCCCCAATCTTATTTTTATTACGGTTAACTCTATCACCCACTTCATTGCTGTCAGCTTTAAACTGGTGTACCAGAGATATCATATTTGAATTGATAGAGCTTTTGAGAAATAGTAGCATGTCTGTTAATGTTGTGTCTAGTCCCAGCTGATTACATGTAGGGAATTCTAAAATGGAATCTTGTAATTCTCCAGTGTCCTTCAGAGAGGTGTCTGTAGTGTTTACCTCAGTAGAAGCATCAGGAGGCTGGGACATTTTCTATTTTGATTTTCCAAGGCTGTTTGTGAGGGATGGAGCCTAGGAGGTGGATCCATTCAGGCAGAGGTGACTATGACTCTTCAGTAGACTTGGCCATGCTTCCCCATTTATTGAGGAGCAGCTGTATAGAAAAGTACCATCAACTTTTCTCCTGTGTCAGAGCTGCAGGGGGGAAAAGTAAGTAAGTTTCCCCAGCTGCCCGCACTCCTTTCTCTTTCGAGACATTCCGCTGCTGGATGCCATCATCCTCGGCAGCCAGCCACACTCCTTCAGATTGTATTTTTGTAAATCCTATTTATCGACAATGAAATATGTCTTGGACTCCTTCATCTCTTGTTGGTCTGGTGCTCCTTTCAGTAATTTTTAAATTTATACCAAAAAATGAAGAAACTACACGTAAGCTCAGAAAGATGCTAACACACCAGCTTGGTAGAAATGGGAAAAGCTGCTAGCACCAATAATTGCATACAGTATAATAAATCAATAAATAAAGAATACTAGTCATCAGAGAGTAGGTTTGCTATCCTTTGATTGCTTTATTGGGGCTTTCAGTTTATATATATATATAGCGAGAGAGAGAGAGAGAGAGAGAGAGAGAGAGAGAGAGAGAGAGAGAGAGAGAGAGAGAGAGAGACAAATGTATAAGAAAAATGGTTGCGCTAATAAATTAATAAAACAATCCAAATTGATATACATGATCGAAACCCGATGCAAGAAATGACATACACTAAATAAACAAATAAATTATGAAAAACTGTTCCAATCAATATAAGTGAGCAAAACAGCAACTGAACAAAGTCCACGTAAAGGAATTCATATAGTGCAAAAAAGTTAAAAAAAAAATGATATGTGTAAAGTTCACATATGATGAACGCTGAGTCCAATTCCAAAGGTGAAAAAAGAGGAAAGAAAAAAGAGGAACTACTAAAACTGAGGACTGAAGGTTGATTCCACCACCACCGAGGAGATGAGGGATAGGCCTCTCCTTAGGGCACACACCAAAGATAGTGGAGACCCTTACCAAATATGATGGACCTCCTATCAGTAGCGGGGTCATTATCGCCTGCAGATATAACCCTCTGCGGGGTCTCAGACCAATCCAAGATGCCAATACTCCCAGGCTCCTAGCGTCCTTCTCCCTCCTTGCACCGTTTAACCGTCCAATATGTAGAGAAACTTTCTTTCTGATGAAAAAGCCAATACACTCTTTCAGACCAACACAGGCTGTAAAAAGTATAAAAAAGGAGCTCGAATAGTGTGTTATCCTTAAACACTATAGGGTTTATTCATAAAAAAGTTCCGGATATAAATACAAGTTATATAAGAAAAAGTTTTGCCGGCAATAAAATTATTAAAACGTACGCCTGTGCTCCCGGGGTCACGTAAAGCGAGCTGATGTCAATGCGTAGCTCCGCCCTGAGATGTTTTGTCACAGGTGAGGTTCTCAAAGGGCATGGGCGACCATCACCTTAAGTACTCACGGGGAAGCAACCAAGCCTCTTTCCCGTCTAGTGACCATATTAGTGAGAAAAGGCCAGCCCTCGTTTTCAGTTGTTGTAGGCAGAAAAAGAGGTGGATGCATAACCAATATTCCTCACCACTACCCACCTTCTTTCCAAATAGGGGCGGCAGAAACCAAGCCTCATTCTCATAAACGGCCATATCTGAAAGGCGAGCCCAAGCAACTAAAGCATATACAGTGGGGCAAAAAAGTATTTAGTCGGCCACCAATTGTGCAAATTCTCCCATTTAAAAAGATGAGAGAGGCCTGTAATTGTCATCATAGGTATACCTCAACTACGAGAGAGAGAATGTGGAAAAAAATCCAGACAATCACATCTTATTTTTGAAAGAATTTATTTGCAAATTATGGGGGAAAATAAGTATTTGGTCACCTACAAACAAGCAAGATTTCTGGCTCTCACAGAACTGTATCTTCTTCTTTAAGAGGCTCCTCTGTCCTTCACTCATTACTTGTATTAATGGCACCTGTTTGAACTTGTTATCAGCATAAAAGAAACCTGACCACAACCTCAAACAGTCACACTCCAAACTCCACTATGGTGAAGACCAAAGAGCTGTCGAAGGACACCAGAAACAAAATTGTAGACCTGCACCAGGCTGGGAAGACTGAATGTGCAATAGGCAATCCAGCTTGGTGTGAAGAAATCAACTGTGTGAGCAATAATTAGAAAATGGAAGACATACAAGACCACTGATAATCTCCCTCGATCTGGGGCTCCACGCAAGATCTCACCCCATGGGGTCAAAATGATCACAAGAACGGTGAGCAAAAATCCCAGAACCAGACGGGGGGACCTAGTGAATGACCTGCAGAGAGCTGGGACCAACGTAACAAAGGCTACCATCAGTAACACACTACGCCGCCAGGGACTCAGATCCTGCAGTGCCAGACGTGTCCCCCTGCTTAAGCCAGTACATGTCCGGGCCCATCTGAGGTTTGCTAGAGAGAATTTGGATGATCCAGAAGAGGATTGGTAGAATGTCATATGGTCAGATGAAACCAAAGTAGAACTGTTTGGTAGAAACACAACTCGTCGTGTTTGGAGGAGAGAGAATGCTGAGTTGCAACCAAAGAACACCATACCTACTGTGAAGCATGGGGGTGGCAACATCATGCTTTGGGGCTGTTTCTCTGCAAAGGGAACAGGGCGACTAATCTGTGTGCATGAAAGAATGAATGGGGCCATGTATCGTGAGATTTTGAGTTTTGAGTGCAAACCTCCTCCCATCAGCAAGGGCATTGAAGATGAAACGTGGCTGGGTCTTTCAGCATGACAATGATCCCAAACACACCGCCCGGGCAATGATGGAGTGGCTTCGTAAGAAGCATTTCAAGGTCCTGGAGTGGCCTAGCCAGTCTCCAGACCTCAACTACATAGAAGACCTTTGGAGGGAGTTGAAAGTCTGTGTTGCCCAGCGACAGCCCCAAAACACTGCTCTAGAGAAGATCTGCATGGAGGAATGGGCCAACATACCAACAACAGTGTGTGACAACCTTGTGAAGACTTACAGAAAACTTTTGACCTCTGTCATTGCCAACAAAGGATATATAACAAAGTATTGAGATGAACTATTGATATTGACCAAATACTTATTTTCCACCATAATGTGCAAATAAATTCTTTCAAAAATCAGACAATGTGATTGTCTGGATTTGTTTCCACATTTTGTCTCTCATAGTTGAGGTATACCTATAAAGACAATTACAGGACTCTCTCATCTTTTTAAGTGGGAGAACTTGCACAATTGGTGGCTGACTAAATACTTTTTTGCCCCACTGTACGTAATCAAATATTCATATACATAATAAATAACATTGAAACAAATGTCATATCTCACTGAATTCCTGAGCCATTTGGCCCATGATGCAATTGAAAAAGATGATGATATAGCACATGGTATTAGTTGTAAATAAGAATTCAATATAAATAAAATCAGTTTTATAATTAAAAATTGGGACATGAAATGTCACCACCAGAAACATACAGATATAAAAAATTATGCAAATATTTGTATATAACAAAAAATTACCTTGGATTTTAAGAATGCAATAAGGCCAAAGGTCAAATATTATATATAAAGGAACCAATTGGATAAGACAAAAAGATACACTCTGAGATTCAATTAGAGATACGACATCTACAAATGAAGTATAAAGTGGGACTGTAAGCCAATACATATAATAACAGTCGGGGCAAAACGAGCTCACTTAAAGTTCCCCCCATGTCATTCTAACACAGAATAAGAACTGTTAATAAAGGCATTAATCTCGATGTCAACATTCAAACCTAAGGGCCTGAGACATTTGACTCGATAGATCCAGCTCATTTCAAGTTTGGATATGGCCCTTCTTTTGGGGCCCCCTCTCCAATGATGCTTGAGTTTATCAATGGCCAAGAAAGAAGTGCCTCTAGGGTCTTTTTTATGTACCTCCAAATAGTGTCTAGACACTGAATGGCCCTTAAAACCCCTCCTAATGTTGCTGATGTGTTTGTTCAGTCTAACATGGAGGTGTCGCACAGTACGCCCAATATACTGTAATTCACATGGACAAATAAGAAGATAAACCACATGGGTAGTGGAACATGTGATAAAGGACTTAATGTCAAATTCTTGAGAAGTGCTATTTGAAACAAACATAATGATCTTCTGATCTCTAATATGATTTATACTGCAAACAGCACATTTATTGCACTTGTGATAGCCCACCAAGTTCTGAAAGAACATTGGTTTGTTGCTTGGGGGATCACAAACACTAGGGGCTAAAAGGTCTTTCAGGGAAAGTGCTCCTCTGAAAACTACTTGGGGTTGTTCTGGGAGACTGGGACTCAACACTGTATCATCTTTAATCAGATGCCAGTATTTACGTATTCATTTCTTAATCAAAAACTGCTGGTTAGAGAAGCCTGTAACAAATGGACAAGCAAAATTGTTCTGTCCATCCTCTATCATTTGCCTCTCAATCAGAAGTTGACTTCTATCCATCCGTTCAACTTCCAGAACTCTCTGTTCAAGATTAGGGATGAGCCGAACACCCCCCGGTTCGGTTCGCACCAGAACCTGCGAACGGACCGAAAGTTCGCACGAACGTTAGAACCCCATTGACGTCTAAGGGACTCGAACGTTCGAAATCAAAAGTGCTCATTTTAAAGGCTAATTTGCATGGTATTGTCCTAAAAAGGGTTTGGGGACCCGGGTCCTACCCCAGGGAACATGTATCAATGCAAAAAAAAACTTTTAAAAACAGCCGTTTTTTCGGGAGCAGTGATTTTAATGATGCTTAAAGTAAAAAAAAAAAGTGAAATATTCCTTTAAATATCGTACCTGGGGGGTGTCTATAGTATGCCTGTAAAGTGACGCGTGTTTGCCGTGTTTAGAACAGTCCCTGCACCAAATGTCATTTTCAAAGGAAAAAATCTCATTTAAAACTGCTTGCGGGTTTAATGTAATGTCGGGTCATGGCAATATGGATGAAAATCAGTGAGACAAACGGCATGGGTACCCCCCAGTCCATTACCAGGCCCTTTGGGTCTTGTATGGATATTAAGGGGAACCCCGCACCCAAATTAAAATAAGGAAAGGTGTGGGGCCACCAGGCCCTATATACTCTGAACAGCAGTATACAGGCGGTGCAAACAAGACAGGGACTGTAGGTTTGTTGTTAAGTAGAATCTCTTTGTAATTTTGAACGGGTACATTTTTAACGTGTTTAGCTCCAGCCAAAAAATCTTTTTTAAGCTTTTTGGAAAACATAGGGAAGGGTTATCACCCCTGTGACATTTGTGTTGCTGTCTTTCCTCCTCTTCAGAAGATTTCACCTCACTTTTTGTCCCAATGAAAAATGTTTTTTGAAAATTTGGATTTTTTTGTGGAACAAGGATTGGAAAGCATCAGTGGAAAGGAGAAATTTTTTTCCCATATTAACTCTTACAGGAGAGAATTTCCCTTCCTAGGGGTAGATTTCATCTCACTTCCTGTTGTCTCCTTCCGTTTGCAAGTAGGAGTCGTTTGTAAGTTAGATGTTTGAAAGTAGGGTCCTGCCCTATATACTCAGCAGAAATTTGGGCCTTAGGTGTTGCTGTGGCCACAACACTGTAAGCCCTCACAGGGCCCTGCTGTGAAATATTAGATCAAGAATTGTAATTACATGCCCCTGTTGAACAGGAGCTGAAAAATTAGGCCTTAGGCACTGGTGCTGGTGCCACAACACTGCAACCCCTCACAGACACTCTAGTTGGAACGCAGGAACGAGCCCTGCTGCAAAGTATTGCATCAAAAATTGTAATTACACGCCCCTGTTAGACAGGGGCAGAAAAATTGGGCCTTAGGCACTGGTGCTGGTGCCACAACACTGCAACCCCTCACAGACACTCTAGTTGGAACGCAGGAACGAGCCCTGCTGCAAAGTATTGCATCAAAAATTGTAATTACACGCCCCTGTTAGACAGGGGCAGAAAAATTGGGCCTTAGGCACTGGTGCTGGTGCCACAACACTGCAACCCCTCACAGACACTCTAGTTGGAATGCAGGAACGAGCCCTGCTGCAAAGTATTACATCAAAAATTGTAATTACACGCCCCTGTTAAACAGGGGCTGAAAAATTGTGCCTTAGGCACTGGTGGTGGCGCCCAGAACCAAAAATGTTCTTACAAGCTATCAGCGTGATGATTGAGGAGAAAGAGGATAATTACTCAGGGATAGTCACTCAGCATCAGCATAGGCAGTCTTTGAAGGGATCTGAGATTTCAAAAAAAATTATTCGGTTACATCAGCATCAGGTGCTTGGTAGCTGGTGGTGATCCAAGACTGATTCATTTTTATGAAGGTCAGTCGATCGACCGAGTCAGTGGACAGACGCACCCTGTGATCGGTTACCACGCCTCCAGCAGCACTGAATGTGCGTTCCGAAAGAACGCTGGATGCAGGACAGGCCAGTAGCTCAATTGCATACTGTGCAAGCTCTGGCCAGTGATCCATCCTCAAGACCCAGTAACCCAGAGGATTTTCGGTGGGAAAGGTGTCCAAGTCTGATCTTGCCCCTAGGTATTCCTGCACCATGTAAAACAGACGCTGGCGATGGTTGCTGGAACTGATCATACCTTGGGGCTGCGGACCAAAAATTGTCTGAACGCATCGGTCAGACGGCCACCTTCTCCACCGCTCCTTCTTTGACTGACCGAAGCCTCAGCAACACGTTGTCCAGAAACAGGAGTTTGTAACCTCCCAGTCTCTGGGAACGCGTTGCACAGACCTTTCTGCAAGGCCTCCCGAAGATGTTTCATCCTCTGCTCCCTCTGCGATGGCAAGATAAGGTCCGCAACCTTACTCTTGTAATGTGGATCAAGGAGGGTTGCCAGCCAGTATTGGTCCTTCTCCTTGATACCACGAATACGAGAATCCTTACGCAGGCTTTGCAGGATCAGGGAGGCCATGCAGCGTAGGTTTGCTGAGGCATTCGGTCCGGAGTCCTCTGGGTCACTAAGGACGACAACGTCCGCAGCCACCTCCTCCCAGCCACGTACAAGTCCATGTGTTTCTTGGGACTGATCCCTTAAAGACTGCTGCTGATGCTGAGTGCCAGGCTCCACCTCCATACTGACACAATCTTCCTCCTCCTCCTCCTCCTCTTCCTGTGTGATCGGCGGGCACGCAGGAACACTGTCTGGATAAAGGGGGCCTTGAGAGCTAAGGAAGTCCTCCTCTTCCTGCCTCTGTTCTGCCTCAAGTGCCCTGTCCATTATTCCACGCAGCGTGTGCTCCAACAGGTGGACAAGGGGGACAGTGTCACTGATGCATGCACTGTCACTGCTCACCATCCTCGTGGCCTCCTCGAATGGTGACAGGACAGTGCATGCATCCCTGATCATGGCCCACTGGCGTGGGGAAAAAAAAACAAGCTCCCCTGACCCTGTCCTGGTGCCATAGTCGCACAGGTACTCATTGATGGCCCTCTGCTGCGTGTGCAGCCGCTGCAGCATGGCCAACGTTGAGTTCCACCTGGTGGGCATGTCACAGATTAGGCGGTTCTTGGGCAGGTTAAACTCCTTTTGGAGGTCCGTCAGCCGAGCACTGGCATTATATGACCGGCGGAAATGCACACAGACTTTCCTGGCCTGCCTCAGGACATCCTGTAAGCCCGGGTACCTGCCCAAGAACCGCTGCACCACCAAGTTAAGGACGTGAGCCAAACAGGGCACATGGGTCATTTGTCCCTGTCGGAGGGCAGAGAGGAGGCTGGTGCCACTGTCGCAAACCACCATTCCTGCCTTAAATTGGCGTGGCGTCAACCACCTCTGAACCTGCCCCTGCAGAGCTGACAGAACCTCTGCCCCAGTGTGGCTCCTGTCCCTCAAGCACACCAGCTCAAGCACCGCATGGCATCTTTTGGCCTGCGTACTTGCGTAGCCCCTTGAACGACTATGGAGCACCGCTGGTTCCGAGGAAGAGGCCATGGAGGAAGAAGAAGAGGAGGGGGTGGAGGAGAGAGGTGTGTCACAATCATTAGCATTTTGGAGGCGTGGTGGCGGAACAACCTCCAACACTACTGCACCTTGTCCTGCATCCTTCCCAGCTGCCAGCAGAGTCACCCAATGCGCCGTAAAACTTAGGTAACGTCCCTGTCCATGCCTGCTGGACCATGAGTCAGCGGTAATATGCACCTTACCGCTGACCGCCCTGTCCAGCGAGGCATGGACATTGCCTTCCACATGCCGGTAGAGAGCCGGAATCGCCTTCCGTGAGAAAGAGTGGCGTTTGAGTACCTGCCACTGAGGAACCGCACATTCCACAAACTCACGGAAGGGGGCAGAGTCTACCAACTGAAAAGGCAGCAGTTGAAGTGCTAGCAATTTTGCCAAGCTAGCATTCAACCGCTGGACATGTGGATGGCTGGGAGCAAACTTCTTTCGGCGGTGCAGCAGCTGGGGCAGGGAAATTTGCCTGGTACAATCTGACGTTGGTGTATCAAAAGCAGATTGCCCACAAGTACTTGGCTGTGACACACCTAATTCTACACCTTCATTCCTCTCAGTGCAGGTCTCAGAGAGGACTGGAGGTCTAGTGGGGTTGGAAATCTCAGCTGATGAGGAGCAAGGAGAGGTCCTCTTTGTTCTTTGGTGTGGGTCTTTTAGATACGCTTGCCAACGAACTGAATGGCAGGTCAACATATGTCTGGTCCAGCATGTGGTACCCAAGCGGGAGATGTTTTGGCCACGTGAGATACGCTTGAGACATATGTTGCAAATAGCAGCGGTGCGATCTGATGCACTCGTCTCAAAAAAGGCCCACACCAAAGAACTTTTTGAATAACGCGCAGATACTGCAGCGCCCTGCACATGTGGAGCTTTGGGGTGTGATGCAGTCAATGTGCTGCCCTTAGGCTGGCCCCTGGAGGGCATCCTGCCTCGTTGGTGATGTGACGCCTCCTCCTCCTCCTCCTCTCTCCTATCAGGCACCCACGTTGAGTCAGTGACCTCATCATCCCCTCCCTCCTCATCACTGGAGCAAACCTGGCAGTATGCTGCAGCAGGGGGAGCATGACTGCCAGATTGCTGTCCTTCTTGGGCACCCCCTCTGTCAAAGCTCATGTTACTGCCTTCATCGAGCTCAGTATCATCATCAGAGCCTTCCAAATGCTGGGCATCCTCCTGGAGCATGTACCCAACACTGTGGTCAAACAGTTCGAGGGACTCCTCAGGAGGACATGGTGGAGCTAGGGAAGGAGTCACTGATGACATTGAGCCGAGGGAAGAGGCCGCTGCTTTGCCAGACAAAGCACCCTGGGCATGGGTGAGAGAGGATGAGGAGGATGAGGACGGCTTGGTCATCCACTCGACCAAGTCTTCCGCATGTTGCGGCTCAACGCGGCCAGCTGCCGAAAAAAAGGCCAAGCGTGTCCCATGGCCACGTGCTGATGAGGATGCACCGTCTCCACGACCAGCACTAGACACGGAGCCTGCTTGCCCTCTCTTATTGGCTTGTGACTGTCTGCCTCTCCTTCTTGGCCTTCCAGACATACTAATGGCCTGTAGCTGCACTAAACTGGGATATATATATATATATATATATATATATATATATATATATATACTGATACTGCAGCTAGCAAAATCAACTGCCTGCCTGTAGTATGAGAACACCACCAACCTTCTACAGGTAGCTTTAGCTGAACACTGTGAGGTGGACGCACCCCACTAACTTGTAGGTTTAGCTGAACACTGTGAGCAGGACGCACTGCACTAAATGTAAATAGTCTAGCTGCCTGACCGTGGTACTAATAGGATCAAAAGAACACCAGTAATTTTCTTCAGGTAGCTTTATATACTGTAACAAGACAAGCCTGCCTGTCAGTAGGAAGATAACAGGAACGGATCTAGCTGAACACTGTGAGCAGGACGCACTGCACTAAATATAAATAGTCTAGCTGCCTGACCGTGGTACTAATAGGATCAAAAGAACACCAGTAATTTTCTTCAGGTAGCTTTATATACTGTAACAAGACAAGCCTGCCTGTCAGTAGGAAGATAACAGGAACGGATCTAGCTGAACACTGTGAGCAGGACGCACTGCACTAAATGTAAATAGTCTAGCTGCCTGACCGTGGTACTAATAGGATCAAAAGAACACCAGTAATTTTCTTCAGGTAGCTTTATATACTGTAACAAGACAAGCCTGCCTGTCAGTAGGAAGATAACAGGAACGGATCTAGCTGAACACTGTGAGCAGGACGCACTGTACTAAATGTAAATAGTCTAGCTGCCTGACCGTGGTACTAATAGGATCAAAAGAACACCAGTATTTTCTTTAGGTAGCTGTAAATACTGTAACAAGACAAGCCTGCCTGTCAGTAGGAAGATAACAGGAACGGATCTAGCTGAACACTGTGAGCAGGACGCACTGCACTAAATGTAAATAGTCTAGAAGATAACAGGAACGGATCTAGCTAAACTGAATACAGTGTATATATATATATGCAACACCTGGGATGCATATATATATATACACAATACACTTTAAGTGCAGCTAACTGACTGACTGTCCTGCCTAATCTAGCTAACTCAAATGAAATGACACTGTCTCTCTCTCTCTCTAAGCACACCAGAACACACTGCAGGCGGCCTTATATAGTGTGGGGCGTGTACTAAATCCCCTGAGCCATAATTGGCCAAAGCCTCCTTGGCTTTGGCCAATTACGGCTCTCTGTTCAGGCGGCGCTGTGATTGGCCAAGCATGCGGGTCATAGTGCATTCTTGGCCAATCATCAGCAAGCAATGCACTGCGATGCCGCAGTGAATTATGGGCCGTGACGCGCCACACGAATTTGGCGCGAACGGCCCATATCGTTCGCAATTTGGCGAACGACCGAACAGCCGATGTTCGAGTCGAACATGGGTTTGACTCGAACACGAAGCTCATTCCTATTCAAGATCCTTGACCGAATATCCCTTCTCCACAAATCTGCTGGTCAAAACTTCAGCCTGCTCCTTGAAATCATCCAGTTTAAAACAGTTGCGCCGTAAGCGCATGTACTGACTCTTTGGTACTGCATTGAGCCACGAGACATGATGGCAACTATCTCAGGGAATAAAGGCATTTCTATCGGTGGACTTAAAGTACGTTGAGGTGACAAACTGGCCTTCCTCTATACGTATCTGCAAGTCCAAAAAGTTGATAGTGTTTTGATCTGCCTCATACTTAAACTGTATACCCCTATCGTTGTCATTTAAAGATTCCATAAAGGCATCCATTGATTCCTTGGGCCCTTTCCATAGGAGGAGGACATCTTCTATGTACCTAGCCCACAGGACCAATTCAGGCCTGCGGTTGGCATAGACGACGTCCTCCTCCCATTTACCCATAAACAGGTTGGCCAAGCTGGGGGCAAATTTTGCCCCCATAGCCACACCCCTGTTCTGAAGGTAAAACTTGTTGTTATACCAAAAGAAGTTATGCATTGTCGCAAACTTCAAAAGTTGCATAATAAACCTCCTTTGTGTGAAGGATTACAATTTTGTGAAGAAAAAGAAATCATCGTCCGCCCCGCCAATAAGGGGGGCGGAATTGTGATTTTGAATAGAAATGATTACCTCAGAGAATTGGCCAATCTAGGGGGGAGATACTGATGCTTATATCCTGCTCCCAGCAGATTCACGACCATTATATACGAAAGTATTGGAAAAAATAGTTGATCAGGGTTTTACTTCTGGTATACTCAATTAAAAAGAAAAAGCTTTTCTTGTGCCATCATCCTCCCAGATACCCATCATATATTACTTACCCAAAATACACAAGAATCCAATCCACCCGCCTGGTCATCCCTTCATTAGTGAGATTGAATGTATTTCATCTAGGGCAGGGAAGTATATTGATGGATATCTCCAACCTCTGGTCAAATCCTTACCTGCATATATCAAGGATAGTAGGCATGTGATTAATCTACTGAGTAAATTCCCTTATGAAGAAAGCCTTTGGTTGGTGACTGCAGACGTTACGTCTTTATACACCATTATACCCCACCATTTGGGAATCTCTTATGTTAAATATTTTTTGGATAGAGATTCGGGCCTACCGATCAGACAAAGGAGGTTTATTATGGATCTTTTGAATTTTGCGACAATGCATAACTTCTTTTGGTATAACAACAAGTTTTACCTTCAGAACAGGGGTGTGGCTATGGGGGCAAAATTTGCCCCCAGCTTGGCCAACCTGTTTATGGATAAATGGGAGGAGGACGTCGTCTATGCCAGCCGCAGGCCTGAATTGGTCCTATAGGCTAGGTACAACATCCTCCTCCTATGGAAAGGGTCCAAGGAATCATTGGATGCCTTTATGGAATCTTTGAATGACAATGATAGGGGTATACAGTTTAAGTAAGAGGAGGATCAAAACACTATCAACTCTTTGGACTTGCAGATACGTATGGTGGAAGGCCAGTTTGTCACCTCAACGTACTTTAAGTCCACCAATAGAAATGCCTTTATTCCCCGAGATAGTTGCCATCATGTCCCATGGCTCAATACAGTACCAAAGAGTCAGTAGATGCGCTTATGGCGCAATTGTTCTAAACTGGATGATTTCAAGGAGCAGGCTGAAGTTTTGACCAGCAGATTTGTGGAGAAGGGATATTTGGTCAAGGATCTTGAACAGAGAGTTCTGGAAGTTGAACGGATGGATAGAAGTCAACTTCTGATTGAGAGGCAAATGATAGAGGATGGACAGAACAATTTTGCTTGTCCATTCGTTACAAGCTTCTCTAACCAGCATTTTTTTGGTTAAGAAATTAATACGTAAACACTGGCATCTGATTAAATATGATACAGTGTTGGGTCCCAGTCTCCCGGAACAACCCCAAGTAGTTTTCAGAGGAGCACCTTCCCTGAAAGACCTTTTAGCCCCTAGTGTTTGTGATCCCCCAAGCAACAAACCAATGTTCTTTCAGAACTTGGTGGGCTATCACAAATGCAAATGTGTTGTTTGCAGCATAAATCATATTAGAGATCGGAAGATCGTTAAGTTTGTTTCAAATAGCACTTCTCAAGAATTTGACATTAGGCCCTTTATCACATGTTCCACTACCCATGCGGTTTATCTTCTTATTTGTCCATGTGGATTACAGTATATTGGGCGTACTGTGCGACACCTCCATGTTAGACTGAACAAATACATTGGCAACATTAGGAGGGGTTTTAAGGGTCATTCAGTGTCTAGACACTATTTGGAGGTACATAACAAAAAACCTAGAGGCACTTCTTTCTTGGCCATTGATAAACTCAAGCATCATTGTAGAGGTGGCCCCAAAAGAAGGGCCATATCCAAACTCAAAATGAGCTGGATCTATCGAGTCAGATGTCTCAGGCCCTTAGGTTTGAATGTTGACATTGAGATTAATTCCTTTATTGAAAATTCTTAATCTGTGTTAGAATGATATGGGGGGAGCTTTGAGTGAGCTTGTTTTGCCCCGACTGTTATTATATGTATTGGCTTACGGCCCCACTTTATACTTCATTTGTAGAAATAGATGCCGTATCTCTAATTGAATCCCAGAATGCATCTTTTTGTCTTATCCAAATAGTTCCTTTATATGTAATATTTGACCTTTAGCCTTAATGGATTCTTAAAACCTAAGGTAATTTTTTGTTATATACAAATATATGTGTAATTTTTGTATCTGTATGTTATTGGTGGTGACATTTCATGTCCCAATTTTTAATTATAAAACTGATTTTATTTACATTTAATTCTTATTTACAACTAACACCATGTGCTATTCCATCGTCTTTTTCAATTGCATCATGGGCCAAATGGCTCAGAGATTCAGTGAGATATGACGTTTGTTTCAATGTTATTTATTATGTATATGAATATTGGATTAAGTATATGCTTTAGTTGCTTGGGCTCGCCTTCCAGATATGGACTGTTATGAGAATGAGGCTTGGTTTTTGCCGGCCCTATTTGGAAGGAAGGCGGATAGTGGTTAGGAATATTGGATACGCATCCGCCTTTTCTTCCGCCCACAACAACTGAAAAGGAGGGCTGGCTTTTTCTCACTAATATGGCCGCTAGACGGGAAAGAGGCTTGGTTGCTTCCCCGTGAGTACTTAAGGTGATGGTTCAGTGCGTCACTCGTGCCCTTTGAGAACATCACGTGTGACGAAACGTGTCAGGGCGGAGCTACGCATTGACGTCACCTCGCTTTACGTGACCCCGGATGCACGAGTGTGTACATTTATTCATTTTATTGCTGGCAAAACTGTTAAACAGCGCAAGGAAGGAGAGGAATGCTAGGAGCCTGGGAGTATTGAAATCTTGTATTGGTCTGAGACCCCGCAAAGGGTTATATCTGCAGGCGATATTTGGTAAGGGTCTCCATTATCTTTGGTGTGTGCCCTAAGGAGAGGCCTATCCCTCATTTCCTCGGTGGTGGTGGAATCAACCTTCAGTCCTCATCTTTACTGGTTCCTCTTTTTTCTTTCCTCTTTTTTCACCTTTGGAATTGGACTCAGCAATTACCATATGTGAACTTTACACATATCATTTTCTTTTTTACTTTTTTGCACTATATGAATTCCTTTACGTGGACTTTGTTCAATTGCTGTTTTGCTCACTTACATTAATTGGAACAGTTTTCCATAATTTATTTGTTTATTTAGTGTATGTCATTTTTTGCATCAGGTTTCGATCATATATATCAATTTGGATTGTTTTATTAATTTATTAGCGCAACCATTTTTCTTATACAATTTCTTTCTGCATGGATATTGCATGTTTTTTGTGTCGCAGCTTTCTTTTCACAGGAGTATATATTTTTTTCACTATTTACTTTAGCGCGGTACATGTCTCCCCTATCTAAAATATGGAGACAGAGAGGGAGAAAGAGATAGAGAGAGGGGTAAGAGGTCTATTTTATTTACTTTTTGAGGGGTTTTTATATATACAACCTATTTGAGATCATGAGGTAATTACTTGTGTTCACACCGTCCTAGTTTGTAGGAGATGAAGTGTGCCGGCTCAGCAAAGTCAAATGGCAGAAAATGGAGAAAGGACGGCCGCACTCCAAAAGAATGCCTTTTTCTTATCATACATTACAGGACACAGAGCCATAGTAGTTACTATGTGGGTTATAGGCCATCTTCAGGTGATGGACACTGGCACGCCCTAAGATAAAAATGTACTCCCTATATAACCCCTCCCACTACTGGGAGTATCTCAGTTTTTTCGCCAGTGTCTAAGGTGTTGGTCATGATTGAAGATGTGCTATGCTGAGTTCTTTTCTGGGGCTAGCCATGCAGCCGGATCCATTCAAAGTGTCTTTTAGGCCGAATTGAATGTTACCCGGGCCTCGTGTCTGAAGAAACGAGTCTTGCCTGAAAACGCTTCTCTTTTTAGAGAGCTGGACCCCGGTATCCAACATTTTGGTAGTAAGGCAATAAAGTTTTACTGGCGGTGGTGCTATTACAGGTCCAGGATTGTGGGTTTCCTCGAGGATCCCCAGCTCCTGAAGATTTAATGGAACCCACTGTGAAGGGTGTAGACAGAGTCTGTTGGTTTTACCACAGAAAACCCTGAGGCGGGAAAGGTAAGTGGAGTTTTTCTAAGAAATTTTTGAATTTTCTTATGAATGTCTCCTAAGTTAGTAAATGTTGTAATGCTTATGTGTCACCACTGGGGGCTGTATAGAGCACATACCTTCTCACGCTTCCTCAGAGAGCTCACGATGTGTCCGGAGCAGCAGCTTCCATTTCCTCCAGCCAGCAGCAGACCTCCAATAAGTCTGGGGGGTTTCCTCCCCACTAGACGCCCCCCCATCTGTACTATTTGCTACTCCTCTTCATGAGGAAGAAGCACTAAAAAAAAAAAAAAAAAAACGGCTTCCAGGCTCTCCTCGACATTTTCTCCCCTCTCTGTAAGATCCCATAGGATCAGAGGCCCGCGCTCGTGTGGGAAAACTCTTTTTTGAAAGAGAGGAGGGGGGCCATAGGGATGGAGGGGGTGGGGCTTAGCGCGGCGTGAGGTCCTTCAACGCCCAGCACAGGAAAGGGTGTTTTTAAAAGCACTAGTGTTATTGCTGCAAGCTGCAGTGGAACACAAGAGCATAGAGGGGCATGAAAGAGTTTGGTGACACAAGCATTCTTTTTGAGCACATTTACTATTGCATCAGGCTGAGTGTTAATATCAGCGGCAGTGGCTGACTATTGCTCAAGCAATGGATGCGATTTCTTCTGGTAGTACCTCTGCTTTGTGCATCGGGCTATATTCAATAAGGGGGGGTTGAAACACCCCCAAAAAAGGAGCGAAAAGGGTCTCCCTCAAGCTCTGGAAAGCCTACTCTGGAGGATCACCCAGATAAGCATTATTTTCCATTCTAAAAAGTTTTCACACTTTATCTTACGGTAGAGAAAATTCACTAAGTGGGGTATACCAGCAATTAACACTACTATATCCTTTGTGAGTAAGTTTGACTTGTCCGGCAGACATTACTCAAATACTTAGGGATCCAATAGATAAAAGGTTGGATTTCCTATAAAAAAAAAACAACTCTTTTTTCTCTGGCAGGTTGAGTGTCTCAGCCTGCGCTGACAGTAATTGGTTAATCGTTGAGAAACCAGTTTTAACAGGTGTTTAAGGTTATCCTGCTCAGCAGGTCCAGGAGGCAGCTTTATATTTGCAATAGTTGCTATGACAGATTGTGCCTTCGCTAAGCGTCATGCAAGAAGCTCCTGGCTAGTCTTCCCTTTTGCGGTAAGACAGCTATCTGGGGATATTTTGGATATATCCAAATAATTTCTTACAAAATTAAGATACCCCTTTTGCCTTTTACGTGAAGGACTAATTGTGTATTTTATTTCAAAGTTCCTTCTTCTGTGCCAGGGGCATCAGCCTCCAGGCAGTCATGATGGCCTCCGCCGTCAGGTTCAAAGGGTAATCCTCAGGGTTAACCCTAGGAATGAAAGAGGTCTTAAGGGAGGAAGCCTACGGGATACTGTAGCCTCCTTATGAGGAGGTGCCCCCACTTGCTCAATAGGGAGAATTCTTCTACAGTTCTCAGGGATCTGGCAGAAGGAATGTCAAGACGAATGGGGGACTTCCTCAATAGCTCCCATAAATACTTTTTTTTTTATTATTTAGCGATTATCAGAAGAGAAATACAACATTATAAAATTTTGTGTGTTATCTTACAATACATAAAAACCTTATATGTTTAGCTTTCTTCTCCCTCACAACCCACTCCCCCCCCCCACAGCCACACCACTTAATCTTTAGTTATGTGTATACTTCTATTAATTACTCGGCCTACTAATTTAACTTCCAAGGGTAAACAGAGACCCTCCAAATTACCTTGTGAAAGCAAAAAGCATCCCGGGTCACCCAAGGAGGAGCGGCAAGTGGCAAAGGAAAAAAAAAAAAACACCTCTCATCCGCTCATTGTCCACCCCCTATAGGGGACACCTCATCTCATCTAACCAGGGCCTCCACATTCTCTCAAACTTCCTATAGTTACCTTGCCTAATATATACCACTCTCTCATTCCAAACTATTGAGTTGATAGTCTCTACCCAGTGCTTCACAGTCAGGGGGTTTTGCGCCTGCCATTTCTGTGAAATCAATTTTCTCGCCTGGTATAGGCATCTCAGAACTACTTTAATGATGTTGATCGGGGAACTACCTATCTCTATATTCCCTAGTAGGCATATTTTGGCCACCGGTTCTAGAGTAGTCTTAAAGGTTTTATTTATCCTATCTATTATCTCCACCCAGTATCTAAATAGATTCGGGCACTTCCATACCATGTGGTTAAAATCCCCTGTCGCCCTACATCTGGGGCACTCATCATTTTGTCTCCACCCAAGCTTGAACATTTTTTGGGGGGTATAGTAGACTCTATGTATTAAGAACAAATGAGATACTTTCTGTGAAGGAGAAATTGAGACTATTGCTCCCCGTTTCAAAATCCTGTCCCATTACTCCGTAGTCATTGCTCCTAGATCGTTTTGCCATCCCGCTCTGTTCCTAGAAGGTCCTACTCTTTTTACTATTCTATCTCCCAAACTAGTGTATAGCTCTGAAATTAGTCCTTTAGATGTATCTGACTTGATTATTTTTGAAAGAATAGGGATCTGGGTCCATTCCATTTTCTGCAACCTAAACTGCGCTTCTATAGCGTGCCTAATTTGGAGATATTTATAAAATAAATTATCTGATATGTTAAACTCCCATTTTAAAGCTGGGAATGTTTTCATAAAGTTACCCTCATATAGTTGGCATAGTCGATTGGTGCCCTGTCTCTCCCATTCCCTGGGCCTCTCTATCCTCTTAATTCCGCCAGGTTTTTGTTGTTCCATAGAGGGGTGTATTCTGTTACCCCCTCATACCCTAACAGTGCCTTAGTTGTCTGCCATACTTTACTAACTAGTTTTATCGTCGGACATCTACAAGTAAATGAGTCTGCCTTTAGTACCTCCACTAATATACTATGTGGGGCCCCTATTATTATCATTCTGCTACTGGGGTTCCCCTCTCCTGGGGTTCCACATCCTGCTAGGTGTTGCAACTGGGCTGCCAGAAAATATTACCTCGGATGCGGGACTGCCATACCCCCCTGTTTAACAGGTATCTGCATGGTTTGCAAACTAATCCTGGATTGGCCCTTCTTCCAAATTAATTCCCCAAAAAGGGATTCTATTTCTAAACCACTTCTGGCCTATCCAAATTGGGGAGTTGTGGAACAGGTATAATATCTGCAGTAGCCATATCATCTATATTAAATTGCAGCGTCCTGCTACAGATAAAGGGAGACGGCTCCAGATATCACTCTTTTGCTTTAGTTTAGTAGTAGTGGGGCTAGGTTGCCCTTAAGATACTGGTTTACATCTTTCGCAATCCAAACCCCCAGGTATTTCAGTTTTGTGACTACTTTTAGGTGGGGAGTTCCCGACGGTATCTGGTTACCGAGTGGGTCAACCGGCAACAAAGCCAATTTCTCCCAATTCATAACCAGTCCAGAAAACCGCCTGAACTCTCCCACCATTTGTATCACTGTATTTAATGAATTCTCAACATCTCCCAAAAAAAACCAAGACGTTGTCCGCAAACAGTGCTATCCTATACTCTTCTGCCTCCCTCCGAAACCCCTGTATGTCTGGCATTGAACTAGTCATAATAGCTAGTGGTTCCATCGCGAGGGCAAACAACAAGGGGGACAGGGGACAGCCCTGTCTCATCCCTCTCTCCAATTGGAACAGTCCTGAGTATTCATTATTGATTTTTATTTTTACCTTCAGAACAGGGGTGTGGCTATGGGGGCAAAATTTGCCCCCAGCTTGGCCAACCTGTTTATGGATAAATGGGAGGAGGACGTCATCTATGCCAGCCGCAGGCCTGAATTGGTCCTATGGGCTAGGTACAACATTCTCCTCCTACGGAAAGGGCCCAAGGAATCATTGGATGCCTTTATGGAATCTTTGAATGACAATGATAGGGGTATACAGTTTAAGTAAGAGGAGGATCAAAACACTATCAACTCTTTGGACTTGCAGATACGTATGGTGGAAGGCCAGTTTGTCACCTCAACGTACTTTAAGTCCACCAATAGAAATGCCTTTATTCCCCGAGATAGTTGCCATCATGTCCCATGGCTCAATACAGTACCAAAGAGTCAGTAGATGCGCTTATGGCGCAATTGTTCTAAACTGGATGATTTCAAGGAGCAGGCTGAAGTTTTGACCAGCAGATTTGTGGAGAAGGGATATTCGGTCAAGGCTCTTGAACAGAGAGTTCTGGAAGTTGAACGGATGGATAGAAGTCAACTTCTGATTGAGAGGCAAATGATAGAGGATGGACAGAACAATTTTGCTTGTCCATTCGTTACAAGCTTCTCTAACCAGCATTTTTCTGGTTAAGAAATTAATACGTAAACACTGGAATCTGATTAAATATGATACAGTGTTGGGTCCCAGTCTCCCGGAACAACCCCACATAGTTTTCAGAGGAGCACCTTCCCTGAAAGACCTTTTAGCTCCTAGTGTTTGTGATCCCCCAAGCAACAAACCAATGTTCTTTCAGAACTTGGTGGGCTATCACAAATGCAAATGTGTTGTTTGCAGCATAAATCATATTAGAGATCGGAAGATCGTTAAGTTTGTTTCAAATAGCACTTCTCAAGAATTTGACATTAGGCCCTTTATCACATGTTCCACTACCCATGCGGTTTATCTTCTTATTTGTCCATGTGGATTACAGTATATTGGGCGTACTGTGCGACACCTCCATGTTAGACTGAACAAATACATTGGCAACATTAGGAGGGGTTTTAAGGGTCATTCAGTGTCTAGACACTATTTGGAGGTACATAACAAAAAACCTAGAGGCACTTCTTTCTTGGCCATTGATAAACTCAAGCATCATTGTAGAGGTGGCCCCAAAAGAAGGGCCATATCCAAACTCAAAATGAGCTGGATCTATCGAGTCAAATGTCTCAGGCCCTTAGGTTTGAATGTTGACATTGAGATTAATGCCTTTATTGACAATTCTTAATCTGTGTTAGAATGATATGGGGGGAGCTTTGAGTGAGCTTGTTTTGCCCCGACTGTTATATGTATTGGCTTACGGCCCCACTTTATACTTCATTTGTACAAATAGATGTTGTATCTCTAATTGAATCCCAGAATGCATCTTTTTGTCTTATCCAAATAGTTCCTTTATATGTAATATTTGACCTTTAGCCTTAATGGATTCTTAAAACCAAAAGGTAATTTTTTGTTATATACAAATATATGTGTAATTTTTATATCTGTATGTTATTGGTGGTGACATTTCATGTCCCAATTTTTAATTATAAAACTGATTTTATTTACATTTAATTCTTATTTACAACTAACACCATGTGCTATTCCATCGTCTTTTTCAATTGCATCATGGGCCGAATGGCTCAGAGATTCAGTGAGATATGACGTTTGTTTCAATGTTATTTATTATGTATATGAATACTGGATTAAGTATATGCTTTAGTTGCTTGGGCTCGCCTTCCAGATATGGCCTGTTATGAGAATGAGGCTTGGTTTTTGCCGGCCCTATTTGGAAGGAAGGCGGATAGTGGTTAGGAATATTGGTTACGCATCCGCCTCTTCTACCGCCCACAACAACTGAAAAGGAGGGCTGGCCTTTTCTCACTAATATGGCCGCTAGACGGGAAAGAGGCTTAGTTGCTTCCCCGTGAGTACTTAAGGTGATGGTTCAGTGCGTCACTCATGCCCTTTGAGAACATCACGTGTGATGAAACATGTCAGGGCGGAGCTACGCATTGACGTCACCTCGCTTTACGTGACCCCGGAAGCACGGTTGTGTACATTTTAATCATTTTATTGCTGGCAAAACTGTTAAACAGCACAAGGAAGGAGAGGAATGCTAGGAGCCTGGGAGTATTGAAATCTTGTATTGGTCTGAGACCCCGCAGAGGGTTATATCTGCAGGCGATATTTGGTAAGGGTCTCCATTATCTTTGGTGTGTGCCCTAAGGAGAGGCCTATCCCTCATCTCCTCGGTGGTGGTGGAATCAACCTTCAGTCCTCATCTTTACTGGTTCCTCTTTTTTCTTTCCTCTTTTTTCACCTTTGGAATTGGACTCAGCAATTATCATATGTGAACTTTACACATATCATTTTCTTTTTTACTTTTTTGCACTATATGAATTCCTTTACGTGGACTTTGTTCAATTGCTGTTTTGCTCACTTGCATTGATTGGAACAGTTTTCCATAATTTATTTGTTTATTTAGTGTATGTCATTTTTTGCATCAGGTTTCGATCATATATATCAATTTGGATTGTTTTATTAATTTATTAGCGCGACCATTTTTCTTATACAATTTCTTTCTGCATGGATATTGCATGTTTTTTGTGTCGCAGCTTTCTTTTCACAGGAGTATATATTTTTTTCACTATTTACTTTAGCGCGGTATATGTCTCCCTTATCTAAAATATGGAGAGAGAGAGGGAGAAAGAGATAGAGAGAGGGGTAAGAGGTCTATTTTATTTACTTTTTATGGGGTTTTTATATATACAACCTATTTGAGATCATTTATATTTAGGATACTTGTTTACATTATATTTGATATGTTTTTTTTGATCAAGGTAATTACTTGTGTTCACACCGTCCTAGTTTGTAGGAGATGAAGGGTGCCGGCTCAGCAAAGTCAAATGGCAGAAAATGGAGAAAGGACGGCCGCACTCCAAAATAATTTAAATTAAATATAAAGAGCTGCGCTTAGAACAATGATTTAGGTATGCTGCCCCCCTTAAAAGAGCTTCCCTAAGGATTCTCTGCTGATTGGAATTGAGCTGAAAAGAGGTATGGCGCTCCCTATGGGGTAATGTATAGGAGGGGTGGTTTGTTGTATTCTCAGGTGGTTTCCCCCAATATAATCCTAGTAGAGGTACCTAGTAATCGCAGGGAAACTTAGTTACCATAAATATATATGTCTGTAACTGCACACATATATATATATACGTACACCCATATATACCAGCAGAGATAAATGGTTGTTATGGACAAGGAGCTGTCTTCAGTGGTGGTTCAACCAAAACCCTATATTAAGGGGTGTGAGCTAAGACCCCTACAGCTGTGATAGGTCTGCACCATATACCACCACAGAGTGAGATAACTATACCGTATACGTGTAGGACATATGTATACTCTACTAGTGCAAAATAATCCAAACCATAAATATAAATAAACTCTGCTTAAACAGTGCGAAATAAATATATATAAAGGTATGTTACCAAAAATTACATATTATAATCAAAGTTGGTGCAAAAAACATATTATAATCAAAGTTAGTGCAAAAAAACCCAGTTAACAGTTTTTCGGTGATTATAGTCCTTAAAGTGAAAAAACTTGTTCAGATCCAGTGTTCCAAGCAATTTCGTGACTTGAGTGCTCTCGGATAATTCCTGTGACTTTTGTGCTCCCCCTTATGGGTCCCCACTCACCAGATCCAACAGCCCCAGAAGGGGCAACCAGCATAGGGTATCTCAATCACGGTCTCCTCTCCACACCAGTCATGTAGGGCATTCGGGATGATTTCCGTGCTGTTGGTTTTCCCAATGGCTTCCCGGATCCACCAACCCCAGACGGGGCAGATTGCATGGGGTATTGCGGTCACAGTCTCCTCTCCCCCACCGTCCTACCGAGCATCCAGGTAGTTTCCTTACTATTGGGTTCAGTGTTCACAATGGCTCCCTCATAAAAAGAAAAAATAGGAGGCTCCCATGGTGTAGTAAGTATAAGAACTTTTATTCAAAAAACTCCATCAGCATACAACGGAGTAAAAATTAAAAACAAGGATAAGCTAAGTAGAATAAAATAAAAATCAGCAGTTTGCTAACTCAGGGTACAGATATGTGCCTGAGAACAGGCCCGTAGCGATAAGATGCGTGCCGCTGGTTGGAGCTGTTTGCGCTCCACCTGCGTTCCAGACAGGGTCCGTACCCGGAAGTGACGTAGCGTGCGTGGCGCCGTCGTACGCGTTTCGTCATTGACGTCTTCAGCGACGGTGCCAGCACGCCACGCGCTACGTCCATTAGTAGGGAGCCGCCGATCTAGTTCCACCCCCTATACCTAACGCGTCCAATCATCTCATGACAAGGCGGAGTGGCACTCCCACCTTATCTGAAGTGTCAGCAGAGGTGATTCAATCAGCATTTCTTGTGTTGTAAGCCCAGCGAATGGTTAGGGAACTATATTGCCGTCATATTAATAAATGCATTATCCCTAAAACAATTTACTAAAATACAAATAAAAATGTAAATATATGGGAAATAAAGGGAAAAAATAAAAGTATAGAATATATGCCTTATATACACACAAAATATGTGGAAAATATATATGGGAAAATTATAAAGATATGGACAAAATATGTATGGATATATATATGGAAAAAACTTTTTCCATAGACATGCATTACCCTTCCTCTCAAGCCCCTTCTTTACTCCCCCTCTAGCACCATTTGGTAATCATCAGACGGTTAAGACTATCCTACTATAAAACCTACTGGGGGGGGGGGGGATGGGGTGTTTTACCGATGGTTCCCCAACTATGGCTCATCAGGGGGCTTGGGCGGTTACTCAATAGTTAACCTTATAGGGGGTATTATGAAGTCCCAGTTTCAATATCCTAAGAGAGCCCCTACATAGGGGTAGTGTTACCCATATTGTTACAGGTCGATGCCAGCAACAATAATTCTAGTAGAGATATACAAAAGTTATCTGTATTGCAAATATTAGGAGGTACGGGGCAACTTGGGGTTTGGCCATTGAATCCAAAAAAACTCTGGTAAGAGGTTTGGGGTTACCCCTATGGTCTTGATGGAGGTGGATAAGGGGCTGTGTATGCATTACCTTGCGCCTTATATCCATGGAGGAAAGGCAATAGGTGGGAGTGTTCCCATGTATAAGTATATATACCCCTACACCTCACGGGTTAGCCAGAAAGCAGTTTAGGTCGATATCCAGGTTGAGGCCCCTTGGAGCAAGGGACCCCAATCTGTATATCCATGCGGTTTCATTTTGTGATATAAGTGTGGTTTTGTTACCCCCTCGCCAATGGTCCCTCACACAGTCAATCCCATAAAAGATCAGTCCTGTGGGGTCCCGGTTGTGTACTGCATCGAAATGGCGGGAAAGATGGTGTTTGGGGAACCCTTTTTTAATGTTTTTTATGTGTTCCCGTATTCTCACATATAGGGGTCGGGTGGTTCTGCCCACGTATTGCATTTGGCACGGGCACTCGATGACATAGGTCACGTGCGTACTCTGACAGGTGATAAGTTCCCTGATCTGATATTGTTTGTGGTCTGATCTTGATTTAAAGGTTTCCCTTTTCCGGGGTTGCCTTTTGCTGACCCTACATGGTAGGCATTTTTGTCACTTATAAAACCCTTTCATGTCTGGAAAGATCCGGGTCGTCTTAGGGGGGTTAATAACATTGTGTACTAAAAGGTGTCGTAGATTGGGCGCTTTTCGATATACTATCTTAGGTTTCTTGGGTAATATACCTGCTAGTGTTCTATCCCCTTTTAGGATAGGCCAGTACTTCTTCAGGATCTGCTCGAGCTCTTTATATTGGGAGTTGAACCCTGTGATAAACGTCAGTTCTGCATTGTTTTTCTTCTTTTTGGGTTTTGTTAGTAAGTTCTTCCGATCTAGGTTTGCTATATCCCTCTTCAGCTTGTTCAGCGAATCTAGATTATATCCTTTTTCATGGAACCGCTCTACTAGGATGTCAGCTTGTTCTAGATAATCTTCCGTGGTTACGCAGTTCCTCCGTAGTCTCGTTAGCTGACCTTTGGGGATGTTCCCCTTCCACTGGGGGTGATGGCAACTATTAATAGGGATATACCCGTTTCTGTCTGTTGCCTTAAAGAAGGTTTTCGTACACAGGCCATTATTCTTCTTGAATATTTCAAGGTCAAGGTATTCAATCCTTTGGGAATCCCATTTCCCTGTAAAGGTTAATCCATATCTGTTGTTGTTCAGCTCTTGCAGGAAGCTTTCAAAGGTCTCAGATGTTCCTTCCCAAAATATGATTAAGTCGTCTATGTACTCCGGTCCAGTTTCACTTGTGGTATATCCCTAGCATAGATGTATTCCTCTTCCCACATGTTCATGAGTAAGTTGGCCACACTTGGTGCATACCTTGCGCCCATAGCGACTCCCTTGGTTTGAACGTAATAGTTTTGGTCGTACCAAAAATAATAGTTGCAGGACATCGCTAACTCAAGGCCTTCAAGTATGAAAGCGATCTGTTCTTGCCTCATGCTGGTGAGCTCATGAAGGGCTTTTTCCACACCCAACAGGCCATCCTGTTGTACAATGCTAGTATATAGCGAGTTTACGTCAATGGTGGCTAGCAAGTAGTTTTGTGCCCCATCTATTTGCTGTAGTTCTTCTAAGAGTTGGGCACTATCACGTAGATACGATTTACCCTTCTTAACAAGTGATTTGAGGAATACATCAAGGTATTCTCCCAGCCTAGAGAACACTGAATTAATACCACTAATTATAGGTCTCCCGGGTGGCTTGTGTAATTGTTTGTGAATTTTAGGTGTATAATAAATCACCGGAGTTTTCGTGGAGCTTGAAACCAAGTATTCTGCTTCTTTAGTATTTAGAATCCCAATCTGTTTTCCTTTATTCACGTAGGTTCTCAGTTTCTTTTCATATGTACGTTTAGGGTTCTTCCTAAGTTTGTTATAGGTGTTTTCTACCTGAAGCAGGTTCCCCATCTCCTCCTCATAATCTTTCTTGTTTAGTATTACTATCCCTCCCCCTTTATCTGCAGGTCTTATAACCACCTCCTTTCTTTTACTCAGAGACTTTATTGTTTTCCAGACATTTCTTGTTTTGTGGTTGCTCCGTTTTTCTAGCTTCCTCAAGTCGTCTTCCACCATTTTTTGGAATGCTTCCATACATTGATTCCCAGATGTTTTAGGGTTAAAGGTGGAGTTGTTTTTCAACCTTGTTTGCTCATATATTACTTCTCTCCTAGTTCTTGTATCAGTTTTTGTGAGGAAATGTTTTTTGAGGTTGAGTTTCCTCATAAACTTTTTAAAATCAATATATGTTTCGAATTTATACAGATGTTTTTCAGGGGCAAATTTGAGTCCTAAATCAAGAATTTTCATCTCATCTTCAGAGAATTGGACATCACTAAGGTTAAAAATACCCTTCCCTAGTATTCTCGTCTTCGCTTTCTTCTTCCCTCCTCTATTTCCTCTGGTCGTCTTCTTCTTTCTTCGAGTCCCATCCCGTGTCTTATGTCTCCTCCGTACCTCCTGGGGTGCTCCTGTTCCCTGTATGATTGGTTCTCTTCCCTCATTCTGTCTTGATCTTCTCGGGGGTCTCCTCGTCCCATATATGGTCCTCTCCATTCAGGATTCCTGTAGGGAGGCCTTGCCCTCCATCTCCCTGGTGGTTTGTCTCTCCCCCAGCGCCTGGGAAAATCCCTATGGGGTCCTCGGTCTCTTCTATATTGTGGTCCTGGGGTGTCTTCATAGTTGTTTCTATATTGGGTGGATGACAGCCCCGACACATTGATGGAGATGGAGGGACCGATCAACAATACACCACAACAGATAGCAAGAACTAATGTAAAGTTCCCTTATAGGTCACAACAAACCACACCATATAGACATACGGCAAGACCCAGAATTCACAGTGGCAACTACCAAGAAAGACATGAACACAGAGCCCCTCAAACACCTGGGTATAGCATACCCACAAGAAACAGATACTCCCCACTAAGGGAAAACGTGAGGGCCCAATATAGAAACATATATGGATATATATATGGATCCGGGAAGCCATTGGGAAAACCAACAGCACGGAAATCATCCCGAATGCCCTACATGACTGGTGTGGAGAGGAGACCGTGATTGAGATACCCTATGCTGGTTGCCCCTTCTGGGGCTGTTGGATCTGGTGAGTGGGGACCCATAAGGGGGAGCACAAAAGTCACAGGAATTATCCGAGAGCACTCAAGTCACGAAATTGCTTGGAACACTGGATCTGAACAAGTTTTTTCACTTTAAGGACTATAATCACCGAAAAACTGTTAACTGGGTTTTTTTGCACTAACTTTGATTATAATATGTTTTTTGCACCAACTTTGATTATAATATGTAATTTTTGGTAACATACCTTTATATATATTTATTTCGCACTGTTTAAGCAGAGTTTATTTATATTTATGGTTTGGATTATTTTGCACTAGTAGAGTATACATATGTCCTACACGTATACGGTATAGTTATCTCACTCTGTGGTGGTATATGGTGCAGACCTATCACAGCTGTAGGGGTCTTAGCTCACACCCCTTAATATAGGGTTTTGGTTGAACCACCACTGAAGACAGCTCCTTGTCCATAACAACCATTTATCTCTGCTGGTATATATGGGTGTACGTATATATATATATATGTGTGCAGTTACAGACATATATATTTATGGTAACTAAGTTTCCCTGCGAGTACTAGGTACCTCTACTAGGATTATATTGGGGGAAACCACCTGAGAATACAACAAACCACCCCTCCCATACATTACCCCATAGGGAGCACCATACCCCTTTTGCACTCCAAAATAATGCCTTTTTCTTATCATACATCACGGGACACAGAGCCATAGTAGTTACTATGTGGGTGTCATGCCTTCTTTAATAAGGCTTGTGATTTTCCTATTGACTCTTTGATTTAATTAGATTGCTCTATGCTGCCATCTAGTGACTATTTTGCATAACTGCGCTATATCTATTTCATGTAGTCATTTAGTATAGCTGGTTAGATATGGTACATGAAAGCCTCCGTACTTTCAATCCCATCAGGCCTTGCATCAGCTTCCTCCACCATTTTCATCTTTTCTTTCCATGGAAGCATACACATCTGCTGCTAAGCTCTACGTTAGCCATCCGGATCCATCTTCGGTATGTTTACTAATTGTATCTTCAGCTAGATAGATAGATAGGATGGCACTAATTGTATGATCTTTATTAATTGCATTTTGTCTGTATCTGTTACAGTTTTACTCTATCTTGTATCAATAAAAGTTCAAAAGGATTCTGCGCCTACTGGAATGCATTGGTATGAGAGGAGTTAACAGTGTGCCCGAATAAACCTCAGTCACGTGTAGTGAGGGGCATAACAGTAAAACGAAGGCTTCTAAGCACGGCTGGCATACAGAACAGCAGCAAAGCAAAGGCTTCTAAGCACAAGAGAAAAGGGTGGGACTTTAAATGAATAGCGTGAATGCTCAGAGATAAAAATCGATGAACAACTAGGAAAATTTTATTCAATTCATAACAGTATAACATGCATAAATATAAATCAATCATAAATGGAAAGAAATATTGGCAATAATAGCAGCAATTATACATGATTGTATGAATACAGAAATTCTCCATGGTACACCAATTAGATATTATTACACAACCGTATATTCAAGAGTATACACCCAAGGCCTCCAAAGGTTCCAAATAAAAATTAGAAATGCATGACGCTGGTAAAAAACGCGACAATGGTAGCTCTACGCATTTCGTGGCTGTTGTGCCACTCGTCAGGAGCAAGCGCGTATCTTATCTAGGATAAAAAAATATAAAAAAATGGTCTGGTAAATATATACATGAAACAGAGGTGGGGTAATGAAAAAGCCCCACACAAAGTACATGCTTACGCATTCTGGTTTGTAGGGTGGTGGCAGAGAGCCATACACCGCCCGGCCATCGGAGACGCCACCCCCCGGGAGCTGAGGCGGATGGATCGACAGGGGGCAGCCCACAGGGCGCCATCCAGGGCAGGCACGGTCCCCCTGAGGCACAACCTGGAATGAAAAGTGAAAGTTAGAGAAGAAGTTGCAAACTGCCAAGAAATAGAGAAGGTGAAAGTGAGATTGCAAGGGTGATACAGCCCCAAAAAAAGGAAAGAAAAAGTTGAGCCCGTGAGGGGGTTGAAAGAGAATCTGGATAAAAACACCTGAGAAATGCTGGGGATGGAAAAGGGAAAAGACCAAGTACCCTGAGGTGAAGATATGGACAAAGTGAGAATGGACAAAGCATAAGAGGACATGACAGAAATGAGGATACCTGGCGTGCAGAGTGGAGCAGTGTGAGGGGAAGAAAGCAGTAACCCCCAAACGGACGTGACATCTAGTGAAGTGAAAGCCTCGAGAGCCAGCACCGCCGAGGCTACGCCCATATAGGCGCTACCACGGGGACCGCCCACCAACGTCACGCCGCAAAATCAAGAGAGGGGCGGGCGGCAACGTCGAATCTCTCCCATGTTATCTGTTGGAAGCTGCATATTTAAGAAGACTCGTCTAATATTAATACTAGTTGACCTGTTAGAGATAAAACCTGACTGATCCTGCTTCTGAATATATCGATTTAAATGGGTTGCTAGCACTTTTGTCAAGAATTTTACATCCGTGCATAATAATGAGATGGCGCAGTAAGAAGCAACATCTAATTGGTCTTTCCCCTCCTTCTGTATTATGATAATAGTGGCTTCCGACATTAAAGTGGGAAGTTTCCCATTGGTTAATGCCCATTCCAATGTCTTCAACAATTCTGGAAGTAATACCTCTCCGTATCGTTTGTATATTTCTATCGGGAGCCCATCCGGGCCTGGGAACTTTTGGTTGGACATCCCGGCTACTGCTTGCTGTAATACATCTAGAGTCACAGGTGTATCTATATCTATTTTGTCTCTCCCTGTCAGGGTCGGAATTGCTGTTCCTTGAAAGAAACCTTCCATTTTTTCCCCACTATCTCCCCTATTAGACTTATACAGGGACTTATAGTATTCACTAAATGTATACATTATCTCTGTTGCAGCAGTGGAAATCTCCCCACCTGATGTCCTAACCGCCGAGACAGTGGAGGCAGGGGTGTTAGATCTGATCAGCAAGGAGAGCATATGCCCCACTCTCTCCCCTTCTCCAAACTGGCACTGCCTCTGGAATATTCGCCTATTTTCTGACTTCCTTGTGATGGCCATTTTAGAGACTTGTTGCTAGCCACTCCTATTGCCTGTCTGGGGTTGGGTCCTCGACATATTGCCTCTCTGCCTGTGTCACCTCCCTCCTACTTTCCCTTTCCCACGCTCTAGATTTCCCCTTTGTTCTTTCCACTTTTTGGATCAGAAGACCTCTGAGATAGGCCTTCAGTGAGTCCCAAATCACTCTGGTTGACGCTGTCCCTGCATTGATTTGCACAAATTCTTATAATTCAGTCATCACTTCTCCAGGATTGCCAATCAGTTCCAACCAACAAGGGCTGATTTTCCATTCTTTGGGGTGGGTCTTACCCCTTGCGTTTATTGTCAATACCAGCGGGGAGTGGTCCGAGATTCCTCTTGGGTCATACTTTATATTCCTTACCAACGATGCTGCTTCTCTATTGCCTAGGGCCATATCTATTCTAGAGAGAGCGAGGTAAGAGCTTAAAAAACAGGAGTATTGCCGCTCCTGTGGATAGCGCATTCGCCATATGTCGCTAAAACCTATTTCTTCCAGAAATCGAGATAACCAACCGTCTCCTGGTGTATTGTGTCTGTTTCCCCATGGAAATCTATCTAGGCTCTTGTCTAGGACTTCATTGAAGTCACCTACCGTTGTTATTGGAGTTCCCACTTTGTCCAATGTGAACTCCAGAAATTTGTGCAGAACCTCCAGCTTAAATGGGGGGGGGGATATAAATATTTGCCAACACATATTGTTTGTTTATTTGGTATAATCCATGGTGTATAAAAACATTTCGGGCATCCAACCTCTAAAATGTTTTTTATACACCATGGATTATACCAAATAAATGAATTTTGGTCACTTGACCTGTGTTGTGCTGCCGTGTGCTTCATTTAAAGTCCCACTTCTCCTCCTTTTTTATAACCAATGACCGCGATGGAGGCGAGCATCCCTTTGGTGCTAGCCTCATTTAAAGTCCCAAAACTTTTTCTTTTTTTTATACATATTGTTTGTTCTCAGTTGAACAGAACAAGAAAATGTATCAGCCCTGTTCATCAAAACAGCTCTCTCTGCAGGAGAACGCAACTCCCCTCCCAATCATTATGCTGACCCCCCTCGAATAGGGGGAGTGAACAGAATGATATTGGGATTAGAACTTCTGGTTGTGGAGTTGTGACACTGTAGCACCAGTCAAGTACTTCTCCTGCAGGCAGAGCAAGCAAGGCCCCCTCCCCTCCAGTGCAGACAGGACCGCAGCTCTCTTAGTTGGATCTCTTAGGCCTCAGACATTCCAAAAGCTTATACTGAATGTCTTGTATTGCATGGAAAAGTATCAAAATGTTTCAAATGAGAACAAAAAATAAAAGAAAAGAAAATCATCCAACTACCAGTCCTGTTTTCTCCCCTCCCCCCTCTTCTCCAATCTGTGTGTTCCTCTCTCTCCCCATCTCTCACTCCAAATTCTCCCTATTTGTCTTTCATCGTGATAATATTTGTGGTGTGTACTTTTTACCCCCCGCCCTACCCTTATCCCCCCCGCTGACCACCTCCCTCACTCCCCTACCTTCCAATCCCTGCCTATCTGGGCTTGCCCTAAGGGCTTCACCTGTGACCTTCCCATACCTCTCCCACCCTTCTCTCCTCACATTCCAAACCAACAACATTAATACATTTAATAATTTTGGTGCGACATATAACCTGTGCGGGAGCCCCTTGCACTCCCTTACTCTCCCTCTTGCATAACTCTGTGTCATTCAACCAAAGTGTAGTTCCACTCCTCCACTCCATCTATGTTAAACCATCAATGTTATAGCAATGGTGTTATAGTGTTGTTATAGTGATATTATATCATATACAATACAATGTTACATTGCATTATATACAATATCACACTATATTATATACTACATTACAGTGATATTATAGTGATTGTGGCGATTTTAGTGATATTAAAGTAATATTATAACAAAGGGATCTAAGAAGAAAAAAACAAAAAAAGGAAAAGAAGAGTGGAGAAGGGGGGAAGGAGGCAACAATCTCGAGAAAAAAAAAAAAAACTCACAACCAACTCGCCCCATACCCCCCCCTCCCATCTATAGCTATGCATAATCAAAACAGTTCCACGTCCTTTATATTCCACAATTCTACAGGTCCTCTTTGTTTTCCTCCAACCACTGTGCCGCATCTGCTGGTAAATTAAAGAAGAAAGTTCCACTGAGTGCTGTCACCCGTAAGTGGGCTGGATATAGCAAAGCATATACTATCTTGTATTTCATCAACAAGCGTTTAATTGGTATAAATTTGGCTCTACACTTCTGGAGATCTGGTGAAAAGTCAGGGTACAGTGAAACCCTAGCCCCGTTATATTTAATGTCTCCCATCTTTCTGGCCTTCTGTAGCAAGGTCACCTTATCGTTGTAATTCAAAAGTTTTAGGATTAATGGCCTGGGATAGTTATCTGCCTGTCGGGCTTTGAGTGGTACTCGGTGAGCTCTTTCGATCCCAAAAGGAGGTGTAAAGGTAGTAGGCCTAAATTTCTCCCTAAACCACCCCTCTAGGAATTTTATGGGGTTAGGGCCCTCGCTCCGCTCTGGCAAGCCTATCACTCGCAGATTATTCCTACGGCTTCTATTTTGCATTTCATCAAGTTTAGCCGCCTGCATGTCCTTTTGTTCCTTCAACCCTTTGAATTCACGTCTTAATGGAAATAACTCGTCCTCAACGGTGCTTAGTCTCTCCTCTAAGGCAGTGGTCCTTTCCATGGTCTTACGCAGTTCATAGCCTATTGTGAGTATTTCCTCCTTATTACTTTGTAGCTGGCTATCAAGGCTAGTAATTGAATGTTTATAGGCATTGACCGCATTTAAGACGTCTCTCAATGAGGGTTCCTCCTCCTCCAAAATAGAGCCCATCACTATAACTGTCCCAGATACCCCAGAAGGTATTGCAGATACAGTTCCAGATTTTCCTCCCCCTAGCCCTTTGGTACTCACTGTTTTGGTGCTTGCTGGAGTAGTTGGATTTGAGGATATCTGCCCTTGGCTCCTTCTGTCCGAAGAGGATCCCGCCTGGGCTTTGGCTTGTGCTGCTGTCGGCTGGTTGCCCCCCTTAGCAGGTGATAGGGAGGTTGGGTGGGCATAGCGCTCCAGCTTAGCAGCTGCAGCTGCTGCTACCTGGCAGCCCTTCTCCTTAGCGACACGCATTGTTTGAGTTCCATCCTGGGTAGGCTGTTCCTCTCCAGCTTGCCTCCTGGGCATGATAAATGTATATAAGTTGTTATTAGCAGGGGGGAATTAGAGGGGCTAATTAGGGGCTGGGGGGGCTGGAGCCCTCGGTCTCCCCTGTTCCCCTCACTATGTCCCCCTCTCTCGCCTATCACTGTGGCAGCTGATGGCCGTAGAAGCAAGTCCTGTGACAGTCCTATACCGAGATCTTGCGAGATCTTGAGCATCTCCATGTCCAACGGGATCTCGGCTCAGTCGCGGCTCTCCGCAGCTCTCTGCTCTCCGCTCGCCCTCAGGTCTCCGGTTCGGCTGTCCCCCCCCACCCAAAGGGGATAGCTCCAGTCTAATCCCCGATACCCCACACAGCACAGGGATCTTCAAGGGAATCAGGACATCCAAAAGGCTTTAAAGGGTCTGGCGGCTCTTCAAGCAGCCCCCCGCTGTAGGCTCCAGGGTATCAGGTACACCTCATCAATCATCCACAATCCGAAGGTGGTAAGATGGTAAGGAGCAGAGGAGAAACGCGCTACACGCTTACACTCTCACACTCACTCTCTCCTGCATCCGGTCACGACCCCCCTCAATAGCTCCAACGTACAAACTGGAGTTCCAAGAGTTTCCGTCTCCTCGTTTTCTCAGATCAAACGTTCCTAAGGATCCAGAGAAAAAGAAATCTTTCTCTCTAGCATTGGACCATCTTTTGGCAAAAAGTGTTCATGGTGGCCCCATGTAAGAGTAGGGATTGGGATTTGGTTAAATCCAAATGGACATTCTAGATCTCAAAAATCTAAAATTCAATTGCTGAATATAATCTCTCCCTTTTTTGCATGAAAATGCATATCTCCATATGCCTATTTCCTCGCTCACTAGTAATATTTTCTTTCAAAGTGGAAAATCTTCTTTTTCAGTGTGTAGCTCTGCTTTCCGATCTAGCTGCTACACCTCGAGTACAAGGTTCTGGCTCCTTTTCTAGCCAGAATGAGGGCCCAAGGTATAACGATTATGGTTTACCCAGTCGATCTGTTCTTGTTAGACCAGTCAGTCGCTTAGACCAAAAGTATGGTCACCACATTTGACAACCTGCAATATCTAGGTCGGATTCTCAACTTAGAAGGAATCTTCTTTAAAACATTAAGAGAATACTTGGGTCTGATCATAGTTACACTCAGAAAAGGGTATTCGTACCCCAGGCTAAGATCAGCACCATAAAGGACTGATCTAGGTAGTCGACGCAAGATGTTTTTCTCCTATTCAACTTTGCGTGACGTTGTCTAGAAATATGGTGGCTTCATTGGAGGCCATTCTTTATGCTCAGTCTCATTCTAGACTGCTGCAAAGCAGTATCCTATCGGCTTGAAACAGAGAATTCAAGCTTTATATTCCCAGTGTGTCTGACTCCAAAGCCTACGGCCACATCACCCTGATAGCGCTTGATTTCATCTTGGAGGCGAAGCAGAGTCAGGCCTGGTTAGTACCCGGATGAAAGACCACCTGGAAATACCAGGTGCTGTAGGCTGTGTGCGCCGGAGCCTCAGTTTATGGTTAACATCTAAAAATCTGCATCTAAAAAAAGGGGAAAATCCTTCTTTCAGTTACCTGGGAAATACTATCAACATATGCCAACCATTTTTTGTTTAGATTAGGGGACAGTCCTGAAAGAGGCAGCTGTCCAGGAGAAGTGGCCTAGATCAAAAATGGCCTTGCCCATTAACATTTTAAAAATTCAGGCAGAACACTTGGTTCTGAGGGCCTGAACGTTCAGTTTAAGGTATTGTCCTGCTAGGAGTCAATCCGTTTATGCCACAGCAATGGCTATATTAATCACCAAGGGGGCACAAGAAGTTGTGCGGCCCAGAGAAAGGTGAATCTTATCATATCTTGGGAAGAAAACAATGTACTTTGCCTATCGGCAGTTTTCATTCTAGGAATAGAAAATTGGCAAGTGGACTAATGAGTCGCCAGCAGTTTTTTCTGGTAGAATGGTTCTGGATACCTTGCTATTCCCCTGGAATCGGTTCTCACTGATTTGTGCATTCCCTCCGATTCTGCCTGCATCCACAACTTCTTCACAGGATCAAGCAGGAAGGGAAGTCGTTGATTCTTGTGAACCCCAGCCGGGTCCAGGAAATCTTGGCATGCAGAGATCATAGAGATGGCAGCAGGGAACCCATGGACCCTACCTTCACGGCCAGACTTTCTCTCGCAAGGTCTGAAGTTCCATCCTACTTTGCAAATGATAAATTTAACAATTTGGCCATTGAGGCACACACTCTGAAGAAGCGTGGGCTGTCAGATTTGGTCGTTTTCTAGCTTGGTTTATGTAGAGCCTCCATGGTTATATATTATGGAATCTGGGAAACATATGTCTACTGGTGTGAAACCAGGAGCTGCACCCCAGAAAATAAGTCTAGGTGGAGTCCTTGATTTTTTTCTGCAGATGGGGTGAGAAATAAAGCTGGCCTTGAGTGCTTTCTAAGGACAGGTCTCAGCCTTATCGGTTGTCAGGAAAGGCTTGCTGGGAGCAACAGTTCCACGCAGGTGTGTGCACGCGTGCACACGGTCATTGGCACCAGAAGCACTATTTAAACTCTGTCATGACAGGAGAATCTTGCTGCCTGATCTACAGCGTTCCCTGAGAGATTCCTGTGTTCCTGATCTGTTCCTGAAATTACCGGCTTACCTTGTGACTATCCGCTGCCATCCACCTGCACCCAACCTCGGCCTGTTCATGACCTCGCTCCTATTTAATCCTCTGGCTTACCTGCACCAGTCTGTTACCGACCTAGCTTGTCCAATGACCTTCCCTCAGCCTTCTGCATCTGTTCCTGTACTGCTTTCCTGTGCATGACCCGGCCTGCCTAACCTTCCTGTGTCTTAATCCCTGGGACCTTCCACCTGCATCCTGTGTAGTGCCTTCCTTCCAGCTTCAGCTTCCAGTCTACTGCATTCCACCTGCTGTTTCAGTTGTCCCAGCTGCGTCCGGAGCATAAGTCCTGCCTATCAGCTGTTGATCCTGCCAGGCACTTGTGCTATCCTGTACTCCTGTGCCTCCTGTCAGCTCTACCAGGGCCCGCGAGTCAGGACCGTAAGGGAGGCCTCCCTCTGCATATCAGGCTCAATAACCAGGTGCGTGACATCTGTATTATTTCAACGACCACTTGCTTAGCATTCTTTGGTCCATAACTTTATTCAGGGGTAACTCGGCTTAATCTCAGGTTAAGTAACCCCTGAACCCTTGGGACTTGAATTTAGTTTTGTCGGCATTACAAAACAGCCTTTTTTGGGCCGATACGACATATTCCCTTGGTCCTTTTTTTACAAGGAAACAATTTTTTCTGGTAACCATATCTGCTGCAAGAAGGGTATCAGTATTGGCTGCTCTTTCTTGTAAAGAGCCATATTTTTGTTGTTCACAAGGATGAGGTAGCATTGCGTCCTCATCCTAACTTTTTACAGAGGGTAGTATCAGGTTTTTATCTAAACCAGGATATTGTTCTACCGTCCTTTTTCCAGAACCCTGTTCTTTGGAAGAAAAAAGCACTACATTTTTTTGACGTGGTGAGAGCAGTCAATGTCTACTTAAAGGCGATTGCTCAGATTTGAAAAACTGATGTTTTTATTTGTGTTGTCTGAAAGTCCTAATGGAGGACAGGTAGCATTATAATCTACTGTTCTAAATACATTCAACAAGTAATCGTTCAAGCTCATGGTAAAAGAGGTGGATTCCACCCTCTCAAATCAAAACACACTCCTCTAGGGCTGTTAGTGTATCCTGGGCAATGCATCACCAAGCCTCCATGGCTCAAATCTGTAAGGCCACAACTTGGTCTTCTATACATTTACAAGATTCTATCAAATAGATGTAAAAGGTCATGAGGATATCGCCTTTGGGCGCAGGGTATTGCAGGCTGCACTATTAGTCCTCCAGTGTCTTATTGCCCTACTTTTTGTTGTGTCTCCTTCCCTTCAGTTGGCATTGCTATGGGACATCCCACATAGTAACTACTATGACTCTGTGTCCCGTGATGTACGATAAGAAAATAGGATTTTTAAAACAGCTTACCTGTAAAATACTTTTCTTTGAAGTACATCACAGGACACAGAGGTCCCTCCCTTCTTTGGTATACACATGTATTGCTTTGCTACAAAACTGAGATACTCCCAGTAGTGGCAGGGGTTATATAGGGAGTGCACTTTTTATCTTAAGGTGTGCCAGTGTCCATCACCTGAAGGTGGCCTATAACCCACATAATAACTACTATGGCTCTGTGTCCCATGATGTACTTCAAAGAAAAGGATTTTACAGGTAAGCCGTTTTAAAAATCCTATTATTAAATAAAGCTTGATCCACACATCAATCAGAGACACGGGTCCAGATGATAACTGATGCGTTTTGCACCGTTAACGGCGCTTAATCATAGCTGTGATTAAGCGCCATTTTTTTCCCTTTCCCTTATGTCTTTCCCTCGCCCCTTACCTTCCCGTTGTGATGCTTGGTTGACCTTTCATTTATCTTATTCTTTACCTTAATCCTTAATTTTTATTGTCCAAGCATTGGCAGTTTAACCGCTTCAGATCCGGGCCATTGCCAAATGACGGCAACAGCGCGGATCTAAATTGCCGGGACTACGTCTACTGACGTCGTCCCATGCACGAGCGGCCTGCGCGCCCCCTGCAGGGCGCGCGCGGCGCGCTCGGTGATCAGCGAGTCTATGAGACTCACCTGATCACAGATCAGAGTAAGGGGTTGGTCCCGACCCCTTACCACATGATCAGCTGTCAGCCAATGACAGCTGATCATGTGATGTAAACAGAGCCGGTAATCAGCTATTTTTCCTCCTCGCGCTAACAGCGCGAGGAGGAAAAAAAAACCCGATCACCGGCGGCCGTGATCGGGACATCAGTCCCGATCACGGCGATCCTCTAACACAAGACAATAGGCAGCAGTGCTGCCTACCAGTGCCCACCAGCGTCACCCATCAGTGCCCACAGTGCCATCAATCAGCGCCACCCATCAGTGCCCACAGTGCCACCCATCAGTGCCCACAGTGCCACCCATCAGTGCCACCCATCAGCACCCACATCAGTGCCACCCATCAGCACCCCCATCAGTGCAACCTATCAGTGCCCATCAGTGTCACCTACCAGTGCCCATAAGTGCCCATCAGTGCCCCCCATCAGTGCCCCCCATCAGTGCCCCCCCATCAGTGCCGCCCATCAGTGGTACCTATCAGTGCCCATCCGTGCCACCCATCCGTGCCACCCATCCGTGCCACCCATCTGTGCCACCCATCCGTGCCACCCATCCGTGGCCTTCAGTGCCGCCTTATCTGTCCCAAACAGTGCCGCCTTATCTGTCCCCATCAGTGCCGCCTTAACTGTGCCTATCAGTGCCGCCTTAACTGTGCCCATCAGTGCCACCTTATCTCTGCCTATCCGTGCCCATCAGTGCAGCCTATTAGTGCCCACCAGTGCCGCCTCATCAGCGCATATCAATGAAGGAGAAAAATTACCTGTTTGCAAAATTTTATAACAAACTATTAAACATGATTTTTTTTTTTTTCAAAAATTTCCATCTTTTTTTGTTTGTTTAGCAAAAAATAAAAATCCCAGCTGTGATTAAATACCACCAAAAGAAAGCTCTATTTGTGGGAAAAAAATGATAAAAAATTCATTTGGGTACAGTGTTGCATGACCGCGCAATTGTCATTCAAAGTGCGACAGCGCTGAAAGCTCAAAATTGGTCTGGGCAGGAGGGGGGTTTAAGTGCCCTGTAAGCAAGTGGTTAATATATATACATATTTGATATTTTTATTGTTTTCTTTTTCTTGTGTGATGGTTTTTTGATGCCGGTGTCCCCTGTGCAGATGTGGGTTTCCTGCTTTTTCAGCATCCTGGGAGTCCCTGGAACTGACCTCTAGTATTACTTATAGTCTAGTATAACCAGGCCTGGATGAGAGCGAGGTTTGGTTGCGGTGGAAGGAGGTAACTTCTGCCACTTCCGGGCATATTGCTACATTCGGATTGGCAGCGACCAGTGGAAGGAGGGTGGGAGTCTTTTCAAATGATGTGTATGGAGGGATAGATTGGGGGCGGTTAGGAGGGCAGCGCAATGCTGATTGGAAGGCACCAGGAAGGTTGCTTAGGCAATTGAAGAGTGTATGTAAGGGCTGTGTATGAGTCGGCTTCCTGCCTACTGAGGAAGCCCAATCATGGGCGCAACGCGTAATAGGTGGGAGGAGCCAAGCCCGTAATGTCATTTTCCAGGAACTAGTGTACCTTTGCATGCATTTCTCAAGAAATTTGTAAGTTTTTATACCCACTTTTTTGATTATAAACTTAGAGACAGAGAGCACTAGGGGTCTCTTTCTTGTGTTTCCTAATATACGGATGTGCTGACCGTGAAGTGTCTATCGTGAGGGGATATAGAAGAGAGGCTTTGCTGTCCCAGGCACAGAAAGGAGGATTAGTGTTTGTGCTCGTTAGACTCTGCTTTGGAGTCAGAAGTGGAGATGAGCAGGATTTCACCTACTGGTGGCGGTCATTGTATGTGTCACAAAACAGAAGATTTTCAATTAAACTGTTTACACAGTGGTGTATTATTGGGACTGTTTTAATTGAATTTGCACAATAACGTTATTACACATTTATGACATGTAAATGTATATGTTACATGTTATGGATATTTTGAGTTGCGCTGCACTTAATATTGATTATGTTAGTCGTCAGAGGATCACATACAAACTGGGCTTACACGATAAAATCATAACTAACACAAACATCAAAATAGTAAAGTTTATTATCCACGATCATAAATTGTTGTAAAAAAAGAAAAATGACAACAAAGTACAATATGTGAGTGCTCTTTAAAAATTGTAAAGCCATTAAATCTTGCAAAGAGGCGACCTGATATCACTTCATGCAAAACCTTCTTGTCTAATAATAACACCCAGTGAGTGGGACATTAACAGCACTTTCTTGAGTTCTTTTATTTCTCTGGTGAGCTGTCATCATGACTCATGGTTGAAATCCATGCCCTGGAGTCAGTTTGTTCAGTTATGTTGAAATTGCTGTTGGTTGTTGGATTTCTATACTCAAGCAGAGGTTTTGAAGGGGAGATTTTTGGATAAGGGGTAGGAGGAAGAAATGTTGAATATAATCATCTTCAACACTAATAGATTAAAAGCTTTACTCTTTTGAGGTTTGAGTTATTTATGATTTTATGGTTTTAGCACTGTTTGTCTATGATCCTCTGGGAGTCATTTTATGATTTAAGCTACTGTCAGGGAAGCCTTTCATCATGGGAGCTGCCTGGCCAGAGTTTTGGGCTTGTTTGAAGTTGTCCTTTACCTAGCTGCACATACAAGTTTGAAAATTCTTAGCACCTAAAGAAACATATTTAAATGCCCCAGTCAAATTAAAAGGGAACGTTTGGTAGCAGTGATATGGATGGATAAGTGAGGAGACAATTTTGGTACTGGATGCATAAAGATATTCGATTTGGAAGCTGAGAAGGAAGAAATGCTCTCTGCTCTGTGAAAGAGCTAGAAAAACTCCAGTGGAAGCATTGGCTACCTAGAACCACAACCCATAGCCAAAGAACTCTCATTTGACAAAAGGGTCTGGTTAAGCTTTCAGTGCATAGATGGATGAAGCAACTATTAGATCTCAGATCTTAGCAAAGGGTATAGTTAATTCTGTCTGAGTGTAAGAGTATGTTTGTGTGTGTATGTGTGTATAGACCACTATTATATATTTTTTGCTGTTTTGATGCTTTTTTTCAGAACATTTTAGACATACATTTAAAGTGCCTGCGCTGCTTTTCCCCGCCAAATAAAAACAAATCTAAAGAAATGTTTCTGTGTTGGAAGCTTCTGATTACTAACCCAACTGGCAGGCACCAAGTCTGAACTCTGCTCTCTTCAAGATTTACAGCCTCCAGTAAAATCTATGTCACAAAAGTGATGTAGGGCCAGAGGAGGGACATACTTGGAATCATGCCAGATGTAAAAATTCTCCAAAGCCTCTGTAGAAATCTTTCAATATTCAGACTTACTTCCAAGTGCGTCCTTGCTGGGTGCTCTTACTGGCCTCTGTATCACTGCTGTGTCCTGTAATGATGTAGGGGCCAGCCGATGAAACCACAGCACATGGTGGGGGTTCAGGCATCCAACACTCCTGGAAGTTTAAAATGCTGAAGATTCTGTTAAAGGTTGTATGATTTGACAGCATTGTTCTTATTGCCCGCCAGAGAGGTATGTAAATTCTCCTATTGCTAATTACTTAGGATGAACGGTGTTATAGCAATAAAAACACTAAACTTGTTGCAGATCCATTTCTAACAAAGACACACCATTCAAAAACATTCTAAAAAGGCTTCTTCCCTCTCCTGTAACACCCTGACATTACCTAAACAGTAATTTTAGGAGAGGCTGCAGTTTTGACACACTGTCACTTTTTCCTGCTTTCCCTTTTGTGTTGCTCATTTTAGCAGCCAGCCCAGATTCTCCAAATATGAAAATATTATATGGTGTGCAAGCGATGGTGGGAAGATGATTAAGAATTTTAAAATATTTTCCCTTTCTAGTTCTAACATTTACACTAATTAAAGACAAGTTTTTTTTAAGTTAGAGGGGTTTTTAAACAAGGCGACGGGGGGGGGGGGGGGGGGGCGGGGCGGCAGATGTAGAGATAGTCAGCGTAGAACATATTTCAGAGGGTAGTATTGGGGGCATTAGTGATAGGTTGACTAAAGCGCATAAACCCAAGGTAAGTATAGTAAAAAGTCCTAGTTGCAATCTCGGAACACAAAATAAGAGAATAGTATGCGACCGTTCTAAACTACGTGGCATGTTCAGCAATGCCAGGAGCCTGGCAGACAAGATGGGTTAACTAGAGATACTGCTGTACAAGGAGGATTTGGATTTTGTGGGAATTTAAGAGACCCGGTTCAACAGCTCTCATAATTGGCTGGCAAGCATTCAAGGGTATACCCTTTATCGCAGGGATAGAGAGGGTAAAAAAGGGGGAGGGGAATGCCTATATATCAAGAATAATCTACAATTGAATGTGAGAGATGACATCACTAAGGGAGCTAGGGAGGAGGTGGAATCCTTATTTGTAGAGCGCCAAAGGGATGAAGCTAAGGGGAAAATAATACTGGGAGTATGCTATAGGCCCCCTAACCTGAGGGAGGAGGGAGAGACGGATCTCCTATCACAAGTTGAATTAACAGCAAGGATGGGAAGTGTTATCATAATGGGGGATTTTAACCACTTAAGGACTGAACCTTTTTCTGAGATTTGTTGTTTACAAATTAAAAACATTTTTTTTTGCTAGAAACTTACTTAGAACCCACAAACACTATACATTTTTTTCTAACACCCTAAAGAATAAAATGGCAGTCGTTGAAATACTTTCTGTCTCACCGTATTTGTGCAGAAGTCTTACAAGCACAGTTTTTTTGGAAAAAATAAATTAAATTAAAAAATAAGAGAACAGTAAAGTTAGCACATTTTTTTTATATTGTGAAAGATAATGTTACGCCGAGTAAATTTATACCCAACATGTCACGCTTCAAAATTGCACCTGCTCGTGGAATGGCGACAAACTTTTACCCTTAAAAATTTCCATAGGCGACGTTTAAAAAATTCTACAGGTTGCATGTTTTGAGTTACAGAGGAGATCTAGGGCTAGAATTATTTCTCTTGCTCTACCGATCACGGCAATACCTCACATGTGTGGTTTGAAAACCATTTTTATATGTGGGCGCTACTCACGTATGCATTCGCTTCTGCACGTGAGCTTTATTTTACCTTTTATTTTTATTTTTATGCTGTTCTTTTAAAAAAGAAAAATGTGTCACTTTTATTCCTATTACAAGGAATGTAAACATCCCTTGTAATAGAAGAAACGCATGGCAAGACCTCTTAAATATGAGATCTGGGGGTCAAAAAGACCTCAGATCTCATATTTACACTAAAATGCAATTAAAAAAAGAAAAGAAAAAAAAAATTGTCATTTGAAAAAAAAAATGTCCCTTTAAGAGCTATGGGCAGAAGTAACGTTTTGACGTTGCTTCCACCCTGCAATGGTATGGAGACGGGTGGGGGCCATCTTAAGGACAAGGATCCGATGGCCTCAGCCACTACCAATGGCTCTGGTAAGCGGCGGAGGGCACTGGAGCACCGCGGGAGGGGGGCCCTCTCCTGCCGCCGCTCAAAGTGATCTCGTGATTAATCGAAGCAGAGGCCACTATTATTGGAAACCGGACCGCCCACTGAAGAAGAGGATACCAGGGTTATGGCAGCTAGCTGCTGCCATAACAAAGATATCCCTTTTCAAAGTTAGGACGTATATTGGCATGCGGCGGTCTGGAAGTGGTTAATTATCCAGACATAGACTGGGCAGAGGGAACCACACATTCGTCTAAGGCTCGCCAGTTCCTTAATGTCTTGCAGGACAATTTCATGGTTCAGATGGTAGATGCACCAAAATAAAGCGTTACTGGATCTACTGATTACCACCAATACAGACCTGATCATGGATGTGGAAATATGGGGCAATTTAGGAAACAGTGATCACAGGTCAATTGGCTTCAGTATAAATCACACAAATAGGAAACATAAGGGGAATACAAAGACACAGAATTTCAAAAGAGCTAACTTCCCTAAACTATGAACCTAGTTAAAAGGCATGAATTGGGATAAAATCTTAGGAATAAAGAACACGGAGGAGAGATGGGTTTGCCGGCCGCAGGAAGGATGTACTGGAAATTGAGCGAGAACAAAGAAGGGCAACTAAGTTAATAAAGGGTCTGTAGGTTATTAGTAATGAGGAAAGGTTGCGAGCACTGAACTTATTCTCTCTGGAGAAGAGACGCTTAAGAGGGGATATGATTTCAATTTATAAATTAATTAAACAGGTATCAACACTTAGTGGCAATGTGGATACAGATAAAGTATTAGGTGCCACGTCCTGGACTCGTTATATTTATAGAAGTAGGTTTGGGCTTTGGACTTTTTAGGCACAATAATTACTAAGGTATATTAAAAAGTTGATTTTATTCAAAATACGGTTAAAAAATCAGAATAAAAAGAGGACACATACAGAGATCAGTTAATAACACCACAATTACAATTATACACTCCATACATAGCTATGTATGGAGTGTATAATTGTAATTGTGGTGTTATTAACTGATCTCTGTATGTGTCCTCTTTTTATTCTTATTTTTTAACCGTATTTTGAATAAAATCAACTTTTTATTATAGAGAAGCAAAAATACTCTTGCGCACAGGTGTATTGGCTAGAAAGTCCCAAAGGTTCAAGAAGGACTATGGATTTCGGCCTTGCTGCTCTCAAGGATGGGATTGTCCTAGTGTTAAATGAAAAGAAGAAAAAGAGCTCACCAGCCTAGTGCATTATCCTTGACAGATTTATTAATTAAAAACAAGATAAAAACGACTCACAAAGGTCGAAGAAAAAATCGCATAGTATATGGCACAGGGGCAAATATTCCAGTGGTAGCAGTTTTCCAGGTCCCAGGAAGGAGGCATACGGACTACTGCTGGCTAACGCGTTTCGAAGGTTACCCTTCTTCATCAGAGCCCCATTCAGGCAACTTTTTAATATACCTTAGTAATTATTGTGCCTAAAAAGTCCAAAGCCCAAACCTACTTCTTCAATTTATAAATACCGTACTGGTGATCCCACAATAGGGATAAAACTTTTTTTGTGGAAGGGAGTTTAACAAGACATGTGGCTACTCATTAAAATTAGAAGAAAAAGAGTTTTAAGCTTAAACTACGTAGAGGGTTCTTTACTGTAAGAGCGACAAGGATGTGGAATTCCCTTCCACAGGTGGTGGTCTCAGCGGGAGGCATTGATAGTTTAAAAAAACTAATAGATAACGGCCGCAACATACAGGGATATACAATGTAATACTGACATATAATCACACACATAGGTTGGACTTGATGGACTTTTTTCAACCTCCCTTACTATGTAACTATGTAACCTGTTCAAAGAAATTTCTTAAATGCTCTTGGCAGCTTCAAAAGACAGAAATTATAATACTTGGTTAAAGCAAACACCATCCTTGCAGTTTTGAACCCAGTAGTTCTGCCTTTGATTTTGACAAACCTAAGTCCCTGACCAGGCCACTTAATTCTTACGAGATGAGGCTCACCAGACATACATAGTTCAAAATCCTGATGATTGTCACTGTCTGTTCCTGGCTGGTGCATTGCAGCACATTTGTCTCTTTTGTCTAAGCTCTGGTGGCTTCAGTAATAGAGGATTGTTATCATGTGGCACTGGTCTCATGGTTGAAGGCAGATTGCAGTATTCAAATTATTTATTTCTTTTAGTAGCAAATGTAGAGGAGTATGGGGGATGAGTGTGAAATAATTATAACCCTACAAAGGTACCAACCCGTACAAAACATGCAAAACAATAAACTAGGATTTGTAGGACTTCGAGGTTGCATGTTTCTTTTAGTAAAGAACAGAGTGCCACTTGATCATTCTTTTCTCACAATATCATCGGGACAGCAAACAGCATCAACTTGTGAGCTCCTCTGAGCCAAGCTCTGAAATCGACAGCACATCTTGCACAACAAATGTGAGGAGCCCAGGCCCTGTCTTGATCACCAATCTTACAACCAAAGTACAATGCATATGCATTTTAACAAATCTAGTCATGCTGTGTCTTTGAGTCTCAAGCATGTAACACAAATGTAGTCCAACATATCACGGCTGACATTTCTATCATCAATCATCCTAAAACAAGACTATAATTGGATTTGTTGTTATGTTGATTATATCTACATAGGCAATGCTATGTCTTTAACCACTTCCCGCCCGGCCTATAGCAGAATGATGGCCGGGCGGTGGTTCACTTATCCTGACTGGGTGTCATATGATGTCCAGCAGGATAACATGCCGAGGGGCACGCAGCGCGGTGATCAGTGGTGCTGTGTGTCACTCTGACACACTGCACCTCTGATCGTAGTAATCCTCTGACTGAGGCTCTTTACCACGTGATCAGCTGTGACTAATCACAGCTGATCACAGCGTGAACCAGGAAGTGCCGGTAAGTGGCTTTCCTCGGTTCGCGTTGACAGGGAGAGCCTATCGGCAGCTCTCCCTGTCAGAGGGGGGGGGTCTGTGCTCATGATTAACAGATTCATTATCAGCACAGCCCCATCAGGTGTGCCACCAACAGTGCCCATTAGCTGCCAGTCAGTGCCCCATCAGAAACACCTGTCAGGGCCCATCAAAGTGCCAGTCAGTGCCCATCACAGTGCCCATCAGTAACACCTGTCAGTACCTCATCATCAGTGCTGTCCGTCAGTGACATCTATTAGTGTCCATCAGTGCCAACTGTCAGTGCCAGTGCCACCTGTCAGTGCTCATCAGTGCTGCCTGTCAGTGCTCATCAGAGCCGCCTGTCAGTGCCCATCAGTGCCGCCTGTTAGTGCCCATCAGTGCTGCATAATAGTGCCGCCTATCAGTGCCCATAAGTGCCACCTATCAGTGCCCATCAGTGTTGCATATCAGTGCTGCCTATTGGTGAACATCAGTGCCGCCTATCGATGCCCATAAGTGCTACATATCAGTTCCGCCTATCAGTGCCTCCTCATCAGAGCCACCTTATCAGTGCCAACTCATTAGTAGTGCCCATCAGTGCTGTCTCATTAGTGCTCATCAGTGTCGCCTCATCAGTGTCTGTCAGTGAAGGAGAAAACAACATAAACATTTTTCAAAAAATTTTGGTCTTTTTTAGTTTGTTTAGCAAAAAATGAAAACCCCAGTGGTGATCAAATACCACCAAAAGTAAGATCTATTTGTGGGAAGAACATTTTAAAAATTTAGTTTGGGTACAGTGTTGCATGACCGCACAATTGTCATTCAAAGTGCGACAGTGCTGAAAGCTGAAAATTGTCCTGGGCAGGAAGGAGGGAAAGTGCCTGGTATTGAAGTGGTTAAACAATCGCATCAAAATGCATGGGAACTGATATCAACAAAATTAGTAGTATCTGTGCATTTAAGTCACTTTTATAGCCTTTGCAGGCAGCGTCCATCCACCCTAAGCATACCTAGGCATGCCTAATTTCTACCAGTTCCAAAAATTATATGTAATATGCCCTGAACACATGCATGAGCAACACAAATCATCCTATAACACAAGTGAAAAGTAAACTTAAAATAAATATACTGTAAAAAGAAATTGCAAAAACAGATAATTTCTATAACACTGAACATGATAGGTTAAATAACAGGTTATTTTGTGATTAGCAGCCAAAATTCACCCAAAAGGAAACAAAATCTTTGTTGTGTAGTTTTACTAACTACTTGATGGGAATAAGACAAAACCGGTAATGAAGAAAACGTTACATTTTGCTTCGGACATCAATCCCTGTCCATTTGATGGGTGTTAAATGGGAAAGAAGGTAAATGAAACACCTCTCTAATAGAGACCCAGACAACAATAAAAATGAGCTGATGTTCACATTTTTCTAAAAATCTAAAAAAGAAGAGAAAACTTTGGCTGAATTTGTCTTTAACCATTAATTGCTGTCCAAAATGTATCCTCAAACTCTACAATTTTGTAAAGCTGTTATTTTTTGCACCTAGGCAATTATTCAACATATTATTGCTCTTATTTTACTATTTTTACTTATTTCAGTTAAAGCACAGCTCTATTGCTTTAAAATATTCAAAATATCTTCATTTTAAATAACACTGAGTTATAAGACTGGATCAAAACATATTACAGAAAAAAAATTACACAAACACAAAAAAATGGCAGTTATAAACCCTTTGCCTCCTCCCCCTTTTCAAACACTCCAGATTTCGATACAATTTACATTGTTTGGGCCAAGCTGGCCCAAACAAACTATGTCCCTCACTAACATGTGAGGCAACTGGATGTTTTATAAAAAAAACTGAATGTACAATAGCTGAGGCTACATACAGCATACCGCAATGTGTTCTGAGTTCGAGATGAGACTTCCTGTTTCTTACTCGTAACCAGTGGCGTCTCCAGCTTTCAAATTTAGGGGGGGCACATGGGGGGACAGGGACAAAAGTAGGGGGGCAACTATAAAAGTCCCCCAGGGTGGCAGAAAACAAGAGATATATGTCACCAGCATATCAAGAAAATATAAGGATCCAAAGCAGTGGGAGAACTATCAGGGTTGCAAAGGTTGTCTTGCCTCCGGGCCCTGGTGTTCTGCCACTGTGGGGTTCCCCAGCCTCCTCTTGCTGTCCTGCCCCTGCTATTGACAGCGCTGGTCTGGCATCTCTTGGAATTTACAGGCTGGTCCTCCTGTCCTAAGGACGGGAGAAATCAGTCGGTTTTTTCAGTAACTGAGAGTCCTGGTGGAGTCCTTCCTGCAACTCGCTCTTCTCCCTGCCAATGAGGATGCAGGTGAAGGAGCAGATCGGGCGGCCGTGGTTGTGTGAACGCTCACATTATGCAGTGTCAGCGAGCAGGGGAGGGGGGAGGAATCACCCGCAGGAGCTGACTGGGGACTCTCTCCCTCTTAGACATTGATTTTTTGTAAAAAAAAAAAAAAAAAATTTTTTTTTGGGGGGGGCACATGGTGGGGCACAGCATAATGTTGGGGGGGTCAGGGCCCCCTCTGGCCCCCCCCTAGGGTCGCCATTGCTCGTAACACAATAGAGTCTATCTGATCGGCGGTCAGCCATTTAGAGAAAGAGATGTATTCTAGCAAAGGATACAAAGCTTCCTCTGAAATGCTGAGTCAGAGAGGCAAGCTGATAATGTCACAACCTCTGAATACATCACTTTCTCTGAATGATTGAGTGCCAATCAGATAGACTCTATTGTGTTCCAGGTATGAGACAGGAAGTCTCGACTCAAACCCAGAATAGTTACATACAGTTTATACAGCACATCCAGCATCCTCACATGTTAGTAAAGAACATAGCTTGACAAACTATGTAAAGTGTATCAAAAGCTGGAGTCCAGCTTTCAGCTTAAAGAGTAACTTCACTTTTGTTGAGAAACAAACAATCCCTCCGGGTGATCAAAAAAGGTTGCAAGGATTTCAACAAACTTGTTGTTGCAGACAATCTGTTTCTGCTTTGAAGAAAAAACTATTTTTTGTGCAGAGTGAATCTGAATGAGAGTGACTTTGTCATTAATAATAGACTAATGCATTTTCAGTGTTCTAATGAGGAAAATGCAGGGTCTGCATCCCTTTAGAAGTGATTAACCCTTTGGTAGTATCTCACAGGTATCTCACAGTATTTTTCAGATTGAAAAGTAACAGTAATTGTTTTACTAATCTTCAATTACAATACAGCTACAGCAATTGTATATGCTGTAATATTTTTTTACTTTATTTTTCCCCACTAAAGTGGAGTTACCCTTAAACTATGAGGAATTAAGGACCCTATTATGAATATTGTCTTATTCTTCTGTAAAGTTCATTTTCTGTTTTATACCATGGCACATTTTGTAACTGCAGTGTCTTAAGTATTTGAATTATTTTCAAAAACTTAATAAAAAAATATAGTTTAAAAAAAAATCATAGATATAAAATGTTATATTTATTGTGTATATGAAATTTCACTTTGGCAACTTGAGGTTTTTTTGTCACTTCAAAAATGGTCAAATTCGGACATTTCTCACATACATGTTACATACAATATGCATTTTATGCTAGAAAATTTACTTTCCCAAAACATTATATATATTTTTGGAAAGAAGAGACCATGAAGAATAAAATGGTGGTTGTTGCAATATTTTATGTTGCACAATATTTGTGCAGTCATTCTTAAAACACACATTTTTAGGAAAAAAAATACACTGCAATGCATCTGCAATGCAAGTGCACACAAACACAATGGGGGTCATTTACTAAGATGAGTGCGCTGCGCTGGTTCATACCGTAATTGGTGCGCCGGATAAATCCTTAATTGAGCGTGTGAACCGGCACATGCACAGCAGTACCTGCCCGCGAGAATGTTTCCAGTGCAATCCCATCCCGCTGGTTCTCGGCGAGGTACATCTCGAGCTCGCTGCAATAGGAAAAACACATCTTCCTATTAAAGCAGCGCAAGAAAAACCTGCATGGGTTCCCCCTCCTGGGGCATACCAGGCCCTTAGGTCTGGTATGGATTTTAAGGGAAACCCCCTACACCGAAAAAACAGCATGGGGGTCCCCCCAAAATCCATAACAGACCCTTATCCGAGCACGCAGCCCGGCCGGTCAGGAAAGGGGGTGGGGATGAGCGAGCACCCCCCCTCCTGAACTGTACCAGGCCGCATGCCCTCAACATAGGGGGTGGGTGCTTTTGGGAAGGGGGGCACGCTGTTGATGAGGACAAGGGCCTCTTCCCAACAATAGAGAGTGGAGAAGTTGGAAAAAGACCCCCGAAATCGGAAGAAGACCCCTGGAGCTGCCTAATAAATTACTTTAAAAACCTGTCTAGTGTTTTTTTTTCTTGACACTTTTTTCCCCCAGGTGAATGGGTAGGGGTACCGTGTACCCCATACTCATTCACATAGGGTGGGGGGGCCAGGATATGGGGCCCCCTTATTAAAGGGGGATCCTGGATTCCAATAAGCCCCCTGCCCGCAGACCCCGACAACCAACGGTCAGGGTTGTCGGGAAGAGGCCCTTGTCCTCATCAACATGGGGACAAGGTGCTTTGCGGTGGGGTGGGCGCAGCGTGCCCCTCTTCCCAAAAGCACCCATCTCCCATGTTGAGCGCATGTGGGATATAAGGAGATGGATGAAAACATACAGGAAGAAACTCCACCTGATGGATAAAAACAAAGATATTGAATATTGATGTACATTTCATTTACCTAACTAAAAAAAAGTACTGTGACCTCTATCAGGTAATATATACTTGTAATTGTTACATTTATACTTTCCTTAACGTGCATCTCAGTATGACGGGAAATAATAGATGTGATGATAGGTCAACTTTCAGCTAGAGCTACTAAGGACAGGTTTTTTTTTTAACAGGATATAAGGAGATGGATGAAAACATACAGGAAGAAACTCCACCTCATGGATAAAAACAAAGATATTGAATATTGATGTACATTTCATTTACCTAACTAAAAAAAAAATATATTTTTTAAAGTGTTATTTATTCCTTCCCATCATACATAATGGAAATATTACAAAACTACTATATATTTCCTTTCAGGCTTATCAAATCCTTTCTCTGTAATGCCGCGTACACACGAGCGGACTTTACGGCAGACTTTGTCTAGCGTACTTTTCAACGGACTTTACGACGGACTTTCCGAATGAACGGACTTGCCTACACACAATCAACCAAAGTCGGATGGATTCGTACATGATGACGTACGACCGGACTAAAACAAGGAAGTTCATAGCCAGTACAGTAGCCAATAGCTGCCCTAGCGTCGGTTTTTGTCCATCGGACTAGCATACAGACGAGCGGACTTTTCGACCGGACTCGAGTCCGTCGGACAGATTTGAAACATGTTTCAAATCTAAGTCCGTCATACTTTTGAGAAAACAAAGTCCGCTGGAGCCCACACACGATCAAATTGTCCGACGAAATCCGGTACGCCGGACCAAGTATGCCGTAAAGTCCAATCGTGTGTACACGGCATAAGTCTACAATTTGCCAATGAAGCAAAGTTGTCCACCTTTGCAAAATATGTTGCCTTGTAATACAGCTTCAACTTCATTGTTATGCAATGGATTAGAAATCTGTGTAGCACCCCCCTTCCCCCCCCTCCCCCTTCCCCCAGTCCCTCCCACAGTACCTCCTTGATTGATTGTTTTAATATGTCACCTCTACACCAATACTTTGCTGCAATGTCATGTATTGCTTTCATACTTCTTTATGTTGTCTATATGAGGAAATTAATCATCTATCTTGTGACTATATGTATACTGATATCATATTTAAATGTGCCTATGCATCGCTTGTAATGTTTAAATCTTGAATAAAAAATGTTTTTCTTGTAAAAAAGAAATCTGTGTAGCACAGAGCAGGACATTTATTCTGCTAAAGATTACAATATTTGTTTTAACAATAGGTAGGCTATTTATATTATATTTCCAACAATGAACGTCAAAAACATATAACAATCATTTTCTACACAGGAAACTTTCATTTTATAAGTAAGTCCCCTTAATACCAAATACTTAAAGTTAATGTATTTCTATTTCATGTATGGAAACCAATGCTTTTGTCCTGCTCCCACACAAACAGCTTTAGACAAAAGAACAGTAGGACTGTAGACAGATCTACTGAATACATTTCAAGACATTGAGCACAAGAACCAATTTAACGTGCAATCTTCATTAACTTCCAAACATAATTCCACACTTAACATGACAACATATAACAATTAATATATAATAAATGTAACTTTGTTCTGAATCTTTGCCTGTCTTTTGGCCATCTAGCCTTTCTAAAGTTTATAGATTATTTTAAATATATGGTACTTTTTTCTACCACTTAACTTATTCATCTTTATATAAAATGCTAGACAAAAATAGAAAAAGGAAGAAACATTTAAACATACAATGTACCATGTTTCAAAGATTCAAAACAATGTATGTATGTATCATTTTAGCTAGGCAACAGCTTTGTGAAGCTATTTTATATTATTCTGATTATTTGTATTATTCTTACTTCTAACAATAATACTAATACTATTGTCAAAATGTATCCCTAATAGATCTTCCATAACATATGGAAACACACCTTTGTTGAATGATCATTAGTATTACAGAGCTTTAAAGAGGAAGTAAACCCTCTCTAAAAAAAAAAAAAAAAAAAAAGGACAAAGGCTTAATGAGCTAGTATGCGTAGCCCCCAAAGCGACCCTCGTTCACCTCCTCCGTCGCCGCCATGATACCTGGAGTGACTTCCGGGTATCGCTGCTCCGGTGCTGTGACTGGCCGGAGCAGCGATGACATCACTCTGGCGCATGCGCGTGGGAGCCATCAGTGACGGCATGATCGCCTTCACTAACGGCACGCTCAGTGTGCCTGCGCCGTTGTCTACGGCACGCATGCGCCATAGACATCGGTGCCCGTTTTTAGGAAAATATCTCCTTAACCGTGTAGGTTAAGGAGATATTTCTTGCACCTACAGGTAAGCCTTAATCTAGGCTTACCTGTAGGTTAAAGTGGTCTGTAAGGGTTTACAACCACTTTAACCATAAGTGCTGTAGCAATCTGGCCATGAGTATATGCCAATGTTGTAGGTTTTGCAGATTTATCCAGACTGGAGATGTAATACATATGTGCTAGACCAGGGCTCAAAATTTCAAGTCCTGAGCTACTAGCCAGCTCTCAAGGGTTACTCGCCACCAGTTGCCCCACCCAACCCCTTTATCCGTGCCCACCAATGCAACCTGCCTGTGCAGTTGAGGAGAGGAACAAGAGAGCCACCCAGATGATCAGAGCACAGGGAACACAGCGATAACAGCTTTCATTTCAATTGATGTGTTCCCGACGCTCAACGTCAAATACAGCCCCGCCCCCTGGATTGGACGGGTGATCTGTCTACCAAAGTCCCGGGACCAGGAGGAGGGGCTGTATGTGACAGTGAGCAGCAGGGATCACAGCAATTGAAATGAGAGCTGTTATCATTGTGTTTCCTGCGCTCTGATCTCAGGGAATGCCTGTGTAAACTTGAGGTCTACGGACCTCAACTCGCATCAAAGTCGGACCAAAGTAGTACAGGGACTACTTTGAAGTCGGTGTGAGATGAAGTCACACAGATATGAATGGTACTCATTAAAAATCATGGGGTATGACTTGTCATGCGACTCTGATGTCCAAAGTCGCAGTAAAAGTCACACAAATGTGAAAGGGGCCTCAGCCCAACTTTGTGAGCAATTTCAGAGACATCAGTGCACTTTCCTTCATAGATGTTTAGTGAAATCGCATCGGTCCCAACTGTCCCTGATTTGGAACAAAGTCCCTCACTCCCTCTTTCTTCCTCATTTGTCCCTCATTTTGTTCTGATCTATATAGTTGTATATAAAATGCACTTTTTATCTTTCAAAAAGGGTTTCCCAGTGCTAAACCTTTCATCTAATATCTAAATGGCTTTGTATGTAAATTTCCAAAGCCAAACTAAAAGAACATTATTGGTAAAAAAAAAAAAAAGCACTTGGGGGTTTAACTAATATATATATTTTAAATAATTCTCCTTTAAGGAGGCGTGTTAGGGGGTGTGTCCTATGCCTACATACTTTTGCCAATAGGTGTCCCTCATTCCCACCTCAAAAAGATGGGAGGTAAAAAAATCGCCCCTGAAGTCGCCCAAAGTAGTGCAGAAACTACTTTTGGGAATCGGTGAGGCGTCGCACCAATTCGGACAGTTCCATTGCCGTCTAGCTATGTGAACATGGGTGAAGTTGCATAGATATTAATGGAAATCTTGGGGGCAACTTTTCATGCGACTCTGAGGTCCAAAGCTGCATGAAAAGTCACCTAAGTGTGAAAGTAACCTAATGAGATTGATAACACCTTTGAATTAGGCCCCATTTGCACTTGTGCAATCTTAAAATTGCGCAGCTTCGCTATGACTTGAAGCAATGCCTGTGTAATCCTGTGGTGAATGGACTTCAATTCGCATCAGAGTCAAACCACAGTAGTGCAGGGATGTATTTGCCCGACTTTCAGGATGCACAAGTGACAATAGGGCCAAATTCAAAGGTGTTATCCATGAATCTCATTCACACTGTTGCAACCTGAAAGTCACACTATTTTGCTGCCACTTTGCTGCTGAAACTTGGCCCCAACTTTTGAGAATGCCTGTGTAATATAGCGACCTATGTACCTCAAGTCACATGAAAGTCACACCAAAGTAGTACAGAGACTACTTTGAAGTTGGTGCGACTTAAAGTAGCACAGATATGAGTGGTTATCATTGGGAATCATAGGGTACAACTTGTCATGCAACTCGGAGGTCCAAATTTGCTGGAAAAGTCACCCAAGTGTGAAACAAGCCATATAATATATATCTATATATATCTATACCTATATCTATCTATCTATCTATCTATCTATCTATCTATCTATCTATCTATCTATCTATCTATCTATCTATCTATCTATCTATCTATCTATCATCTATATCTATATATATATATATATATATATATATATATATATATCTATAGATAGATATAAGATATAGATATATATCTATATATATATATCTATCTATCTATAGATATATATATAGATATATCTATCTATATATCAATATATATAGATATATATATAAATTAAAAATATAAGTGCAGCGCTATTAGTCTAGTATGTGAAATATCCAGTGATATCAAATTATATTAAAATAAATAAATACATCTATATAATATTGTGTACATTTAGAGTTCATATAACGCTGGTGTGGAAGAAGGAGAAAAGCAGTGGGCCAGTATATACTGTATAAGAGATCTTTCTTGCAATCCTCCTGGGAGGCTACTGATTGGAAAGTGGATACAGAGTAGATGGTTGGATGTGGAAGAGATGAGACCATAGCTGAAAGAAAGGAATTGTTTTGAATCTTTCTGATTCATGTATGAGGTGAGCAGGTATAACGGCTGGTATAGGTGTGCACATAATATGCTGAAGACGCGATTTGCACAGTGGTGGATGATATATGAATTGAGAAGTCACAATAACTGAGAAGTCACAATAATTTAATGCAGAAAAGTTTCAGCATATGAACTTTAATTGAACACATTATTATATAGATTTATTTATTTATTTGAATATAATTTGATATCACTGGATATTTCACATATTATGTGAGATTAATAGCGCTGCACTTATATTTTTTATTTTATTTTATATGTTGTATGGTAAGGTGAATTCACTGGAAGTGTACAGCAGCTGTGGAGTACTAATTAGTAAACTTTATAGTTTATTTATAGCACATATCACTTTAGACAGGTGGCGATAATTGTCTTTTATACACAAATATATATATATATATATATATATATATATATATATATATATATATATATATTTTTTTTTTAATAAAAGGAGCTCTTATATATATTTGCATAGTTCTTACCAATTTACATCAGCAGAACAAATGCAGGAAGTGATGTGTGCACATGGGCCGGAAGCAAATGTGTAGTGATGCCACATAAACAAATCAATCAACCCCACCCACACCAAATCTAACTACTAGGGATGGGCTGAACACTACCCTGTTCGGTTCGCAGCAGAACATGCGAACAGGCAAAAAATTTGTTTGAACACGCGAACACCGATAAAGTCTATGGGACACGAACGTGAACAATCAAAAGTGCTAATTTTAAGGGTTAATATGCAAGTTATTGTCATAAAAAGTGTTTGGGGACCTGGGTCCTGCCCCAGGGGACATGTATCAATGCAAAAAAAAGTTTCAAAAACAGCTGTTTTTTCAGCAGCAATGATTTTAATAATGCTTAAAGTAAAACAATAAAAGTGAAATATTTCTTTAAATTTCGTACCTGGGGGGTGTCTATAGTATGCCTGTAAAGTGGTGCATGTTTCCCGTGTTTACAACAGTCTGAGAGCAAAATGACATTTCTAAAGGAAAAGAAAGTCATTTAAAAGTACTAGCGATAGCGCCGGCAGCTATCATGAATTGTCCGGTCTCTGCAATACTCATAAAAGTCATTGAAAAAACGGCCTGGGATTCTCCCACAGTGCATTACCAGGCCCTTTGGTTTTGGTATAAATAATAACGGGAACCCCGAACCAAAATTACAAAAAAGAAATGCGTGCCCCCCCCCCAAATTCCATACCAGGCCCTTCAGGTTCTTTGGTGTGGGCCTTTTTTGAGACGAGTGCATCAGATCCCACCACTGCTATTTGCAACATATGTCTCAAGCGTATCTCGCGTGGCCAAAACATCACCCGCTTGGGCACCACATGCTTGACCAGACATATGTCGACCTGCCATGCAGTTCGTTGGCAACCGTACTTAAAAGACCCACACCAAAGTACAAAGCGGACCTCTCCTTGCTCCTCATCAGCTGGGATCTCCAACCCCACTATACCTTCAGTCCTCTATGAAACCTGCACTGAGAGGAATGAAGGTGTAGAATTAGGTGTGTCAAAGGCAAGTACTTGCGGGCAATCTGCTATCATTACACCGACGTCAGATTGTACCAGACAAATTTCCCTGCCTCAGCTGCTGCACCGCCGAAAGAAGTTTGCTCCCAGCCATCCACATGCCCAGCGGTTTAGCTTGGCTAAATTGCTAGCACTTTAACTGCTGCCTTGGTAGACTCTGCCCCCTTCCGTGAGTTTGTGGAATGTGCGGTTCCTCAGTGGCAGGTTCCCAAACTCCACTTTTTCTCACGGAAGGTGATTCTGGCTCTCTACCGGCATGTGGAAGGCAATGTCTTGGCCTCGTTTGACAAGGCGGTCAGTGGTAAGGTGCATATTACCACTGACTCATGGTCCAGCAGGCATGGACAGGGACGTTACCTATCTTTCACCGCGCACTGGGTGACTCTTCTGGCAGCTGGGAAGGATGCAGGACAGGGTGCAGTAGTGTTGGAGGTTGTTCCGCCACCACGCCTCCAAAATTCTACTAGTGGTGATTCTGCCACACCTCTCTCCTCCACCCCCTCCTCTTCTTCTTCCTCCATGGCCTCTTCCTGTGCTGATTTGTCCTCGGAAACAGCAGTGCTCCATAGGCGTTCAAGGGGCTACGCAAGCACACAGGCCAAAAGATGCCATGCGGTGCTTGAGCTGGTTTACTTGGGGGACAGGAGCCACACTGGGGCAGAGATTCTGTCAGCTCTGCAGGGGCAGGTTCAGAGGTGGTTTACGCCACGCCAGCTTAAGCCAGGTATTGTGGTTTGCGACAATGGCACCAACCTCCTCTCCACCCTCCGACAGGGACAACTGACCCATGTGCCCTGTTTGGCTCACGTCCTTAACTTGGTGGTGCAGCGGTTCTTGGGCAGGTACCTGGGCTTACAGGATGTCCTGAGGCAGGCCAGGAAAGTCTGTGTGCATTTCCGCAGGTCATATAATGCCAGTGCTCAGCTGGTTGACCTCCAAAAGGAATTTAACCTGCCCAAGAACCGCATGGCACCAGGACGGGGTCAGGGGACCTTGTTTTTTTTCCCCACGCCAGTGGGCTATGATCAGGGATGCATGCACTGTCCTGTAACCATTTGAGGAGGCCACGAGAATGGTGAGCAGTGACAGTGCATGCATCAGTGACAGTGTCCCTCTTGTCCACCTGTTGGAGCACACGCTGCGTGTAATAATGGACAGGGCACTTGAAGCAGAACAGAGGGAGGAAGAGAAGGACTTCCTTACCTCTCAAGGCCCCCTTTATCCAGACAGTGTTCCTGCATGCCTGCTGATCACACAGGAAAAGAACGAGGAGGAGGAGGATTGTGTCAGCATGGAGGTGGAGCCTGGCACTCAGCATCAGCAGCAGTCTTCAAGGGATCATTTACAGTCAGAAGAAACCCATGGACTTGTACGTGGCTGGGAGGAGGTGGCTGCGGATCATGTCGTCCTTAGTGACCTAGAGGACTCTGGACCGAATGCCTCAGAAAACCTATGCTGCATGGTCTCCCTGATCCTGCAAAGCCCGCAGAAGAATCCTCGTATTTGTGGTATCAAGGGGAGGGATGATTACTGGCTGGCAACCCTCCTTGATCCATGTTACAAGGGTAAGGTTGCGGACCTTATCTTGCCGTCGCAGAGGGAGCAGAGGATGAAACATCTTCAGGAGGCCTTGCAGAAAGGTTTGTGCAACGCGTTTCCAGAGCCTGGGAGGTTACAATTTCCTGGTCCTCCTGGACAACGTGTTGCTGAGGCTTCGGTCAGTCACAGAAGGAGCGGTGGAGAAGGTGGCCATCCGACCGATGCGTTCAGACAATTTTTTAGTCTGCAGCCCCAAGGTCTGATCGGTTCCAGCAACCATCGCAAGTGTCTGATTCACATGGTGCAGGATTACCTAGGGGCAAGATCAGACTTGGACACCTTTCCCACTGAAAATCCTCTGGGTTACTGGGTCTTGAGGATGGATCACTGGCCAGAGCTTGCACAGTATGCAATTGAGCTACTGGCCTGTCCTGCATCCAGCGTTCTTTTGGAATGCACATTCAGTGCTGCTGGAGGCTTTGTAACCGATCACAGGATGCGCCTGTCCACTGAATCGGTCGATCGGCTGACCTTCATAAAAATGAATCAGTCTTGGATCACCAGCTACCAAGCACCTGATGCTGATGTAACCGATTGATTTTTTTTTTAATGTGAGATCCCTTCAAGACTGCCTATGCTGATGCTGAGTGACTTTCCTGTTATGCTGAGTCACAATCCTCTTCCTCCTCAATTTTCATGCTGATAGCTTGTAAGAACATTTTTGGTTCTGGGCACCGCCACCAGTTGCCAAGGCCCAATTTTTCTGCCCCTGTTTAACAGGGGCATGTAATTACAATTTTTGATGCAATACTTTTCAGCAGGGCTCATTCCTATGCTCCAACTATAGTATCTGTGAAGGGTTGCAGTGTTGTGGCACCAGCACCAGTGCCCAAGGCCCAATTTTTCAGCCCCTGTTTAACAGGGGTGTATAATTACAATTTTTGATGCAATACTTTGCAGCAGGGCTCATTCCTGCGCTACAACTATAGCATCTGTGAGGGGTTGCAGTGTTGTAACGCAGATATACTGCGGCAGAATGGCACGTGCAGGCAAAATCACGTACCTGGTACGTGATTGCCTTCGTGCAGGCGGGGGGTCCGAGGCGGTCGGCTTTTGACTGGGAGCGTTCAGAGATGAGGGGGAGGCCATCCATTCGTGCCCCCCCCTCGCGATCGCTCCTAGCCAATGAGAATCTTCCCCTGCCTCTGTATAGTACACAGAGGCAGAGGAAATTATGTCATCTCTCCTCGGCTCGGTATTTTCCGTTCCGGCCCAGAGGAGAGAAGACATCCGAGTGAGTGCACGACACACACACACACAGTAGAACATGCCAGGCATACTTTTTACCCCCCTTTACCCCCCGATACCCCCCGATCACCCCTCCCCCGTCACACTGACACCAAGCAGTTTTTTGTTTTTTTTTCTGATTACTGCATTGGTGTCAGTTTGTGACAGTTAGTGTGGTAGGGCAGTTAGTGTTAGCCCCCTTTAGGTCTAGGATACCCCCCTAACCCCCCTAATAAAGTTTTAACCCCTTGATCACCCCCCGTTGCCAGTGTCACTAAGCGATCATTTTTCTGATCGCTGTATTAGTGTCACTGGTGACGCTAGTTAGGTAGGTAAATATTTAGGTTCGCCATCAGCGTTTTATAGCGACAGGGACCCCCATACACTACCTAATAAATGCTTTAACCCCTTGATTGCCCCCTAGTTAACCCTTTCACCACTGATCACCGTATAACTATTACGGGTGACGCTGATTAGTTCGTTTATTTTTTATAGTGTCAGGGCACCCGCCATTTATTACCTAATAAAGGTTTAGCCCCCTGATCGCCCGGCGGTGATATGCGTCGCTCCAGGCAGCGTCAGATTAGCGCCAGTACCGCTAACACCCACGCATGCAGCATACGCCTCCCTTAGTGGTATAGTATCTGAACGGATCAATATCTGATCCGATCAGATCTATACTAGTGTCCCCAGCAGTTTAGGGTTCCCAAAAAACGCAGTGTTAGCAGGATCAGCCCAGATACCTGCTAGCACCTGCGTTTTTCCCCTCCGCCCAGCCCAGCCCACCCAAGTGCAGTATGGATCGATCACTGTCACTTACAAAACACTAAACGCATAACTGCAGCGTTCGCAGAGTCAGGCCTGATCCCTGCGATCGCTAACAGTTTTTTTGGTAGCATTTTGGTGAACTGGCAAGCACCAGCCCCAAGCAGGGTCAGGTTAGCGCCAGTAGCGCTAACACCCATGTACGCACCGTACACCTCCCTTAGTGGTATAGTATCTGAACGGATCAATATCTGATCCGATCAGATCTATACTAGCGTCCCCAGCAGTTTAGGGTTCCCAAAAACGCAGTGTTAGCGGGATCAGCCCAGATACCTGCTAGCACCTGCGTTTTGCCCCTCCGCCCAGCCCAGCCCACCCAAGTGCAGTATCGATCGATCACTGTCACTTAAAAAACACTAAACGCATTACTGCAGCGTTCGCAGAGTCAGGCCTGATCCCTGCGATCGCTAACAGTTTTTTTGGTAGCGTTTTGGTGAACTGGCAAGCACCAGCAGCCTAGTACACCCCGGTCATAGTCAAACCAGCACTGCAGTAACGCTTGGTGACAGAAAAAAGAAAGAAGGACGGCGCCCTCTAAGTGCAGCATGTATGTTAAAAATATTTATTACAATAGATAAAAACACTCACATTTGAGTTGCTAAAAACCAGCATGTAAAGTAGTTTCATCCGCATGCTCTCGGGGGATGTGGGTGTCACGGGCCAGTGAGGGGGTTCCTAGGATGTGAGTCCTGTGACCTGGGTCCTGGTAGCTGTTCCGGTGGTGCCGAGGGTCCTCAGAGCCTCCGGGCGGCTAGGATGTCGGTAATGGATCCTCCGTGGAGCGCCGTGCTGACCTGCGTCTTCACTTCCGGGAGTGGGGTGAGGCGGGCGGTGCGTAGCACCGGAAGTGAAGACGCAGGTCAGCACGGCGCTCCACGGAGGATCCATGACTGACATCCTAGCCGCCCGGAGGCTCTGAAGACCCTCGGCACCACCGGAACAGCTACCAGGACCCAGGTCACAGGACTCACATCCCAGGAACCCCCTCACTGGCCCGTGACACTCACTTCCCCCGAGAGCACGCGGATGAAACTACTTTACATGTTGGTTTTTAGCAACTTAAATGTGAGTGTTTTTATCTATTGTAATAAATATTTTTAACATACATGCTGCACTTAGAGGGCGTCGTTCTTCTTTCTTTTTTATTGTTCCAGAGCTTCTTCTAGCTTTTATAGACTGGCTGCCTTCCATCTATTCAGCATCATTTTATCCTTACATGGACTAATACCTGAACTTGTTGTGAAACATTAACCACCACCATCAAGTTCCCCCTCTCAGGAACCCCCAACCCACCACCTTCCCCCCACGATTTTTAGTTATATGTACTCGGCTACCTCCATTGTGCGCCATATTAACCCATTGAACACTTGGTGATGTGGCGAGTCCCATAAGTGCAGTTCGAGCTGGTGAGGTGGCAAGCACAAGTAGTGTCCCTCTGCTACCAAGAAGAAAACAAACAGACCCGTCGTGCCCATAGTGGCCTTCCTGCTGCATTCGCCAATCCTAATTGGGAACCCACCACTTCGGCAGTGCCTGTACTTCCCCCATTCACATCCCCAACCAAATGCAGTTGGCTGCATGAGAGGCATTTTCTTTATGTCCTCCCGAGTACCCCTACCCAACGAACCCCCCAAAAAAGATGTGTCTGCAGCAAGTGCGGATATAGATGTGACACCCGCTATTATTGTCCTTCCTGTCCTGACAATCCTGGTCTTTGCATTGGTGAATGTTTTGAACGCTACCATACACTAGTTAAGTATTAGCGTAGGGTACAACATTGCACAAACTAGGCACACTTTCACAGGGTCTCCCAAGATGCCATCGCATTTTGAGAGACCCGAACCTGGAACCTGTTACAGTTACAAAAGTTAGTTACAAAAAAAAGTGTAAAAAAAAAATATATAAAATAAAAAAAATAGTTGTCGTTTTATTGTTCTCTCTCTCTCTCTCTATTCTCTCTCTATTGTTCTGCTCTTTTTTACTGTATTCTATTCTGCAATGTTTTATTGTTATTATGTTTTATCATGTTTGCTTTTCAGGTATGCAATTTTTTATACTTTACCGTTTACTGTGTTTTATTGCTAACCATTTTTTTGTCTTCAGGTACGCCATTAACGACTTTGAGTGGTTATACCAGAATGATGCCTGCAGGTTTAGGTATCATCTTTGTATCATTCTTTTCAGCCAGCGGTCGGCTTTCATGTAAAAGCAATCCCAGTGGCTAATTAGCCTCTAGACTGCTTTTACAAGTAGTGGGAGGGAATGCCCCCCCCCCACCGTCTTCCGTGTTTTTCTCTGGCTCTCCTGTCTCAACAGGGAACCTGAGAATGCAGCCGGTGATTCAGCCAGCTGACCATAGAGCTGATCAGAGACCAGAGTGGCTCCAAACATCTCTATGGCCTAAGAAACTGGAAGCTACGAGCATTTCATGACTTAGATTTCGCCGGATGTAAACAGTGCATTGGGAAATTGGGAAAGCATTTTATCACACCGATCTTGGTGTGGTCAGATGCTTTGAGGGCAGAGGAGAGTTCTAGGGTCTAATAGGCCCCAATTTTTTCAAAAAAGAGTACCTGTCACTACCTATTGCTATCATAGGGGATATTTACATTCCCTGAGATAACAATAAAAATGATTAAAAAAAAAAAAAAATGAAAGGAACAGTTTAAAAATAAGATAAAAAAATCAAAAAACAATAAAGAAAAAAAAAAGCACCCCTGTCCCCCCTGCTCTCGCGCTAAGGCGAACGCAAGCATCGGTCTGGCGTCAAATGTAAACAGCAATTGCACCATGCATGTGAGGTATCACCATGAAGGTCAGATCGAGGGCAGTAATTTTAGCCATAGACCTCCTCTGTAAATCTAAAGTGGTAACCTGTAAAGGCTTTTAAAGGCTTTTAAAAATGTATTTATTTTGTTGCCACTGCACGTTTGTGCGCAATTTTAAAGCATGTCATGTTTGGTATCCATGTACTCGGCCTAAGATCATCTTTTTTATTTCATCAAACATTTGGGCAATATAGTGTGTTTTAGTGCATTAAAATTTTAAAAAGTGTGTTTTTTCCCAAAAAAATGCGTTTGAAAAATCACTGCGCAAATACTGTGTAAAATAAAAAAATGAAACCCCCACCATTTTAATCTGTAGGGCATTTGCTTTAAAAAAATATATAATGTTTGGGGGTTCAAAGTAATTTTCTTGCAAAAAAAAATAATTTTTTCATGTAAACAAAAAGTGTCAGAAAGGGCTTTGTCTTCAAGTGGTTAGAAGAGTGGGTGATGTGTGACATAAGCTTCTAAATATTGTGCATAAAATGCCAGGACAGTTCAAAACCCCCCCATATGACCCCATTTTGGAAAGTAGACACCCCAAGGTATTTGCTGAGAGGCATGTTGAGTCCATGGAATATTTTATATTGTGACACAAGTTGCGGGAAAGAGACAACTTTTTTTTTTGCACAAAGTAGTCAATAAATGATATATTGCTCAAACATGCCATGGGAATATGTGAAATTACACCCCAAAATACATTCTGTTGCTTCTCCTGAGTACGGGGATACCACATGTGTGAGACTTTTTGGGAGCCTAGCCGCGTACGGGACCCCGAAAACCAAGCACCGCCTTCAGGATTTCTAAGGGCGTAAATTTTTTATTTCACTCTTCACTGCCTATCACAGTTTCAGAGGCCATGGAATGCCCAGGTGGCACAAACCCCCCCCCCCCCAAATGACCCTATTTTGGAAAGTAGACACCCCTACAAAAGTCTCTCTCCCGGCTAGGCCTGTCACAGCATGTAATTACAATTCTTAATCTAATATTTCACAGCACGGCCCGTTCCTGCGCCCACCAAGAGTAACTGTGAGGGCTTACAGTGTTGTGGCAACACCAACACCTAAGGCCCCAATTTCTGCAGAGTATATAGGGCAGGCCCCTACTTTCAAACATCCAACTTACAAACGACTCCTACTTGCCAACGGAAGGAGACAACAGGAAGTGAGATGAAATCTACCCCTAGGAAGGGAAATTCTCTCCTGTAAGAGTTAATATGGGAAAATGTGTCTCCTCTTCACTGATGCTTTATCACCAATCCTTGTTTCACTAAAAACCCCAAATTTTCAAAAAATATTCATCATTGGGACAGAAAGTGAGGTGAAATCTTCTGAAGAGGTGCACAGACAGCAAAACAAATTTACAGGGGTGATAACCTTTCCCTATGTTTTCCAAAAAGCTTAAAAATAGATTTTTTGTCTGGAGCTACACTTTAATGTACCAGTTCAAAATTACAAACAGATTCTACTTAACAACAAACCTACAGGCCCTGTCTTGTTTGCACTGCCTGTATACTGCTGTTCAGAGTATATAGGGCCTGGGGGCCCCATGCCTTTCCTTTTTCTTAATTTGGGTGCAGAGTTCCCCTTAATATCCATACAAGACCCAAAGGGCCTGGTAATGGACTGAGGGGTGGGGAGTACCCATGCTTTTTTTTCTCACTGATTTTCATCCATATTGCCGGGACCCGACATTACATTAAAGCCGCAAGCAGTTTTAAATGACTTTTATTCCTTTAAAAATGTCATTTTGTGCAGGACTGTTCTAAGCACAGGAATCACACGCCACTTTACAGGCATACCATAGACTCCTTCAGGTACGATATTGAAAGGAATATTTCACTTTTTTTTTCACTTTAAGCATCATTAAAATCACTGCTCCCGAAAAAACGTCAGTTTTTATAACTTTTTTTAGATTGATACATATCCCCTGGGGCAGGACTCGGCCTTTAAAATTAGCACTTTTGATTTTGAACGTTCGAGTCCCATAGACTTTAATGGGGTTCTAAAGTTTGCGTGAACTTTCGGTCCGTTCGCAGGTTCTGGTGAGAACCGAACCGGGGGGGTGTTCGGCTCATCCCTACCCCAGTGGTGCCACATGATGTTCTACTAAGGATACATTTCTTTCAAGTAAAATACTAGAGGCCTTCCATTGCGCTTACCAGTTACCAGCGCACGCTTCGAACCTTCAGATCCTTTCTGACTTCTCCCAGTACACCCTGCAACTTCGAAGCAGCCTTAATTCCATGACCGAATCCCTAGGAAATACCAAAATCACCTACAAATAGAAGTACCCAGCAAAGTTGAGTGTGACTTGAAAGGTCATATATAATTACCTCATTGAACGAGGGTCTTAACCACTTAACAACAGGCCCATAGCCAAATGAAGGCTACAGGGCGGTTGCTTAACCCTGGGAGAGTGTCCAGGGACGTCCTCCCAGAATTCCGCTCTCACGTGCCCCCTAGGGCGCGCACTCGAGAGCATCCGTGACCGCCGGGTCCGGAGGACCCGACGCATCACGGATCTCGGTAAATGGCCGCTAATCGCGGCCGTTTACCATGTGATCGCTCCGTCAAATGACGGAGTGATCACATGTAAACAAACCGGCGTCATGTCATGACGCCGGTTCCTCTCCTCCCCTCCTGTGTACCGATCAGTACACTGTGAGCGGAGAGGGGGATGGATGGATGATAGCAGCGCTGTGGGCTGGATGTGTAGTGCCCAAAGCGCTGCACAGTGACATCCAGCCATCCTTCACTACTCTGCCATGCCCTGCATTGCTGTGCAATATTCTGCAATGCCCCACAATACTCTGCAATATTCTGCAATGCCCCACAATACTCTGCAATACCCCACAATACCCCGCAATGCCCCACAATACTCTGTAATGCCCCACAATACTCTGCAATGCCCCACAATACCCCGCAATACTCTGCAATACCCCGCAATACTCTGCCATACCCCACAATACTCTGCCATACCCTGCAATACCCTGCAATACTCTGCAATACCCTGCAATACTCTGCAATACCCCGAAATACCCCGCAATACTCTGCAATACCCCGCAATACTCTGCAATACCCCGCAATACCCAGCCATACTCTGCAATACTCGGTGATACCCAGCCATACTCTGCCATACTCTGCCATACCCAGCCATGCTCAGCCATGCTCAGCCATACTCAGCCATACTCAGCCATACTCTGCCATACTCTGCAATACCCCGCAAAAGTCTGCAATACTCTGCCATAACCCGCAATACTCTGCAATACCCCGCAATACCCAGCCATACTCTGCAATACTCGGTGATACCCAGCCATACTCTGCCATACCCAGTCATACTCGGCGATACTCTGCAATACCCAGCCATGCTCAGCCATACCCAGCCATGCTCAGCCATGCTCAGCCATACTCGGCCATGCTCGGCCATGCTCGGCCATGCTCAGCCATACCCAGCCATGCTCAGCCATGCTCAGCCATACTCAGCCATGCTCGGCCATGCTCGGCCATGCTCAGCCATACCCAGCCATGCTCAGCCATGCTCAGCCATACTCGGCCATGCTCGGCCATGCTCAGCCATACTCGCTATGCTCAGCCATACTCGGCCATGCTCAGCCATACTCTGCCTCTGTATGTGGCCAGGCTGTAGAAGTCTCACACATGTGATATCGCCGTACTCAGGAGGAGTAGGAGAATCTATTTTGGGGTGTCATTTTTGGTATGTACATGCTATGTTTTTAGAAATATTGTATAAATGGACAACTTTGTGTTAAAAAAAAAAAAAAAGCGTTTTAACCACTTCCCGCCTGCCGTCATACGACGTCCTTGACTTTGTGCGGGGATATCTGAATGATGCCTGCAGCTACAGGCATCATTCAGATATCAGCTTTTTCAGCCGGCGATTCCCTACACCATAAGAATGATCATATCGGCTGTTACACTGCTTGATTGTTCTTACGGGAGGCGAGAGGGGATGTCCCCCCCACCGCCCTCCAGTGTTTCTTCCGACTCACCGCTACGATCGAAGCCAGGATCGTTTTTTTTAATTTTTTTTTATTTTCAGGCACAGCCTAGAGCTGAGATGTGGGGTCTTATTGACCCCATATCTCACTGTAAAGAGAAAGTGTCATGCCATATTCCTATTACAAGGGATGTTTACATTCCTTGTAATAGGAATAAAAGTGATCTTTTTTTTTTTTTTTTATGGAAAAAAGTGTCAAACTAAAATAAATAAAGTAAAATGAACAATAAAAAAAAAATAAAATTTTAAAGCGCCCCTGTCCGTGTGCTCGCATGCAGAAGCGAACGCATATGTACGTCCCGCCCACATATGAAAACGGTGTTCAAACCACACATGTGAGGTATCTCTGCGATCGGTAAAGCGAGAGCAATAATTTTGGCCCTAGACCTCCTCTGTAACTCAAAATTTGTAACCAGTAAAAAATGTTAAATCGTCGCCTATGGGGATTTTTAAGTAGCGAAGTTTGGCGCCATTCCACAAGCGTGTGCAATTTTGAAAGGTGACATGTTAGGTATCTATTTACTCGGCGTAACTTCATCTTTCATATTATGCAAAAACATTGGGCTAACCTTACTGGTTTGGTTTTTTAAAGCACAAAACAGTTTTTTTTCCAAAAAAAACACGTTGAAAAATTGCTGCTCAAATATTGTGCGAGATAAAAAGTTGCAATGACTGCTATTGTATTCTCTAGGGTCTTTGCTAAAAAAACATATATAATGTTTTGGGGTTCTATGTAATTTTCTAGCAAATAAATGATGATTTTTACATGTAGGAGATAAATGTCAGAATTGGCCTGGGTGCTCCAGAACGCCTGAAGGTGCTCCCCTGCATGTTGGTCCTCTGTATGTGGCCACGCTGTGTAAAAGTCTCACACATGCGGTATTGCCATACTCAGGAGTAATAGCAGAATGTGTTTTGGGGTGCAATTTGTGGTATGCATATGCTGTGTGTGAGAAATAACCTGCTAATATGACAATTTTGTGAAAAAAAAAAACTTGATTTTGCAAAGAATTGTGGGAAAAAATGACAACTTCAAAAAACTCACCATGCATCTTTCTAAATACCTTGGAATGTCTTCTTTCCAAAAAGGGGTCATTTGGGGGGCATTTGTACTTTTCTGGCATGTTAGGGTCTCAAGAATGAGATAGGCTGTCAGTAATTCAGGTGTGATCAATTTTCAGTGATTGGCACCATAGCTTTTGGACTCTATAACTTTCACAAAGACCAAATAATATCCACCGATTTGGGTTATTTTTACCAAAGATATGTAGCGGTATAAATTTTGGCCAAAATATATGAAGAAAAATTACTAATTTGCAAAATTTTATAACAGAAACAAAGAAAAATGCATTTTTTTACAGATTTTTCGGTCTTTTTTCTTTTATAGCGGAAAAAAATAAAGAACCCAGCGGTGATTAAATACCACCAAAAGAAAGCTCTATTTGTGTGAAAAAAATGACAAAATTTTCATATAGATACAGTGTTGCATGACTGAGTAATTGTCATTCAAAATGTGAGAGCAACAAAAGCTGAAAATTGGTCTGGTTATTAAGGGGGTTTAAGTGCCCAGTGGTCAAGTGGTTAAACTCCTCAAAAACTGGGGAATCATACCTGAAGTACAACCACCTCCTAATGCTTCTCTTCAACATCCGCCCAAGCATGAACACTCCGAATGGCAAGTTAAGTCCAGGAAATCCTCTTCTTCATAAATCAACTAGAGGCCACAGTTCTACAACCTAGCCCGGTTCCCAGAGGGGAACTCTGGAGTCAGAAGGAATACCTTCCATCGTACCCTATACCCCAGGAGTTTCTGCAGTAAAACACTGAGCTTGTGGTTCCAGATGGACCCTTTCTTTTTACTTGTTCTTTGCCTCTTTTCACCTTGGCAGGTCATTTTTCTCATTTTCTTTTGGCAATTGTTGCTTGTGTTTTTGGAGTTCCGCTCAATTTGCCTTCCTACTTTGACACACTCGTACACACGATTGGACATTCCAACAACAAAATCCATGTTTTTTTTCCAAAGGATGTTGGCTCAAACTAGTCTTGCATACACACGGTCACACAAAGTTGGTCAGAAATTACGAACGTCAAGAACGCGGTGACGTACAACACACGTATGATGGCACTAGAAAGAGGAAGTTCAATGCCAAGTGCGCCACCCTTTGGGCTCCTTCCGCTAATCTTGTGTTAGTAGAAGTTTGGTGACAGACGATTCACGCTTTTCAGCCTCCTGTTTTTCTGATCGTTACTGCTCTTCGGTTTGTGCTTGTGGGTTCGTATTTCTATTACATATTTGATTTTCAGTGTGTTCTTGTCCGCTCGTTTCTGATTTTCAGCTCCGACCTTTCTGTTTTTCAGTGCTTTTTGTTAGTTCGTTCTGACCAGCCGACCGTTTTTGGGATAATGGCCAGCCGGTTCCGCCTATTCCTTACACCAATCAACATAGCGGAATATAAACTTAATCAGATAATCCTTGCATGCTGAATTTCTCTATTTTGTGAGAAATTCAATGAACTATGTGGCCTCAATTGTGCCTGAGGCCGGACTTCAAGAAGAAACCCTGGCTTGTCCCCCCAAAGCGACCGCGAAGTAAGACAGAAGTATGTCGAGTACTTTGTGGGTAGGGGGGCCATTGATATGCCAGAAACATTTTATCAAAAATTTTTTAACTTAAACTGAAAGAAGATTTCCTTTGATTTACTGCCTAGGTTTCTTTTAGCTGTCTCCTAGGTTCTCCAATGGGCTTTTCTTTTTGGACATTTTCTTCAATAGTGCAAATGTAATTTATTTGATACATGAGGTGACAATCTCTTCTTCAGCGAACTATTATTATGTTGTGGGTCTGCTACACACACCTTGTTTTTGTTGTTAATGTATGTAATGCATTACTGACAAAAATATTCATCATTTTCAGCACCATGAATGAATTTTGTGGAGTCATGAAAATGGCGTGATTGTGGCAAATTAGAAAGCACTGTGGGAGTTAATTACTAAAGGCAAATCCATTTTGCACTCCAACACTTAAAAGTGCACATGAAACTGCACAAAAACTGCAATTGTAGTGCAAAGTGGATATGCCTTTAGTAAATAACCCCTATTATCGCTGTAAACACCAACTTACTTCAAAAATTGCTATTGAGAATTGAAAGAAGAAGCCACACATTGTTGAGTAGAAAACATTTTAGTCAAAGCACATTCACATGTGCGTTAGAAAAGGGTTTTTGAACAAACCAACATCTTTGGTGTATATTTTTTCACACTGTAAAGATCCTTTTTTTGGTTAAACAGGCATGTTTCAAAGCATAACATACACAACTCAGGAACTTACAAAGTTCAACTTTGATAAAGTGAAGGCAATATCAGACATCAGACATGAGTATGTTCAAAATGTGTTGATATTGCCTTCATCAGAGGGTTGATGTCACCCCTTTAAAAGCCAAATTTTGAAGATGCACACAAATTGGGATTCAAACTGGGGATTTCCCTCCTGATTCCCTGTCTAATGTCAACATCTGCTAGCTCCCATCATGGGGATCAATGGATGTGTTTTGGGGGTGCAACCCCTTCCTCTCACCTAATTGAGTTGGGAAGAAGGGGTTGCACCCACAAAACGCATACACTGATATTCCCTGATGGCAGATAGCACATGTTGACACACTGTGTGCATCTTCAAAATTTGGCTTTTCAAATACTTTACAATTTTTTTTTTAATTCAAAAATACACAATAAAATGGTACAATTTTGTTGTTTTTTATATTCTGCCTAAAATATCAATGATGTTCTTCATTTTTTTTTTTGGACATCATTGATGTTTTCCTTTATATTTTCTAAATCATGATTGCACCCCATTCTCTGCCCGTTGAGGATCTGGGCACTTTCACTGGTGAAATGAGATTCTTCTTCAACAACATTCACATCACCTAAAATAAAAAAAACACACTATGTATTAGAAATATTCAGGCATAAATTTCTTACCTGAAGCTGTGGTCTGAGACACTCACCTGTTGTCATAACAATTTCGTCCACTTCATAAACCTCTCCCTTCACATCTTCTGTTTGTGGTGTGGGGATTTCCCCTTCTTTAGGAGGTGGGGGGGTCCCTGGTGTCCTCAGATGTCACAAGTCTTTTCTCCCCATGTGAAAAAAAAAATAGGTATACTTGGCACACAGATATTGGAGGGCAGAAATAGGAATATGAAACATTGCTTGGAAGTGTCGTACAATTGTTTGTTTTGGCAGAGCTCCAAGCTGAAGAACATTTTATTTCCTTTCTAAAGCTGGAATACTTCCCTTTTTTGTTAAAGTATCACACATGGAGACACCCCTAGTATCCACTGGAGCACCTGTGTGGGACACCCTAAAACGTTTGTTCTGGTGTCCCACACTGGTGCTCCTGAGTCCAGATGTGTAAACAGCTGCTGAGTGTCCTCTCCTTACACAGAATCAAGTTTACATTTCATTGTAGTTACAAACCCATCTAGACAACAAACTTATTTTAATACAAATAGGCATGAACAAATGTAGTTAACCTGTATCTGCCAAAAACATCTTAAAGTGGGCGAACAAACAATGTTTCCTATGACCGATTACTGTGCCCATGAACATGAAAGTAGCCATGTGAAAAATGTACAACAATAAAGAAAAGCACATGGGGCAGCACAAACATTAAGAAGAAGAATAGGAACACATGACAAAATACTTACTTTTTGCAGCACTCTCTTGATTCTTCTGTACTGATCCTGCTCCCTCAATTTCAGGTCTGACCAGCATTTCCTCAGTTGATCAATGGATCGCTATACCCCAAAATTCCTGTGCAGACTCTTCTCAACTTTAGGCATGATCTTGGCCTTTCTCACATTTGGGTTTGGGTAAGGTCCATGCTTCCCTTCATAGTCGGCCCTCTTCAAGATGTCCACCATCTCCACCATCTCTACAAAGGACATATTTCAGGCCTTCAATCTCCTCCGGGATCGTGAGGTTCAGTGCTCTGGCCTTTCGTCGTTGCTGCTCTCCTCTACATGCACCTGTTGTCTCTCCGCCATGTGCTCTCCCATTGCGGTGAAAGAGAAGGGGCGGGGAATAGACTACAAAGAACGTCAGGGGCGGGTGGAGTTTCATGCATGCGCAGTGTATATAAAGCGTAACACGCGTGCGTCGTACAGACAATCTGTGAGTGGAGGACGAAGTAATGGAAGTGACGATCGTTATAACAAAAGGTACAATTTTAAGTTGGTGCATCAGTGACCTATACTGCTTATAGATTGAGGCCTATATTGGGTCAAGATTAGGAGAGTTTCGCCTGACATTAGGGTTTGTCTTGTGTTGTGTCTTGCAGAGAAAATGGATCTATTCAATAATGAGGACTTTATCCCCATATTTATTGATATGTACATGGAGCTTCCCTGTCTGTGGCAGGTAAAACACCCTTTTTTTAACAATAACCCAAAGAGGAAGTGTCAGAAAGCTTACCCTACCCCTGGTGCGCGCCGGTGCTCACCGGTGAGAGTTGGCACACGCGTTTCTGTGCTCGCTGCTGTACATGTTTCTGTGGGTGCTGGTCTGTGTACTGGCGTGCAGGCACGTGCGTGTGCACGCATGGGTGTGCGCGCGCGCCTGTGAGCACCGGCATGCACACGTTTGGCGCCAACCGGCCTTTTTAGGTCTGCCATGCACTCTGCTCGATGCTGCCTGATCAACAGCTTCCTGTGCCATAGTTCCCATTGCCTATCTTGTGTTCCTGTGTTCCTGATCTCCTTATGACCCGGCTTGCCTTTTGGATTCTCCTGAATTCTGCCTGTACCTGACCTCGGCCTGTTTGACTCCGCTTCTGCCTGCTCCTACTTTACCTTGCTGCCCGCCTGCTGCCGAACCCTGCCTGTGCCTTGACCTGCCTGCCTGCTCCTGCTCAGCATCTGTTGGCCTGTGTTCCAGACTACTGACCTGCTGCCTGAAGCTCATCTCTCCTCCAGCACCTGGACCCCTTCAGCAGGCTCTCATACCACTCCGCACTCCCGTGCCTCCTGTCTGCTCTACCAGGGGCCGTGAGTCTACCCTCTGCCCAAGTGGACTCATCGGTCTGGTAAGTGGAAGTCTGACAGTATTAGGCATCCATGACCGAGTCCGGGCAGGGGGCCTCCCCCATGGATGAACTGTGCAGACATTTGGCTGGACTCACTCAAGCTGTAAAGAGCCTTCAGGAAGGCTATTCAAGACTGGAGGAACAAGTTCAGGCCTTATCTTCTCCTTCCAATCCCCAAGGAGCATCCTCTGCTGGATTCCTGTCTGCACCCTCCGTAGTGATGCTTCCTCCAGAGCCCAGAGTACCCGAACCTGAAAGGTTTGCCGGAGAACGCAGCAAGTATCGTGCCTTCTGCAATTCCTGCAAGCTCTACTTTGCTGTGCAACCTCGTACCTTTTCCTTGGAAGCAACAAAAGTGGGCTTTGTCATTTCCTTATTATCTGATGAGCCACAAACCTGGGCCCACCGCCTTCTGGAGCAAAAGTCTGGGTCCCTGGACAGCCTTGATGCCTTCTTCGTGGCCATGTTCCAACTATATGAGGATCCTCAACTGACAGCGACTGCTGAAGCCACAATGCACTCTCTTCAACAAGGTCGCAGAGCGGCTAAAGACTATGCGGTAGAATTCAGATGCTGGAGCTCTGACATGGACTGGAATGACGCCGCCCTGTGTCACCAGTTCAGAATGGGGCTATCTGACGGACTCAAGGATGAATCGGCATGAGTTGGGATACCTCAGTCCTTGGAAGAGCTCATCAACCTCTCCATCCAGATTGACCGTCGCCTAAGAGAGCGTCAGTCTGAGAGATCTACCAGTCACTTCCGCCCCACCTGGATGTTACCAAAGGTTACCAGTCCTGTCAGCCAGTTTCCTCTAACTTCTTCTGCTCCAGCTCCAGAAGCTCCCGAACCCATGCAGATTGGTTTGCTCCGACCCACGCTTACTCCTGAGGAAAAGCTGCGCAGACGAACCCACAATCTGTGCCTATACTGTGGTGAACCCGGGCATTATGTGAGGTCTTGCCCCAACAAGATGCGTAAGTGCCTTCCCGCCTCCTCAATGTGTGCATCTGTTTTGCCTAAATCTGGTTCTCATCTTGCTCTTTCCATCACTCTGCAGCTTCCAGGAGGGAATATTCCAGTGTCAGTCATTATTGATTCCGGTGCATGCAGCTGCTTCGTCGACTTGACTTTCGCTGCCAACCACTGTATCCTGCTTCGACCCAAGGCCCAGGGGCTTGCTGTTCACCTGGCGGATGGTTCCACCCTTAGTTCCGGTCCAGTCACACAGGAGACCATCCCTTTGCTGGCCACCATGGGCACCCATCATCAGGAACTTCTTCGTCTGGATGCCATCTCTTCTCCTCTCTTCCCTATCATCTTGGGGACGCCCTGGCTGCAAACCCATAATCTCAGCATTAACTGGGCCACAGGAGAAGTTAAATTCCTCTCTGAGTATTGCCAACAGCACTGTCTACACCGATCTTCTGAAGCGGCCTTCCAACTCCTTTGCTTGGACTCAGATCTGGAGCTACGTTAGTTTATTCACGAACCCTATTAGGACTTTCTGGATGTTTTCAGTAAAAAAGGAGCAGAAACTCTGCCCCCTCACAGGCCTTATGACTGCCCAATAGAACTATTACCCGGTACCGAGTTTCCTTTTGGGAGAATTTTCCCACTAACTGAGCAGGAGCTAGTCACACTAAAGGCATACATAGATGAAAAGGGGTTCATTCATCCTTCCACCTCCCCAGCCGGTGCTGGCATCTTCTTTGTTGAAAATAAAGACCCTTCTCTACGTCCCTGCATCGACTATTGGGAGTTGAAAAAAATAACTATTAAAAATCGCTATCCCTTGCCTCTAGTAACCTAATCCATATCAGAAAAGGGGACGAGTACCTTGTCATGCCCTTTGGCTTATGCAACACCCCCGCAACCTTTCAACATTTTGTCAATGACATTTTCCGTGACTACCTGGACTTGTATGTAATAGTGTACCTCAATGATATTTTGATCTTCTCCTCTTGATTAACCGACCACCGTAGACACATCCAAAACATTCTAACCCGACTCAGGCAACACGGGCTTTATGCAAAACTCGAAAAATGTGAGTTTGAATGCCAGTGCATCCAATTCTTGGGCTTAGTCATCTCGGTGGAGGGCATCAAGATAGACCCCCAAAAGGTGTCTGCTATTCTGGACTGGCCTGCTCCCGTGGATAAAAAAGGCGTGCAGCGCTTTATTGGCTTCTCTAACTTTTACCGGAAGTTCATCAGGGGTTTTTCTACAATAATTGCTCCAATTACTGAGCAGGGAACCCGATTCTCTTGGACCCCTAAGGCCCAGTTGACCTTTGAAAAACTTAAGGAACTGTTCACATCAGCTACCATTCTGAAACATCCTAATCCTGTTCTACCATTCGTCTTGAAGGTCGACGCTTCGGAGATCGCAGTTGGAGCGGTGCTCTCCCAACGGCCTTCTCTACCCAGTAGCGTTCTTTTCATGCAAACTCTCAATGTCGGAAAGAAACTATGATGTGGGGGATTGAGCACTTCTTGCCATCAAGGCGGCTCTGGAGGAATGGCGTTACCTGCTGGAGGGTGCTGCACATCCCATCTTGGTCTACACTGACCACAAGAATCTGGAATATTTGAGAACAGCCAAAAGACTAAGACCACGGCAGGCCAGATGGGCACTTTTTTTTTGCCGATTCCAAATTCACATAACTTACAGACCCGGTTCCAAGAACATTAAGCCAGATGCTCTTTCCCACATGTTTCACGATTCAGAGAAGACCTTACCTCCTGATATGATCCTTCCCTCTGGGAACTTTTTGCTCCTCCAAGGAGATCTTGTCTCCCAGATAAGACAGGCCTCTGTGGGAATGCTTCCGTACCCTGAAACCAATTTAAGTGAGGGCCTGTTTTGGCGTAAAGATAAGATCGTGGTTCCTGAGGCCTTAAGGGTAGAGGTAATGGAACTCTGCCACGACCATATGTTGACTGGACATTTTGGTGTTCTAAAGACTACCGAGCTGGTACAGCGCACCTTTTGGTGGCCTCAACTGTCCTATGACTGTAAAAATTTTGTGGACTCATGCAACGCTTGTGCTCGAAGTAAGAACAGCAGGACAAAGGCTTGGGAATTATTAAAACCTTTACCCGTTCCAGAGAGGCCGTGGAAAATGATATTGATGGACTTTATCGTGGAACTCCCTCCTTCCGAGGGATTTTCTACCATCTTCGTTGTGGTGGACAGGCTGTCCAAAATGGCAAACTTCCTCCCTATGAAGGGCACACCCTTGGCTATGGATACAGCAAAGATTTTTGTTAAAGAAGTTGTAAGGCTGCATGGGGTCCCATCAAGCATTGTGTCCGATCGGGGTGTCCAATTTACTTCAAGGTTCTGGAAGGCCCTCTGTGGTTCACTCGAAATAGAATTGGCATTCTCGTCAGCCTATCATCCCCAGTAGGGATGAGCTTAGTGTTCGAGTCGAACCCATGTTCGACTCGAACATCGGCTGTTCGACCGTTCGCCGAATTGCGAACGATATGGGCCGTTCGCGCCAAATTCGTGTGGCGCGTCACGGCCCATAATTCACTGCGGCATCGCAGTGCATTGCTTGCTGATGATTGGCCAAGCATGCACTATGACCCGCATGCTTGGCCAATCACAGCGCCGCCTGAACAGAGAGCCGTAATTGGCCAAAGCCAAGGAGGCTTTGGCCAATTATGGCTCAGGGGATTTAGTACACGCCCCACACTATATAAGGCCGCCTGCACGGCGGCCCTGTGTAGTGTGTGTTCCGGCGTTCATAGATAGAGAGAGAGAGAGAGAGACAGACAGTGTCATTTGATTTGAGTTAGATAGATTAGGCAGACCAGTCAGTCAGTTAGCTGCACTTACAGTGTATTGTGTATATATATGCATCCCAGGTGTTGCATATATATATATACACACTGTATTCAGTTTAGCTAGATCCGTTCCTGTTATCTTCTAGACTATTTACATTTAGTGCAGTGCGTCCTGCTCACAGTGTTCAGCTAGATCCGTTCCTGTTATCTTCTAGACTATTTACATTTAGTGCAGTGCGTCCTGCTCACAGTGTTCAGCTAGATCCGTTCCTGTTATCTTCTAGACTATTTACATTTAGTGCAGTGCGTCCTGCTCACAGTGTTCAGCTAGATCCATTCCTGTTATCTTCTAGACTATTTACATTTAGTGCAGTGCGTCCTGCTCACAGTGTTCAGTTAGATCCGTTCCTGTTATCTTCCTACTGACAGGCAGGCTTGTCTGGTTACAGTATATAAAGCTACCTGAAGAAAATTACTGGTGTTCTATTTGATCCTATTAGTACCACGGTCAGGCAGCTAGACTATTTACATTTAGTACAGTGCGTCCTGCTCACAGTGTTCAGCTAGATCCGTTCCTGTTATCTTCCTACTGACAGGCAGGCTTGTCTGGTTACAGTATATAAAGCTACCTGAAGAAAATTACTGGTGTTCTATTTGATCCTATTAGTACCACGGTCAGGCAGCTAGACTATTTACATTTAGTACAGTGCGTCCTGCTCACAGTGTTCAGCTAGATCCGTTCCTGTTATCTTCCTACTGACAGGCAGGCTTGTCTGGTTACAGTATATAAAGCTACCTGAAGAAAATTACTGGTGTTCTATTTGATCCTATTAGTACCACGGTCAGGCAGCTAGACTATTTACATTTAGTACAGTGCGTCCTGCTCACAGTGTTCAGCTAGATCCGTTCCTGTTATCTTCCTACTGACAGGCAGGCTTGTCTGGTTACAGTATATAAAGCTACCTGAAGAAAATTACTGGTGTTCTATTTGATCCTATTAGTACCACGGTCAGGCAGCTAGATTATTTACATTTAGTACAGTGCGTCCTGCTCACAGTGTTCAGCTAGATCCGTTCCTGTTATCTTCCTACTGACAGGCAGGCTTGTCTGGTTACAGTATATAAAGCTACCTGAAGAAAATTACTGGTGTTCTATCCCAGTTTAGTGCAGCTACAGGCCATTAGTATGTCTGGAAGGCCAAGAAGGAGAGGCAGACAGTCACAAGCCAATAAGAGAGGGCAAGCAGGCTCTGTGTCTAGTGCTGGTCATGGAGACGGTGCATCCTCATCAGCACGTGGCCATGGGACACGCTTGGCCTTTTTTTCGGCAGCTGGCTGTGTTGAGCCGCAACATGCGGAAGACTTGGTCGAGTGGATGACCAAGCCGTCCTCATCCTCCTCATCCTCTCTCACCCATGCCCAGGGTGCTTTGTCTGGCAAAGCAGCGGCCTCTTCCCTCAGCTCAATGTCATCAGTGACTCCTTCCCTAGCTCCACCATGTCCTCCTGAGGATTCCCTCGAACTGTTTGACCACAGTGTTGGGTACATGCTCCAGGAGGATGCCCAGCGTTTGGAAGGCTCTGATGATGATACTGAGCTCGATGAAGGCAGTAACATGAGCACGGACAGAGGGGGTGCCCAAGAAGGACAGCAATCTGGCAGTCATGCTCCCCCTGCTGCAGCATACTGCCAGGTTTGCTCCAGTGATGAGGAGGGAGGGGATGATGAGGTCACTGACTCAACGTGGGTGCCTGATAGGAGAGAGGAGGAGGAGGAGGAGGAGGCGGCACATCACCAACGAGGCAGGATGCCCTCCAGGGGCCAGCCTAAGGGCAGCCCATTGACTGCATCACACCCCAAAGCTCCACATGTGCAGGGCGCTGCAGTCTCTGCGCGTTATTCAAAAAGTTCTTTGGCGTGGGCCTTTTTTGAGACGAGTGCATCAGATCGCACCACTGCTATTTGCAACATATATCTCACGTGGCCAAAACATCTCCCGCTTGGGTACCACATGCTTGACCAGACATATGTTGACCTGCCATGCAGTTCGTTGGCAAGCGTATCTAAAAGACCCACACCAAAGAACAAAGAGGATCTCTCCTTGCTCCTCATCAGCTGAGATTTCCAACCCCACTAGACCTCCAGTCCTCTCTGAGACCTGCAGTGAGAGGAATGAAGGTGTAGAATTAGGTGTGTCACAGCCAAGTACTTGTGGGCAATCTGCTTTTGGTACACCAACGTCAGATTGTACCAGGCAAATTTCCCTGCCCCAGCTGCTGCACCGCCGAAAGAAGTTTGCTCCCAGCCATCCACATGCCCAGCGGTTGAATGCTAGCTTGGCAAAATTGCTAGCACTTCAACTGCTGCCTTTTCAGTTGGTAGACTCTGCCCCCTTCCGTGAGTTTGTGGAATGTGCGGTTCCTCAGTGGCAGGTACCCAAACGCCACTTTTTCTCACGGAAGGCGATTCCGGCTCTCTACCGGCATGTGGAAGGCAATGTCCATGCCTCGCTGGACAGGGCGGTCAGCGGTAAGGTGCATATTACCGCTGACTCATGGTCCAGCAGGCATGGACAGGGACGTTACCTAAGTTTCACGGCGCATTGGGTGACTCTGCTGGCAGCTGGGAAGGATGCAGGACAAGGTGCAGTAGTGTTGGAGGTTGTTCCGCCACCACGCCTCCAAAATGCTGATTGTGACACACCTCTCTCCTCCACCCCCTCCTCTTCTTCTTCCTCCATGGCCTCTTCCTCGGAACCAGCGGTGCTCCGTAGTCGTTCAAGGGGCTACGCAAGTACGCAGGCCAAAAGATGCCATGCGGTGCTTGAGCTGGTGTGCTTGGGGGACAGGAGCCACACTGGGGCAGAGTTTCTGTCAGCTCTGCAGGGGCAGGTTCAGAGGTGGTTGACGCCACGCCAACTTAAGGCAGGAATGGTGGTTTGCGACAATGGCACCAACCTCCTCTCTGCCCTCCGACAGGGACAAATGACCCATGTGCCCTGTTTGGCTCACGTCCTTAACTTGGTGGTGCAGCGGTTCTTGGGCAGGCTTACAGGATGTCCTGAGGCAGGCCAGGAAAGTCTGTGTGCATTTCCGCCGGTCATATAATGCCAGTGCTTGGCTGACGGACCTCCAAAAGGAGTTTAACCTGCCCAAGAACCGCCTAATCTGTGACATGCCCACCAGGTGGAACTCAACGTTGGCCATGCTGCAGCGGCTGCACACGCAGCAGAGGGCCATCAATGAGTACCTGTGCGACTATGGCACCAGGACAGGGTCAGGGGAGCTTGGTTTTTTCCCCATGCCAGTGGGCCATGATCAGGGATGCATGCACTGTCCTGTCACCATTCGAGGAGGCCACGAGGATGGTGAGCAGTGACAGTGCATGCATCAGTGACACTGTCCCCCTTGTCCACCTGTTGGAGCACACGCTGCGTGGAATAATGGACAGGGCACTTGAGGCAGAACAGAGGCAGGAAGAGGAGGACTTCCTTAGCTCTCAAGGCCCCCTTTATCCAGACAGTGTTCCTGCGTGCCCGCCGATCACACAGGAAGAGGACGAGGAGGAGGAGGAGGAAGATTGTGTCAGTATGGAGGTGGAGCCTGGCACTCAGCATCAGCAGCAGTCTTTAAGGGATCAGTCCCAAGAAACACATGGACTTGTACGTGGCTGGGAGGAGGTGGCTGCGGACGTTGTCGTCCTTAGTGACCCAGAGGACTCCGGACCGAATGCCTCAGCAAACCTACGCTGCATGGCCTCCCTGATCCTGCAAAGCCTGCGTAAGGATCCTCGTATTCGTGGTATCAAGGAGAAGGACCAATACTGGCTGGCAACCCTCCTTGATCCACGTTACAAGGGTAAGGTTGCGGACCTTATCTTGCCATCGCAGAGGGAGCAGAGGATGAAACATCTTCGGGAGGCCTTGCAGAAAGGTCTGTGCAATGCGTTCCCAGAGACTGGGAGGTTACAAACTCCTGTTTCTGGACAATGTGTTGCTGAGGCTTCGGTCAGTCAAAAAAGGAGCGGTGGAGAAGGTGGCCGTCTGACCGATGCGTTCAGACAATTTTTTGGTCCGCAGCCCCAAGGTATGATCGGTTCCAGCAACCATCGCCAGCGTCTGTTTTACATGGTGCAGGAATACCTAGGGGCAAGATCAGACTTGGACACCTTTCCCACCGAAAATCCTCTGGGTTACTGGGTCTTGAGGATGGATCACTGGCCAGAGCTTGCACAGTATGCAATTGAGCTACTGGCCTGTCCTGCATCCAGCGTTCTTTCGGAACGCACATTCAGTGCTGCTGGAGGCGTGGTAACCGATCACAGGGTGCGTCTGTCCACCGACTCGGTCAATCGGCTGACCTTCATATAAATGAATCAGTCTTGGATCACCACCAGCTACCAAGCACCTGATGCTGATGTAACCGAATAATTTTTTTTGAAATCTCAGATCCCTTCAAAGACTGCCTATGCTGATGCTGAGTGACTATCCCTGAGTAATTATCCTCTTCCTCCTCAATCATCACGCTGATAGCTTGTAAGAACATTTTTGGTTCTGGGCGCCACCACCAGTGCCTAAGGCACAATTTTTCAGCCCCTGTTTAACAGGGGCGTGTAATTACAATTTTTGATGTAATACTTTGCAGCAGGGCTCGTTCCTGCATTCCAACTAGAGTGTCTGTGAGGGGTTGCAGTGTTGTGGCACCAGCACCAGTGCCTAAGGCCCAATTTTTCTGCCCCTGTCTAACAGGGGCGTGTAATTACAATTTTTGATGCAATACTTTGCAGCAGGGCTCGTTCCTGCATTCCAACTAGAGTGTCTGTGAGGGTTTGCAGTGTTGTGGCACCAGCACCAGTGCCTAAGGCCCAATTTTTCTGCCCCTGTCTAACAGGGGCGTGTAATTACAATTTTTGATGCAATACTTTGCAGCAGGGCTCGTTCTTGCGTTCCAACTAGAGTGTCTGTGAGGGGTTGCAGTGTTGTGGCACCAGCACCAGTGCCTAAGGCCTAATTTTTCAGCTCCTGTTCAACAGGGGCATGTAATTACAATTCTTGATCTAATATTTCACAGCAGGGCCCTGTGAGGGCTTACAGTGTTGTGGCCACAGCAACACCTAAGGCCCAAATTTCTGCTTAGTATATAGGGCAGGACCCTACTTTCAAACATCTAACTTACAAACGACTCCTACTTGCAAACGGAAGGAGACAACAGGAAGTGAGATGAAATCTACCCCTAGGAAGGGAAATTCTCTCCTGTAAGAGTTAATACGGGAAAACAATTTCTCCTTTCCACTGATGCTTTCCAATCCTTGTTCCACAAAAAAAACGAAATTTTCAAAAAAAACATTTTTCATTGGGACAAAAAGTGAGGTGAAATCTTCTGAAGAGGAGGAAAGACAGCAAAACAAATGTCACAGTGGTGATATCCCTTCCCTATGTTTTCCAAAAAGCTTAAAAAAGATTTTTTGGCTGGAGCTAAACACGTTAAAAATGTACCAGTTCAAAATTACAAAGAGATTCTACTTAACAACAAACCTACAGTCCCTGTCTTGTTTGCACCGCCTGTATACTGCTGTTCAGAGTATATAGGGCCTGGTGGCCCCACACCTTTCCTTATTTTAATTTGGGTGCGGGGTTCCCCTTAATATCCATACAAGACCCAAAGGGCCTGGTAATGGACTGGGGGGTACCCATGCCGTTTGTCTCACCGATTTTCATCCATATTGCCATGACCCGACATTACATTAAACCCGCAAGCAGTTTTAAATGAGATTTTTTCATTTAAAAATGACATTTGGTGCAGGGACTGTTCTAAACACGGGAAACACGCGTCACTTTACAGGCATGCTATAGACACCCCCCAGGTACGATATTTAAAGGAATATTTCACTTTTTTTTTTTTTACTTTAAGCATCATTAAAATCACTGCTCCCGAAAAAACGGCCGTTTTTAAAAGTTTTTTTTGCATTGATACATGTCCCCTGGGGTAGGACCCGGGTCCCCAAACCCTTTTTAGGACAATACCATGCAAATTAGCCTTTAAAATGAGCACTTTTGATTTCGAACGTTCGAGTCCCATAGACGTCAATGGGGTTCTAACGTTCGTGCGAACTTTCGGTCCGTTCGCAGGTTCTGGTGCGAACCGAACCGGGGGGTGTTCGGCTCATCCCTAATCCCCAGACAAACGGGCAAACTGAGAGAACCAATCAAACTTTGGAGCAATACCTCTGCTGCTTCTCTGCCTTCTCTCAGGATGACTGGGTCTCTGTATTACCTGTTGCAGAATTCTCCTACAACAACTCCTTGCATTCTGCCATCAATCAGACACCATTTTTTGCTAGCTACGGTTTCCATCCATCTTTGTTGCCAACTTCAATACCTGAATGTACCGTTCCTGCAGTCTCTGAAACCATGAGTTTTTTCTCCACCAACAACAAACTTCTACAAGAAACTATGACCAAGTCTCAGGAGTACAGCACAAAGATGTTTGATAAAAAGAGGCGTGGAGAACTGATCTTGGAACCCAGCAACCAAGTATGGTTGTCCACAAGGAACATAAAAATGGCCTGTCCCTCTAGGGAATTGGGCCCTAAGTTTATGGGTCCCTTCCCGGTAAAGAGGAAAATAAATGATGTCACTCATGAACTTGATCTGCCTCACTCTCTAAAAGTGCACCCGTTCTTCCATGTGACCCTAATGAAGCCTGCTACCCCTAATCCTTTTGCTGGCCACACTACTGGCCCACCTAAACCTATCATAGACAACAAAGAAGAGTTCGAAGTGGAGGCAATCCTGGATTGTAGAAAAAGGAGAAACAGAATACAGTACCTTATCATGTGGAAGGGGTATGGTCCTGAAGACAACTCCTGGGAGCCAGAGGGCAATTTGCATGCCCTGGAACTTTTACAGGCATTCAAGAACGTCCATGCCTCCAGACTGGCCCAACTGGGCATCTGGAGGCTGCCCTTAAGGAGGGGGCACTGTCAGAGAGCTTACCCTGCTGTTCGCGGTGCTAGCCGCTCTGGTGCATGCCGGTGCGCGTTGGCGCGCGCGTTCCTGTGCGCACGCGTTTCTGTGCGCACTGCTGTACGTGTTCCTGTGGGTGCTGGTCTGTGTACTGCGTGCGGGCGCGTGCGTGTGTGCACTCGGGTGTATGTGCGTGCGTGCGTGCCTGTGAGCCGTTTGGCGCCAACCGACCTATTTAGGTCTGCCATGCACTCTGCTCGGTGCTGCCTGATCAACAGCTTCCTGTGCCATAGTTCCCATTGCCTATCTTGTGTTCCTGTGTTCCTGATCTCCTTACGAGCCACCTTGCCTTTTGGATTCTCCTGACTTCTGCCTGTAACTGACCTTGAGCCTGTTTGACTCCGCTTCTGCCTGCTCCTAATGTACCTTGCTGCCCGCCTGCTGCCGAACCCTGCCTGTGCCTTGACCTGCCTGCCTGCTCCTGCTCAGTATCTGTTGGCCTGTGTTCCAGACTACTGTCCTGCTGCCTGAAGCTCATCTCTTCTCCAGCACCTAGATCCCTTCAGCAGGCTCTCATACCACTCCGCACTCCCGTGCCTCCTGTCTGCTCTACCAGGGGCCGCGAGTCGGATACGTAAGGGAGTCTACCCTCTGCCCAAGTGGACTCATTGGTCTGGTAAGTGGCCATCTGACAGGAAGGCAGAGCTGGATCAATTGCTGGAATTTGTGAAGCTGGTGATCCCCACGGCAGACGTCCACTATTTGAAGGCCCTAATTGGTGGAATGAGGAGCATTTATAATAGGGAGTGCAAGAAGGTCCAGGATTCCCTGAGATCAGGAGCAGCAGATGACATTCATGTACCCAGGCTGTGGTACTATGACAGACTGCATTTTCTGGCAGGCCAGACTGAACCCAGGCCAGAACTCTCCAGTCTTCCTTCAAGGCTTCCTTCCCCCCCAGCTGAGGCTTACGATGACCAACCTGGGCCTTCCAGGCAGCAACATGTGGAGGAGCCCAGCCTGAGTCAGGTATAGCATTCTTCAAAATATTTGTGGTTGTCAAATTAATGATGTTAAATATATGTTAGTTTTGATAACTAATTTCTGATTTCACAAAGTGTTTTACATATCAATAGACAGTAGCCACAAATGATTGTGACAAGAATTAAAAATGCTGGGGTCAGAATGATAGTCTTTTCTATTTATTAACATTCAATTTGCAACAGTCATAAGCTGAAAAGTGTGTGTGATTGATGAACCAAAAACTAAAACTATGTCCCTTTTTCATACACAGGAAAGTCTCAGCCAGGAGGAGGCTGTGGAAAGTGGCAGCCAGGAGGTGGCGGGGGTAAGTGGCAGCCAGGAGGTGGCCGGGCCCAGTAGCCTGCCTGAATCCCAGGTTCCTCCCCTCGGCCTTCCACAAAAAAGTGCCAGGAAGAGGAGTAACCTGAAGGAGGCAGCAATTGGCCTATTTCTGAAGGCTACTGCGGCCCTCAGAAACCTCCCCAGTGTTCAAGAGGACTATGCCTACATGACAGCCTGCAAAATGCTGGAAATGGAGGAGGGCCAACGCCTCTTATGTGAGGAAGTGATGTTACAAGCCCTAAATAAGGGGTTGAGGGGCGAACTCACAAGCCAAAGTCACGTTTGTGAGTTCAACCATGATCCTCCTCCTCCAGGTCCTCCTCCTATTCCAACACCTCCTGCCACAACTCCAACACCAGAGCCACAGCCTGGAAGGAAGAATCTAAGGAAGACAAGAGAGTGATGGCCTGGGTTCAGTCTGGTCTGACAAAAGACGCAGGCTGTTGTATGACCACAGCCTGGGGACAGATATGTCATCTGCTGCTGTTCCTGATCTCTTGTAGTCCTGGACCGGATTGTGCTCACTATTATATGGACTCCTCAGGCCACCAATTTTGACTGTAAAATAATTGATTTGTGCCCTGGGGTACAAAGGCTTCGCAAATTTCAGCAGTTTCTCCAGCGTCACCTTCCTCTTTATTTTGTTATGATCCAAAATAAATGGCTATTTCTTTTTCATAAATACCTGGCTATGTGTTTTAGTTCAAAAATGACAGTTTGTTTGTGAATAGGCAGGTACATTTCAAAAATACAAGGTCAAATTAACAAGGGACACCAACCAACCTCCTTGAGGTAAAAAAATACAAGATAATAATGGTGTTGTGGTAACTTGACACACAAAACGAGAAATAATATTATGGAGAGCACTAGAAAAAAAATGCAGATCTTGATAAAAAAAGAAAGAAAAAAAAACATTATTATGGAGATGTGACGAAAAACAAAATGAATATTCATGAGATCACGAGAAATAATAAAGAAATCAGTTTGTCAGAACTCTGTGTGAATGTGAGCAGCAAAACAACTTCATTCTTCTAGCATTCTAAAGAAGAAGAGAATGCGCTGCATTAAACTATTTTAAAAATTGCAGCGTGACGAATGTACCCTTATGAATGGTAGTTTTACCAGACCGAGCGCTTCCGTCTTGTAATTTATTCTGAGCATGCGTGGCACTTTGTGTGTCGGAATTGTGTACACACGATTGGAATTTACGCAAACTAATTTTGTTGTCGGAAAATTTGAGAAGCAGATCTCAAATTTTGTGCGACGAAAATTCCGATGGAAACTGTCTGATGGAGCCTACACACGGTCAGAATTTCTGACAAAAGGCTCCTATCGAACATTTTCCGTCGGAAAATCCGACCATGTGTACGGGGCATAAGAGTTACATCTGTTTACTTCACTTGTTTATACATGTTATGTTGGCTATACATTATGGACAATCATCATAGCATCGCAAACAGTCCTTCCACATACACAGAGTATATCTCTGTACCACTGTTTCTGGAAATTCCCATCCTACCTTCCATGGTTGATCATATCCTTGTCAACTCCTCTACTATAATCTGCAAGATCACTGTCCACGTCAGCTGGAAACAAAAAGATTATGTTCTTAAACCTCATGGCCTAAGCCACTCAGCAAAGTTGCACTCCTTATGCAAAGATGCACTCTCCAAAAAAGCTGACCTGGTTGCTATACAAGAGACCCACTTCCACAAAGACTCTGTGCCTCACTGTTCCCACAAAAACCTTCCCCATATTTTCTTGGTCTCAACCCATGCCAAGAAAAGAAGCGTAATAATGGCTATCAAGGACTCTGTATCTTTCTCTCTAACTGAAGCTATTTTAGATCTGGAGGGTAGATATATTATACTTCTTTGTACTATTAACAACTGCTTGTATACCTTGGTTAATGTATAGGTCCCCAACTCACACCAATTGAAGTATCTGCATACGTTTTTTACCAAAATCTCAAAGGTGCGACAGGGCCATCTGGCCATGTGTGGGGATTTTAATATAGTTGTGGATCCCAGCATGGACGCCTCTTCACGATTGAAAAGTTACTCGCCTTCACTGGATGGCTTTCTACATGCAGAGAACATTCACAAAGTGTGGCGTTGCCATCACATGATTAACGTGCCTTCACATATTTTTCCCCATGACACAACTTGTATTCACGCATTGATATGTTTCTTGGTAATAAGCAATTGTTACAGAATGTGTCATCGTCCACCATTGCCGGCATCACATGGTCAGACCATGCTGCTATCTTTATGTCCTTGGTGGAGGTGGACAACAACCTGTCTGCGTTTATGTGGCACTGTAACAATTCCATAATTCAGAATCAGAACCCTGAGCTTTAAAAAAACTATAACAAACAGCTGCAGGAGTTTTTTCACATAATAGCCTTCCTGATACCAATCCATTTATTTTGTGGAATACACACAAGGCTCATATAAGAAGTCTTCTGATTAAACTCGGATCTAAGGCCAAAAAACAGTATACTGCTAAAATCAACACAATCATTTCTGAAATCCACTCCTTAGACGCTCTAAACAAGTCATCTCCATGCACTGCTACGGGAACTTCATTATCACAACTGAGACACAATCTAAGAAGGCTATTGTGCGAACGCCATGACAAATATTTGTGAAATCTGAAACTGAACTGTGACAGACTCACCCGGGACAGAGGCTATTGGAGGGGACTGAACGCAAGCCTCTTGCCCACCGATTATGGGCCCTGGGATTAGGGGGAATGGTGCTCTCTGTGAGCTGTATGCCTGGGGACCCTGGGGTTTGTGTTACTTTGGATTCAGCTCCATGTCCCCCCAAAACACACAGACTCTGGGAACCCTTTAAACGCCATATTAGAATGGTGACTGATTCATACCGTTGGGACTCCTACTGTTAAATGCTAATGTCATCAATTCCAGCTACCTCTCTGTTGTCTGCTATAATGTGTTTATTGTAAATAAGTCTAGTGTGGCTCTAAGAGTCTTTTCACCCATTGTTGTTTGTGTTAATTAACTCTGTTACTGTGTGAAGCTCGGTGACCACAAGTCTGGGCAAAAGGTCATGTCTCAGTCACCTAGGCTGTATAAAGGATTTGATAATTAGCTCATGTTAATTAGGTTACAGTTGTATTGTTAGAGGAGGTTCCAACGGCATATAAAGCCTTGTAATTTTTATTCTAAATAAGAATAGTCCATGTTAGTATCTAAGCAAGTCTTGCCTTGTTTTATGCTTGAGAGCGGTTGGAATATCTGATATCTGTATCCAGACTACAAGGAAGTGGTATACTGACGGAAGCACTCAAGCGGAGTGTGGGACATTCCGTGACATTGGTGGCAAGCAGCGGGAAGCTTCCTGCAGTCTGGGAAATCTAAACCTCCACCTGGATCCAAGATCAGCATAGCAGAATTCAGTCACCCCAGCTGAGATATGGACCTGGCATCAGAGTTCCCGGGGCTGCTGCGGATCATCCTTTCAACATACACCAGGACTGTGTCTGAGGATGAATACCTGGAGATCAGGCAGCAAATTCGGGTGGAGCTCTGGATTGGAGCCCTCCAGCTCACTTGTATAAAACAGGGCAAGTGCTTTCCAACCCAAGAGTAACAGGCCAGTGACCAACGGGCATTGCGGATGGCATTCCTGGGAGAGCGGCCCCAGGAGCAATGGGTGACTGAGTTGGATAGGCTGGTCCAGCAGGAGATAGAGCTGGACAATAGTTATTGGGCTCTGAAATGGCACGCAGAGGAGGGATATTTAGGGGAGACAACAGAATGCTCTCCGGAGGGATATGACTTTGGAGGCCCTGGATTGCTGTGGGAGAGCCTTACAGATCATTTTGTGTTTGGTGATGAAGGGGAACCTGCGAGAATATAGAGAGGATATGCTCGGTCTTGCAGGGGTCTCAGAGCTCAAACCTGATCTGGACCATTTGCTAAGGAAGGAACAGCATCTGGAAAGGGCATACAGGAAACTGCTAAAACACGTTCAGCAGCATGCCAGAGAATCGGCAGTGGAAAATCTGAAGATTGCCCTCCCCAAACCTGAAGTGCTGACCACAGGGCAGAGCTCTGCTAACCTCTGCCCAGCACTGATCATGTCTTCTGGGTTCCATGGACAGGAGATGGTGAACCTCTATCCCCAGACACCAGTTATAGAGGTAGGGGATTTAAAAGACTTTTCTGCTGAGTAAGAACAACCTGATGAGCCTCCAGCTGAAGATCTGGTAACTGAACAGAGGGTCCAAGACCTCTGCCCCACACTTTTAGCAATTCCAGAGACTGGGGATTTAATAGATGTTTCTGTAGAGGAGGAACCACCTAGCAAACCCCCAGCAGAAGTGCTGGCAACCGGACAGAGGGTCCAAGACCTCTGCCCCACACCTGTGGCAGTTTCGGAGGCTCAGGGTGAGAAGGTGGCAATCACTTCCCAGCAGCAGATACAGGGGGAGAAGGGAGAGGAGGTGTTTGTTGTCCCTCCCCAACAGTTGGCCAGGGTGGACGAAGCGGCCTATCCTCCCCAGCAAAGATCCGTGCACCTAGGAGACAGTACCATAGACATGTCGTCCCAGCAGCCAGATGAGGGAATGGAAAAGGAAGCAGCCGGCTCCCCTTTCCAATGGCAGCTACACAGTTTGGGAGTGGAGGAAGCCAGCCTCCTGCCCCAAAGGTTAGCTGGAGTGGAGGATGCGGAGTCCCCAGAAGAAGTGCTGGCAACAGAGCAGAGTGCTACCAACCTCTGCCCAGCACCGGCAACAACTGTGGAGTTCCAGGGAGCCGGGGCATTTGGCACCTCTCTCCGACGACAAGCTGATGTAGTGGAGCTACTACTCCCAGCTGAATCGCTGGCAACAGGGCTGAGCACCGCTGGCCTCTGCCTAGCACCTAGTGTCTCTCTACAGCTTCAGGAAACTGGGGTGATTGGCCCCTCTGCCCAGCAGCAGACCGAGCCCAGGAATGTTAAAAACAATCCAGCTGAAGCCCTGGCAGCCAGACAGAGAGTAAACCTCTGCCCCACACCTACTGAGGTCAACTATTCCTTGCAGCCAAAACAGTAGATCATGCGGGAAGACTATGTGAGTTCACTCTACCTGACTAATGCATGTCCAGACCAGGTTGAGGTCTGGGACCATGTTAGTCAACCTTTGATGGGGGAGAAATGTGAAAAACTCACCCGGGACAGAGACTATTGGAGGGGACTGAACGCAAGCCTCTTGCCCACCGATTATGGGCCCTGGCATTTGGGGGAATGGTGCTCTCTGTGAGCTGTATGCCTGGGGACCCTGGGGTTGGTGTTACTTTGGATTCAGTTTCATGTCCCCCCAAAACACACAGACTCTGGGAACCCTTTATATGCCATATTAGAATGGTGACTGATTCATACCATTGGGACTCCTACTGTTAAATGCTAATGCCATCAATTCCAGCTACCTCTCTGTTGTCTGCTATAATGTGTTTATTGTAAATAAGTCTAGTGTGGCTCTAAGAGTCTTTTCACCCATTGTTGTTTGTGTTAATTAACTCTGTTACTGTGTGAAGCTCGGTGACCACAAGTCTGGGCAAAAGGTCATGTCTCAGTCACCTAGGCTGTATAAAGGATTAGATAATTAGCTCATGTTATTTAGGTTACAGTTGTATTGTTAGAGGAGGTTCCAACGGCATATAAAGTCTTGTAATTTTGATTCTAAATAAGAATAGTCCATGTTAGCATCTAAGCAAGTCTCGCCTTGTTTTATGCTTGAGAGCGGTTGGAATATCTGATATCTGTATCCAGACTACAAGGAAGTGGTATACTGACGGAAGCACTCAAGCAGAGTGTGGGACGTTCCGTGACATGAACTATTACGCCGTTAACAGGGCGAGTAAATTGCTTGTGAACAGATTGAAAGCCAGAGAACTAAAGCATGGATCCCATATATTTTTCACCCACATACCAAAGAAAAACTCCTAAACCCCCAGGCAATATCAAACGCCTTTGCTGACTATTAGGAGTCCCTATACAATTTGAACCGCAATTCTAATACACCTCAACCCTCAGGGGTAGACATCCAACAATTTCTTGCACTTCTTAACCTTCTGACCCTAAGTCTAGTCTATTCCCCGCCCCTTCTCGTTCGGCGCAGTGGGGGAAGAGCACATGGCGGAGACACAACAGGTGCATGCTAATTACAGCAACGAGGAGGAGGAGGAGGAAGGCCCGGAGCCAGAAACATCACGATCCCGGAGGAGACGATTTAAGGCATCAAATATGGCCTTTGTTGAGATGGTGGAGATGGTCGACATCCTGAAGAGGCCCGAATAAGACGGGAAGTATGGATCTTACCCAAACCCAAATGTCAGAAAGGCCAAGATCATGACTAAAGTTGTGAAGAGTCTGCACAGGAATTTTGGGGTACGGCAATCCAAGGATCAACTCAGGAAGCGGTGGTCGGACCTCAAATTAAGGGAGCACGATCAGTATAGAAGGATCAGGAGAGTGCTGCAAAAAAGTAAGTAGTTGTCCTGTGTTCCTATTCTTTCTTTTTATAACGTTCGTGCTGCTCCATGTGCTTTTCTTTACTGTTGTACAGTTTAAAATGGCAACTTTCATGCTCATGGACACATTATTCGTTCGTAGGAAACATTGTTCGGTCGGCCAATAAAACACCATGTTTTGTCCAGATGCATTTCAATACATTTTTTCTGGCCTACTTCTCTTAAAATAATTTTGTTGTCTATATGGTTTTGTAACTAGAATGAAATGCAAACTAGATTCTGTGTAAGGAGAGGACACTTAGCAGCTGTTTACACATCTGGACGCTGGAGCACTAGTGTGGGACACCAGAACACCCTTTTTATTAGGGGACCCACACAGGTGCTCCAGTGGATACTATAGGGGTGACTCCATCTGTGAAGCTTGTACAAAACAGGTAAATATTCAAGCTTGACAAAGTGACAAAATATTTCTTCATCTTGGAACTCTGCCAAAACAGACAATTGTACCCCACTTCCAAGCAATGTTTCATATCCCTATTTCTGCCATCAAATATCTGTGTGCTAAGTATACCTATTTTTTTTTCAATAGGGGAGAAAAGACTCGGAGGACACCTCCGAGTCTTTTCTCCCTCATCAGAGGAGACAACAGACCCCCCACCTCATGAAGAAGTGGAAATGCCACAAAGCCAACAGGAGGAGGAGGAGGGGAGGCGGAGGGAGACGTGGTGGAAATTGTCACCACAACAGGTGAGTGTCTGTGACCACAGCCTCAGGTAAGAGATGGATGCCTGCATATTTATAATACATGGTGTGTTTTTGTTTCTATATTTTAGGTGATCGTGATGTTGTGGATGAAGGTCATTTCACCAGTGAAAGTGACCAGATCCTGATCGGGGAGAACATGGGGTGTAATAGGGACTTGGAAAACATCAAATAAAACATTGATGATGTTCAAAACAAAATGAAGAACATCATTGATGTTTTAGGGAGAGTTTAAAACCCCTCAAAATCCCTAATTTTGTTGTTTTTTTTTCCAGAAAATTCTCTTCACATTTTTTAACATATTCTTGAAAAGCCAAATTTTGAAGATGCACACACTGTGTCAACATGTGCTATCTGCCATCACTGGAGATCAATGTATGAGTTTTTGGTGTGCAACCCCTTCCTCAATAATAAAGTAGCTGAGAGGAAGGGGTTGCACCCACAAAACATGTCCATTGATCCTCCATGATGGCAGCTAGCACATGTTGACATTTGGCAATTTGTGTGCATCTTCAAAATTTGGCTTTACCAGGGGGTGACTTCACCCCATCTGAACGCAATATCAAACACAGTTTATTAATACTCATGTCTGATATTGCCTTCAAGTTCTACACAAATTGAACTTTGTAAGTTCCAGATTTGTGTATTTCTTGTTGGTTTTAAACATGCCTGTTTTACCTTAAAAGGACATTTCTACTTTTAATGTCACCAAAAAAATTGTTATACAACAAACATGTTGGTTTGTTTTAAAAACCTTTTATAAATGCACATGTGATTGTGCTTTGATTAAAAAGATTGAGATTAAACAATGTGTGGCTTCTTCTTTCAATGCTCAAAAGCATTTTTGTGTTGTAAAATTGGTGTTTTCATTGACAAGGAGTGTTTTTTACTAAAGGCAAATCCACTTTGCACTACAAGTGCGGTTTCAGTGCAGTCTCCAGTGCACTTCTAGTGCAAAGTGTCTTTGCCTTTAGTAAATAACACCCAACAGTGCTTTTGAATTTTACACAATCACACCATTTTCAGGATTCCCCACATTTCAGTCAGGGTCAGCTAAAAGAAAGACAAGCAGTAAATCAAACAAAATATTTGTTCAGTTTAAAATATTTTTTTATTTAAAAAATGTCTCAGACATTGTCTGGCATATTGATGGCCCCCCACCCACAAAGTATTCCATGTATCGGACCTCGCGGGCACTCTGAGGGGGCAAGCCAGGATGGCCAGCTTCAAGCTCTGTCAGGGTTGGTTCATTGAGATTAATAATTCCAGCTTCAGGCCCAATGGAGCCAGCATAGTTAACAGAATTTCTCCTTAAAAAGTTGTGAACACAGCAACCAGGATGATATGATTGAGTTCATACTCCGCCATGTGTATGGGTGTAAGAAATAGGCGGAACCAGCTGGCCCTTTATTCCAAACGTGTTCTCCACCACTCTTCTGGCTCTGGCCAGCCGGTAATTAAAAACCCTCTGGTCCGGGGTGAGGGTCCCCATAGGGAATGGCACATAAGATGGTCCCCCAGCGCAAACGCTTCATCCGCAACGAAGACGAATGGGAGTCCTTCCGCATTGTCTTCTGGAGGTAGCAAGCCCAAGCTGTCATTCTGGAGACACCTGTAGAACTCCGTGTGGGCAATGACTCCACCATCTGACATCCGCCCATTCTTCTCCACGTTCACATACAGGAACTCCTAAGTAGCTGACACCACCGTCAACATTACAATACTATTAAACCCCTTGTAGTTGTAATAGTAGGACCCTGAGTTGGGTGGTGGGACAATGTGGACGTGTTTCCCATCAATTGCCCCTCCGCAGTTAGGAAAGTCCCACTGCTGGGCAAAGTGGGAGGCCACAGTCTGCCATTCCTGTGGGTTGGAAGGAAACTGTGGAGTCAAACAAGATAATAAAATTAATCATTTTGCACATAAACATGGAAAGCAGATTAGACACAAACATTCTTGGCCAACATCAATATAACATTTAGTTTAGGGAGTATTTTAAGACAAAGGTATAAAGGTCCACCTATCAGACCCCCCCCCCCCCCTTTCTGGGGCCATTTTTTAAATTTTATGGGGGGGAGATGTTTTGGACAGATAACCCTCTCTACTACATTGAGAGATGAATGCCTAAATAATGTGTATTACTTTGGCCAGCCCCTCCTTACTTACACTATTGGCAGCCCACTGTACAGGTTAGAAGTGTCATAATACAAAGATATAAATACAAACTGTACACATTTCAGCACATTTTTACATTCTGCTATTACCTATTAAGATAATAATAGGATACAAAAACTTTGAACATTACCATTTCAAAGTATTCAGGCAGGCCCTTGCACTACATGCTTTGGGGAATTCATCCATAAATCTGACCACAAAAGAGGTAGTTATAGTGTGTATGGGTTTGGCAAAGTCAGCAGATAGAGGATTGGTATCAGCTGAGTTACCAGTTGGGGGGAGGGAGGGTTCCAAATGATTTTGGGACCCCAAAAAAAATCCAGCATGCATGAGGAGAAAGGGGACATTCACAGCATATTGCAATCATGGTAATTAGGGAATGATGAAAGAAATACATTACATTAGCAAACATTAAATACAATAAAATGTGATGTTAAAGGATAAAAATCTTACCTTAATATGCTCCTTCTGCAGGACCTGGATGATGGCATAACAGGTATCTGGGATAATGATCCCCAGAGCCTGGGGGGAGATGCCTGTCAAGAACTTGAGGTCCTGCAGGCTTCTCCCCGTCGCCAAGTACCGCAGGGTGGCGACTAGCCTCTGCTCCGGAGTGGTGATGGCTTGCCTCATGCAGGTATCCTGCCTGCTGATATAGGGGTCAGCAAAGCCAACAAATGGTGAAATACGGGGTCCGTCATCCGGAGAAAGTTCCTGAAATCATCAGGATTATTCTCACGGATCTCACGGAGCAAAGACATGTGACAGAATTGGTCACGCTGGAGCAACCAATTCTTGGTCCATGAACTCCTCCTCTCCCTGTTCATGGACTGGGCTTGTGTCAAAGTAAGAACCCCAACAAGAAGCCCCCGCACAGCACGAACTCTACGATGAGTACGTACACGCAACATGGCTAGAAAATGGTCGGCTGCTCAGAACGAAGTAACAGAACGCACTGAAGAACAGTAAGGCCTGTGAAGAGCGACCTGAAAATAAGTAACGAAAGAACAAGAACACAATGACAAGTCAATGGTAACTCACTGCACGTACTGAAGAACAGATACAAACCCACAAGCACAAACTGTACACCAGAAAAACAAACTGAAAACCACAAGTCTGAAAAAGCGCGAATCGTCTCTCAGCAAACTTTTACTAACACGAGATTAGCAAAAGGAGCCCAAATAGTGGTACTGAACTTCCCTTTTATAGTCTCGTCGTACGTGGTGTACGTGACCGCATTCTTGGCGTTCGGAAATTCTGACAACTTTTGCAACTGTGTGTATGCAAAACAAGTTTGAGCCAACATCCGTCGTAAAAAAATCCATGGATTTTGTTGTCGGAATGTCCGATCAATGTCCAACCGTGTGTACGGGGCATTAGCATGCAATCTATACATTGGGGGGAGAACCTCTGGGGGAATCTAGGATGGAAAAGGACCTAGGGGTCCTAGTAGATGATAGGCTCAGCAATGGCATGCAATGCCAAGCTGCTGCTAACAAAGCAAACAGAATATTGGCATGCATTAAAAAGGGGATTGATTCGAGAGATAAAATGATAATTCTCCCCCTCTACAAGATTCTGGTCCGGCCTCACCTAGAGTATGCTGTCCAGTTCTGGGCACCAGTCCTCAGGAAGGATGTACTGGAAATGGAGCGAGTACAAAGAAGGGCAACAAAGCTAATAAAGGGTCTGGAGGATATTAGTTATGAGGTAGACATGTGCGCCGTCAATAAATTTGTTTCGTTTCGTTCCACTCCGTTTCGTATTAGAATTAATTCATATTTCATAATTCGTGTCTGAAATTCAATTTAAATTCGTACGAAATTTGTTAACTTTTCGTAACAATTACAAATGTTCGTTATGATGAATTTATCATTATGAGGGGCTCCCACCATCCCTGTGCTGTGCTGACTTCCTGGGTTTTTAACTTTCGTTAGGAATTTGGATCCGAAATTAGTAAATTAAATTTCCTATTTCGTACAAAATTCGGAAGCATAGCAATTCGTATTTCGGATCCTCCCGAATGTACGAATTTACGGAAATTCGTACGAATTTTCGATTCGTACGAAACTAATCACACATGTCTTATATGAGGAAAGGTTGTGAGCACTGAACTTATTCTCTCTGGAGAAGAGACGCTTGAGAGGGGATATAATTTCAATTTTCGAATATCGTACTGGTGACCCCACAATAGGGATAACACTTTTTCGTGGAAGGGAGTTAAACAAGACTTGTGGCCACTCATTAAAATTAGAAGAAAAGAGGTTTAACCTTGAACTACGTAGAGGGTTCTTTACTGTACGAGCCGCAAGGATTTGGAATTCACTTCCACATACGGTGGTCTCAGCCGGGAGCATTGATAGTTTCAAGAAACTATTAGATAAGCACCTGAATGACCACAACATACAGGGATATACAAGGTAATACTGACTAGGGGTGCAAAGGATCGTCACCGATCCATGATCCCAGTGGTTCCCCCTGTTTGGATCGGCACATCCGCGATCCGCAGAGCGCTCCGCTGCCTTAGGAAACCTTAGGAAAGGCCGCGGCTTCGGCCTAGCTCTGGAGCGGCGGCCATCTAGGTACACCCGGCGGCGGTGAGCTATTATAGTGGGGGAGATTTGTGGATATTACAGTGGGGAAGATTGTGAACATTACAGTGGGGGAGATTGTAGATATTACAGTGGGGAAGATTGTGAACATTACAGTGGGGAGATTGTGGATATTACAGTGGGGGAGATTGTGGATATTACAGTGTGGATATTGTGGATATTACAGTGTGGATATTGGGGATAGTACAGTGTGGAGATTGTGGATATTACAGTGGGGGAGATTGTGGATATTACAGTGTGGATATTGTGGATATTACAATGTGGATATTACAGTGGGGGAGATTGTGGATATTACAGTGGGGGAGATAGTGGATATTACAGTGTGGAAACTGTGGATATTACAGTGGGGAGATTGTGGGTATTACAGTGTGGATATTGTGGATATTACAGTGGGGAGATTGTGGATATTACAGTGTGGATATTGTGGATATTACAGTGGGGGAGATTGTGGATATTACAGTGTGGATATTGTGGATATTACAGTGGGGAGATTGTGGATAATACAGTGTGGATATTACAGTGGGGGAGATTGTGGATATTACAGTGGGGAGATTGTGGATATTACAGTGGGGGTTATGTTTATTTGTCTAGTCTTTTTTTTTTTTTGCTGATCCAAAAATGATCCAATCGTGATCTCTGATCCGAGGTACGATCCGAACCATGAGTTTTTTGATCCGTTGCACCCCTAATACTGACATATAATCACACACATAGGTTGGACTTGATGGGCTTGTGTCTTTTTTCGACCTCACCTACTATGTAACTATGTAACCTCCATATATCCTTCTCTGAAACACAATGAACAACGGCTATACATTATAAATCTCAATGTCTCATTGTATAGCCCACTGGGAGCAAACACAAAAAAATACTTACCCTGTGGTACCTAACATCATATCAGCTATCAAAAATTCCCAAGTTCCACTCTCCCCTGTGCTGGAGGTGGTGTGGACAAATAGGTAATCTTATTCATATATTTTGGACTTGTAAAAGTCTCCTCCAGTTACTGGAGGAAAATGTTTTCTACCATCTCAGAAACCACAGGGGTACTATCTAAACCTGACCCTGCCTTTCGCATATTCCACCTGGGTATAGATAAATTCTCTCATAACCTTTAGTGGCAGCTAAAACAGTGATAGTCAGGCACTGGACAAAAAATATGGCACCTAACCCCTCTGAAACCATAGACCTAGTTTAATATGCAATTTTCCTACGAAAAATGTATTCTCACAAACACGTGCCTTATAGGGATGAGACGAACACCCCCCGGTTCGGTTCGCACCAGAACCTGCGAACGGACCGAAAATTTGCACGAACGTTAGAACCCCATTGACGTCTATGGGACTCGAACGTTCGAAATCAAAAGTGCTCATTTTAAAGGCTAATTTGCATGGTATTGTCCTAAAAAGGGTTTGGGGACCTGGGTCCTGCCCCAGGGGACATGTGTCAACGCAAAAAAACTTTTAAAAACGACCGTTATTTTAATGATGCTTAAAGTAAAAAAAAAAAGTGAAATATTCCTTTAAATATCGTACCTGGGGCGTGACTATAGTATGCCTGTAAAGTGGCACGTGTTTCCCGTGCTTAGAACAGTCCCTGCACAAAATGACATTTTTAAAGGAAAAAAAGTCATTTAAAACTGCTTGCGGCTTTAATGTAATGTCGGGTCCTGGCAAAATGGATGAAATTCAGTGAGACAAACGGCATGGGTACCCTCCAGTCCATTACCAGGCCCTTTGGGTTCTGTATGGATATTAAGGGGCACACCGCACCCAAATTAAAAAAAGGAAAAGCGTGGGGCCCCAAGGCCCTATATACTCTGAACAGCAGTATACAGGCAGTGCAAACAAGACAGGGACTGTAGGTTTTTTGTTAAGTAGAATCTGTTTGTAATTTTGAACTGGTACATTTTTAAAGTGTAGCTCCAGCCAAAAAATCTGTTTTTAAGCTTTTTGGAAAACATAGGGAACGAATATCACCCCTGTGACATTTGTTTTACTGTCTGTGCTCCTCTTCAGAAGATTCCACCTCACTTTTTGTCCCAATGACAAATGTTTTTTGAAAATTTGGGGTTTTTAGTGAAACAAAGATTGGTGATAAAGCATCAGTGGAAAGGAGAAAAGTTTTTCCCATATTAACTCTTACAGGAGAGAACTTCCCTTCCTATGGGGTAGATTTCATCTCACTTCCTGTTGTCTCCTTCCGTTGGCAAGTAGGAGTCGTTTGTAAGTTGGATGTTTGAAAGTAGGGGCCTGCTCTATATACTCAGCAGAAATTTGGGCCTTAGGTGTTGTTGTTGCCTCAACACTGTAAGCCCTCACAGGGCCCTGCTGTGAAATATTAGATCAAGAATTGTAATTACATGCCCCTGTTGAACAGGGCCAGAAAAATTGGGCCTTAGGCACTGGTACTGGTGCCACAACACTGCACCCCCTCACAGATAGTCTAGTTGGAACACATGAACGAGCCCTGCTGCAAAGTATTGCATCAACAAATTGTAATTACACACCCCTGTTAAACAGGGGCTGAAAAATTGGGCCTTAGGCACTGGTGCTGGTGCCACAACACTGCAACCCCTCACAGATACTCTAGTTGGAACGCAGGAATGAGCCCTGCTGCAAAGTATTGCATCAAAAATTGTAAATTACACGCCCCTGTTAAACAGGGGCTGAAAAATTGGGCCTTAGGCACTGGTGCTGGTGCCACAGCACTGCAACCCCTCACAGATACTCTAGTTGTAATGCAGAAACGAGCCCTGCTGCAAAGTATTGCATCAAAAATTGTAATTACACGCCCCTGTTAAACAGGGGCTGAAAAGTTGGGCCTTAGGCACTGGTGCTGGTGCCACAACACTGCAACCCCTCACAGATACTCTAGTTGGAATGCAGGAACAAGCCCTGCTACAAAGTATTGCATCAAAAATTGTAATTACACGCCCCTGTTAAACAGGGGCTGAAAAATTGGGCCTTAGGCACTGGTGGCGGCGCCCAGAACCAAAAATGTTCTTACAAGCTATCAGCATGATCATTGAGGAGGAAGAGGATAATTACTCAGGATAGTCACTCAGCATCAGCATAGCCAGTCTTTGAAGGGATCTGATATTTTAAAAAAAATTATTCGATTACATCAGCATCAGGTGCTTGGTAGCTGGTGGTGATCCAAGACTGATTCATTTTTATGAAGGTCAGTCGATCGACCGAGCCGGTGGACAGACGCACTCTGTGATCAGTTACAAAGCCTCCAGCAGCACTGAATGTGCGTTCCGAAAGGTCACTGGATGCAGGACAGGCCTGTGCAAGCTCTGGCCAGTGATCCATCCTCAAGACCCAGTAAACCAGAGGATTTTCGGTGGGAAAGGTGGCCAAGTCAGATCTTGCCCCTAGGTATTCCTGCACCATGTAAAACAGACGCTGCCGATGGTTGCTGGAATCGATCATACCTTGGGGCTGCGGACTAAAAAATTGTCTGAACGCATCGGTCAGACGGCCACCTTCTCCACCGCTCCTTCTTTGACTGTCTGAAGCCTCAGCAACACATTGTCCAGAAACAGGAGTTTGTAACCTCCCAGTCTCTGGGAACGCGTTGCACAGACCTTTCTGCAAGGCCTCCCGAAGTTGTTTCATCCTCTGCTCCCTCTGCGATGGCAAGATAAGGTCCGCAACCTTACCCTGGTAACGTGGATCAAGGAGGGTTGCCAGCCAATATTGGTCCTTCTCCTTGATACCACAAATACGAGGATCCTTCCACAGGCTTTGCAGGATCAGGGAGGCCATGCAGCGTAGGTTTGCTGAGGCATTCGGTCCGGAGTCCTCTGGGTCACTAAGGACGACATGGTCCGCAGTCACCTCCTCCCAGCCACGTACAAGTCCATGTGTTTCTTGGGACTGATCCCTTAAAGACTGCTGCTGATGCTGAGTGCCAGGCTCCACCTCCATACTGACACTCCTCCTCCTCTTCCTGTGTGATCGGCGGGCACGCAGGAACACTGTCTGGATAAAGGGGGCCTTGAGAGCTAAGGAAGTCCTCCTCTTCCTGCCTCTGTTCTGCCTCAAGTGCCCTGTCCATTATTCCATGCAGCGTGTGCTCCAACAGGTGGACAAGGGGGACACTGTCACTGATCACCATCCTCGTGGCCTCCTCAAATGGTGGCAGGACAGTGCATGCATCCCTGATCATGGCCCACTGGTGTGGGGAAAAAAAACAAGCTCCCCTGACCCTGTCCTGGTACCATAGTCGCACAGGTACTCATTGATGGTCCTCTGCTGCGTGTGCAGCCCCTGCAGCATGGCCAACGTTGAGTTCCACCTGGTGGGCATGTCACAGATTAGGCGGTTCTTGGGCAGGTTAAATTCCTTTTGGAGGTCTGCCAGCCAAGCACTGGCATTATATGACCGGCGGAAATGCACACAGACTTTCCTGGCCTGCCTCAGAACATCCTGTAAGTCGGGTACCTGCCCAAGAACCACTGCACCACCAAGTTAAGGACGTGAGCCAAACAGGGCACATGGGTCAGTTGTCCCTGTCGGAGGGCGGAGAGGAGGTTGGTGCCATTGTCGCAAACCACCATTCCTGCCTTAAGTTGGCGTGGCATCAACCACCTCTGAACCTGCCCCTGCAGCGCTGACAGAACCTCTGCTCCAGTGTGGCTCCTGTCCCCCAAGCACACCAGCTCAAGCACCGCATGGCATCTTTTGGCCTGCGTACTTGTGTAGCCCCTTGAACACCTACGGAGCACTGCTGGTTCCGAGGACAAAGCACGGAAAGAGGCCATGGAGGAAGAAGAAGAGGAGGGGGTGGAGGAGAGAGGTGTGTCACAATCATTAGTAGTGGCATTTTGGAGGCGTGGTGGCAAAACAGCCTTCACCACTACTGCACCTTGTCCTGCATCCTTCCCAGCTTCCAGCAGAGTCACTCAATGCGCAGTGAAACTTAGGTAACGTCCCTGTCCATGCCTGCTGGACCATGAGTCAGCGGTAATATGCACCTTACCGCTGACCGCCCTGTCCAACGAGGCATGGACATTGCCTTCGACATGCCGGTAGAGAGCCGGAATCGCCTTCCGTGAGAAAAAGTGGCATTTGGGTACCTGCCACTGAGGAACCGCACATTCCACAAACTCACGGAAGGGGGCAGAGTCTACCAACTGAAAAGGCAGCAGTTGAAGTGCTAGCTATTTTGCCAAGCTAGCATTCAACCGCTGGATGGCTGGGAGCGAACTTCTTTCGGCCGTGCAGCAGCTGGGGCAGGGAAATTTGCCTGGTACAATCTGACGTTGGTGTCCCGAAAGCAGATTGCCCACAAGTACTTGGCTGTGACACACCTAATTCTACACCTTCATTCCTCTCAGTGCAGGTCTCAGAGAGGACTGAAGGTCTAGTGGGGTTGGAAATCTCAGCTGATGAGGAGCAAGGAGAGGTCCACTTTGTTCTTTGGTGTGGGTCTTTTAGATACGCTTGCCAACAAACTGCATGGCAGGTCAACATATGTCTGGTCAAGCATGTGGTGCCCAAGCGGGAGATGTTTTGGCCACGCGAGATACGCTTGAGACATATGTTGCAAATAGCAGCGGTGCGATTTGATGCACTCGTCTCAAAAAAGGCCCACACCAAAGAACTTTTGGAATAACGCGCAGAGACAGCAGCGCCCTGCACATGCGGAGCTTTGGGGTGTGATGCAGTCAGGTGCTGCCCTTAGGCTGGCCCCTGGAGGGCATCCTGCCTCTTTGGTGATGTGCCTCCTCCTCTCTCCTATCAGGCACCCACGTTGAGTCAGTGACCTCATCATCCCCTCCCTCCTCATCACTGGAGCAAACCTGGCAGTATGCTGCAGCAGGGGGAGCATGACTGCCAGATTGCTGTCCTTCTTGGGCACCCCCTCTGTCCGTGCTTATGTTACTGCCTTCATCTAGCTCAGTGTCATCATCAGAACCTAGACGCTGGGCATCCTCCTGGAGCATGTACCCAACACTGTGGTCAAACAGTTCGAGGGACTCCTCAGAAGGACATGGTGGGGCTAGGGAAGGAGTCACTGATGCCATTGAGCCGAGGGAAGAGGCCGCGTTGGCAGCTGCTTTGCCAGACAAAGTACCCTGGGCATGGGTGAGAGAGGATGAGGAGGATGAGGACGGCTTAGTCATCCACTCGACCAAGTCTTCCGCATGTTGCGGCTCAACACGGCCAGCTGACGAAAAAAAGGCCAAGTGTGTCCCACGGCCATGTGCTGATGAGGATGCACCGTCTCCACGACCGAAATTGGGGCTATGGGGCATCATACAATCGGGGTAATGGATATATGACTCACCAAGGTGGAAATCAATATGGGAGAGGACATCACCCCAAATATGCACCATATCGGAGGGGGGCAACAGAGGGAACAACATCCCTATGGGCCACAACAACAAAGAAATTATGGGTACCAGCAAGGGGCACCCTACAGGCGTGGCCGACTTCAACCCTATGGGGATCCCCCACCACCTCCACCACCCCAACCCCAGCGCCATGGATATCCTCCCCAACAAAGAGGAGATTTCCATAGGAGTGAAGTGTATTACTCACCCAAACCACAGAGAGTGAGATATGATAGGCCTTTACAGGATCAGTATGGAGTTCCTGTGTACAATAGCTATCAACCTCTGGAGGAGAATGGAGATCATTATCCGAATTAGTCTTTTTTAGGGAAGGACAGGGATGGGTATGCCCTCGAAATAAGAAACCCAGAAAGAGAGGAGGAAGAGCCGGACGAAGGTTACAGCGAAAAAAGAAGGCAGGAAGATTAGGTGAAGGGATTTACAATTTGAATGGTAAGGATTTATCAAGGGAAGAAATATTGACCCTGGATAAGGGTGTAAAATTCGCACCAAAAAAGGGGCTTAACAAATTTGAGACATACGTTGGGGTGCAAAAGTTCATTAGAAAACTTAACATCAAAAAATACTATGCCCTGAATCCTGTTGAAAAAACGGTTATAAATGATAAATTCACTAGCCTAAGGAATAATTCCGTTTTCAACCCTCATGTGGCTAACAATAAATATGTGGATTTATTCAAAAAATTAGTTACCACAGATCTCGAACAGTTACCCATAAAGAGGATATATGAACACAGGGACCTCAAGAAAGGATTGGATTCATTAGAGAAGAGAACCGATATAGTAATACGACCAGCCGATAAAGGAGGGGGCATTGTGGTGCTTTCGTTACAACAATATAAAGATGAGATTGATAGGATATTAAGTGATAACAGTACATACCAATTATTAAATGCCGATCCTTCTAGAACTTTTAGGAACAAATTAGATCTCATTATAAAACATGGTGTAGATAATAAATTTCTTAATAAACAAGAAGCTAAATATTTGGTTCCCACGGTTAGCAAGATACCTGTAATATATTATTTACCTAAAATCCACAAGAACAGCTCCAATCCCCCCGGAAGACCCATTGTGAGTGGGATTGAGTCCTTAACATCCAGATTGGGGGAATATATAGATCTCCACCTACAACCTCTAGTGAGGAAAACACAGGCTTATCTTAAGGACCCCAAGCATACCCTTCAATTATTAAGTGAGTGCATTACGGATGACAATGTGATTTTGGCTACAGGCGACGTATCATCATTATATACCAACATCGACCATGATGGTGCCTTGGAAGCCGTAGAATGGGCGTTGGCGAAAGAAGAGGGTATTGATATAGGCCTATGTAAATTTATTTTGAAATGCTTGGATTTCTGTTTGCATCATAATTTTTTTGGTACAACAATAAGTTTTTCCTGCAGATAAGAGGTGTCGCTATGGGCGCTAAGTTCGCCCCTAGTGTAGCGAACCTCTATATGGCCAAATGGGAGGAAGAGAGTGTTCGGGTTGATCAGTATGGAGATATATTGCTATACAAAAGGTTTATAGATGATCTTTTATTCATATGGAGGGGGAGTATGGAATCATTGATGGGGTTGTTGGAATCCATGAATGATAATGATCGGAATATTTCCCTGACTTGGGACGTTAATAAGGACCGGATACATTTCTTTGATTTGGAAATACTCAATACGGCAGAAGGTATTATCACCAAGTCCTTTTTTAAAGCCACAGATCGTAACTCCTATATTCCCATTACGAGTTGCCATTATAAACCATGGCTTGACAATATTCCCAGAGCCCAATTTATGAGAATGCGGAGAAACTGTTCACATGAAGGCGATTTTGAGATTCAATCTGGTATGCTGGGTAAGATGTTTCTAGATAAAGGATACCAAATGGAATTCTTGGAAAAAGAGAAAAATATGGTGAGGAATTTGAAGAGGGAGGATTTATTGAGGGATAAAATTGTAACCGTGGGTGATGAAGAAAGAAATGGCACCTGTATTGTTTTGGATTACTGTTTAAAGAGCAAGGAGATAGAGAGAATTTTAAGAAAATATTGGAATGTACTTAAGCAAGATAGTCATCTTAGGGATCTATTACCTGATAAACCCAAAATTGTTTACAAGAGAGCACCTTGTTTACGTGATAGGCTAGTACACAATATAGTGGAACCACCCCCACCAAAGCCAAAGATGTTTTGGGACCTAAAAGGCTTTTTTGGTTGTGGGAGGTGCTATAGTTGTATTAGAGTTCCATCTAACATCAAGAGAGTTAAAGAGTTCTATAACCCCCATAGAGATCAGTCACATATTATTAAAGATTTTATATCCTGTGAAACTGTTGGGGTGGTATACGCGATCAAATGTCCCTGCAATCTCATTTATGTAGGTCGTACTATTAGGGCCTTGAAAGATTGTATGGAGGAGCACGTGAGGAACATACGTAAAGGATCTGATAAACATTTCCTCTCTGTACATTTGAAAAATGTACACAACCAAAGTACACAGGGTATGAAGTTTTGGGGAATAGAGGCACCAAAATGTAACTGGAGAGGCTCTAATTATGTTAGAGATATTAGTAAACGCAAATCCTGGTGGATATACCAGCTCGGCTCTTTATCACCAGGTGGATTGAATAAGGAGTTCGATCTTACATGTTTCCTTAGTAATTTTTAAACTTTTGATCATTGTTTTATAAGTGTTAGTTTATCTGGCACATTGAGTTCTAGATTCACTCCGTATTGATATCCCTGTATAGATATTCTTGGTGAGATTGTTCTATATGCTACATTGGCCTACCTGTCCCATTTATACAACTGTCCTAATATATATTTTTTATGTACATTTTTTATCTGCATTTCCTTTTGTATTTTATGGATGCAGGTATGTGTATATGTATGTGTACACATGTGTGTACACATATTTGCACGACATTTATCATATTCATCATGGGAGAGTTTTGATTGATGGTGGATTTTTTACATAACAAGAAGTGTATTTTTTATTAGTTTATGTTTTTTTCTACACGGTAATGGATTTAATATTTGTTTACAATTTCCACCGTACACTATTGAGAGGTGCAGCACCCTTATGGGTGGGAATTGAGCTTATAATTGTATTTCATTAAAGTTATCAATACAACCCATATTTTTATAATATATAGTAGGGGGTTTTTTAATAAGGTTTTATACTAATTTCTTTGTTTTTTAATGTGGTTTTTTATATCGAGTTTATTTGGCGTTGTTACCCTGTATTCATTATGTATATTGGTTTTAATATGGAATGTCCACTACTGAGGTGCGGTATGGTATTCCGATTCCCCCGAGCTCCGTCCTAGATTGGTAGATTTTCGTATTATATATGCCTTTTAGTGGATTGATAGGTATAATGTAATTCAGTAATGCGGCGCTTACTGTTGTGGTTAGATCTGCTACGAAAATGTGATAGGGAAGTGTAGCCCACTGTTAATCAGTCCATGATCTCAGGCAAAATGGCCGCCGCTAGTGTATTTAAGCTATAGAGCACCCGTCCAATCATATCACCCTGATGAAGACACGTGACCCCTGTGTCGAACACGCGTAGGGGAGGGGCCAGGATGGAGTGAGCAGCACTGAGCACAGCTGGGAGAAGCATATACCATACTACACGCCGACCGGTGGTTTTTATGAAGCTTGTATTGAATGGTGCACACACGCACCAGGGAAATGTGAGTACCCCTATGTGGGGAGTGGGTTTATGTTTAAATAAAGACATTCTTTACGGTATTACACTATACAGTCTCTCTTTATATTTATGGTATGGAGCCAATGGAGCTACATTGATCCAGGTTTAAGACCGCATCTAATTAGCCATACAGAGCCCGGAGGTGGCTCCACAGAGTGGTTTGACACAGCTAATCACTGTGTCACATGCTCTAAGGTGAGCGCAATCACTTTGAGGGTTCACCGAGGCACACTGTGGCATGGTTTTACGACACTTGGATCAAGCACGCTGGATAACACTTAATTTGGATATTCAATGTTATTTTTGGACACTAATATATGTACAACCTTTCTGGATATTTTTGGACACTGGTATATATGCACAGTGCATTTATTTGTGATTTCATGATTGCATGTTGGAAGATTTATATTTAATTTATGTGCACTTTGCACTTTTGTGCAATTGTGTGTAAATACTTTTTATAATCGTTTAGTCAAATAATTTATTTATTTTTTTTGGAATTATAGTCACGTTGAGTAGTTCACATGATAATACTCTAGCGCAGCGCAACCTTGTTCTATACTGTTGCCTCTAGACATGGAGCCTGCTTGACCTCTTTGTAGACGCTATAACTTTTGCGCAAACCAATCAATATACGCTTATTGCGATTTTTTTTTTTTATCAAAAATATGTAGAATACATATCGGCAAAAACTGAGGAAAAAAATAGGTTTTTTTTATATATTTTTGGGGGACATTTATTATAGCAAAAAGTGAAAAATATTGCGTTTTTTTCAAAATTGGCACTCTTTTTTTTTTTTATAGCGCAAAAAATAAAAACCACAGAGGTGATCAAATACCACCAAAAAAAGCTCTATTTGTGTGAAAATAAGGACATCAATTTTGTTTGGGTGCAACATCGCATGATCGCGCATTTGTCAGTTAAAGCGACGCAGTGCTGAATCGCAAAAAGTGCTCTGGTCGGGAAGAGGGTAAAATCTTCCAGGGCTGAATCGGTTACAGAGGCCCACTATGAAGTTTTATTTGCCTGCAATTTAAAATTTCATTTTTTATCTTTAAAAATTTCACTTTTGCTGTAGCAAAAGGATGAAAAAAATTTGGGTAGCGTCCCCCTCAAAATGTATACCATACCCTTTAGGTCTGGTATGGACCCTTAATCTGAGCATGCAGCCTGGCTGACCAGGAAGGGGGCCCCACTCCTGAACCATAGCAGGCCACATACCCCTAACATGGAGGGCTCCCCTGGCAAAGTACCATGTATCCATATTGATGAGAGCAAGGGCCTCAACCCCTCAAACCTTGCCAAGTGGCTGTGTGCATCTGTGGGCTGGGAACCTAGCGGAATCTGGAAGCCCCCTTTAATAATAGACCCCCAGATCCTGATCTACCACATGAATAAGTATTGGGTACATAATACCCCTACTCATTTACAAAAAGTCACCTAGCTATAAAGACACCCAAACATTTGTCAAGTCCTTTATTTAAAATAAAAATTTTGAAAAAAGTCCCTCATTGTAAATCCATCAACAATCACAATGTATGCCACTGCTGAATAGCTGAAACCTGATGACTTGGCACACACAACCAATTCTAACTCTTAACATTACCTGACTGTAACACTAGCTTCCCAAGCTGTCATCAGCTTTATAAAGGAAGGGTCAGAGATAGTGGTAACATCATTGCCCAAATATGGCCATGTGGATCTATTTAGGCAATGATGTAATGCTCTATTCCCCACTCATTTGCTTACGTGGCTGGGGTGGCCTTGACATGAATGTGACTTTCCTGGTTGACATTAGTGGTTGGTAAGCAGGTGGTGGCTGAAATCAGGCACTGCTTTCTTAACAACCATTAACAGTCGGGAGAGTGGTGTCATCACTGGCCAAATATGGCTATATGACCACATTTAGGCATTGATGTAACCCGCCCCACATTGCTGTCCATTTGCTTATGTAGCCAGGGATTCCTGCCCATGTAAGTGAATGGGCCGGGTCTCATGAATGGTTGGTAATTACATAGCAGCTTCAGGCAGCCACTGTTTCCTTAGCAATCATTGATAGCCGGAAGCTGCCACATTCTAATATGTTGAACGCCCTAAATGTTCAGCATTTAGATGAACGTTCAAACAGCTATTTATTCAGTCTGAACTTATGTTTGGACTGAACGCCCCCCCACGTCCCCTACTTAACTTTAGAGACCAAACTTTGCTGTGCTTTAATAATTCAGCAGACTTAATCCATATCGGCTATCAAGACAGCCAGGGTAAATGAAAATGAGGAATATAAAAATGTCCAACAGGAAGAAAATGAACGGGCCAAGGCATATGCAGCAACCCCTTCGAGGGAATTGTTTGAATCCCTCCTTGAGGTCAGAAGACGTCTGTCACTGCAGGTTAAAGGAATGACAAAAATTGAGGAATCCCAGAGGGCACATAAAATTTTCGCTGAGGGAGACAAAAATGGGAAGCTCCTGGCCATGCTGGTAGCAGATCACCCTCCGATGGCTTACATCCCAATTATTAAAAATGGGAATGGAGAGCTGGTCAGTGATCCGGTACTTATCATGCAGGAGTTTGTGGATTTTTTTTCGTCGTTGTATTCTCCCATTCCTCCTTATGACAGGGAGGAGTTGGATAATGTAATGCGAAATCTACCGATACCTAGATTATCGGAGGAGGACTGCAACATTCTGGAAGCTAAAATAACAAAAAAAGAAATAGAGGCCGCAATATGCGCCTTTCCGCCCAATAAGGCCCCCGGGCCGGATGGTATACCAGCGGACTTTTACAAGGCCAACATTGAACAATTAGCAGGTAGATTCAATTGGCTATTGGAACATTGTCTAGAGCACTCCTCCCTACCTGACTCAATGATGGAAGCCTACATGATTCTCATACCAAAACCAGGGAAGGATCTGACAGAATGTGCATCATATCGTCCAATTGCCCTTTTAAATTCAGACCTAAAAATCTTAACTAAAGTACTAGCAACCAGACTGGCCCAGGTTATACAGACTATAGTGAATATAGACCAAACCGGCTTCATGCCAGGAAAATCGACCGACACAAATCTTAGGAGACTGTTTACACATCTACAGCTTCCCCCCACGGACACTGAATCAAAAATAGTGGTATCTCTCGATATAGCAAAGGCCTTCGATTCGGTAGATTGGCAATTCATGAACAAGGTGTTAGAGGTCATGGGATTTGGACCACAATTTCGAAAATGGGTTTCACTGCTATATAGTAAACCCAAGGTGGCGATTCGTATGGGTAGGAGGGTGTCTCCCTTTTTTGAAATAGGAAGGGGCACGAGGCAAGGGTGCCCTTTGTCCCCCTTCCTTTTCGCTCTTGTGATAGAGCCATTAGCCATTGCCTTAAGGGTCTCCGGGAGGGTTCAAGACATTAAAGTGGGCACCATACACGAAACAGTTGCACTTTATGCAGATGATATGCTCCTGTTTCTGTCAGACCCGAAAAACTCACTATCTGTGGTACTGGAAATCCTGGATGATTTTGCAAGGTTTTCGGGGCTACAAGTGAATTGGAACAAGTCCTCAATACTTCCTTTAGATGAGAGAGCAAGGGAGGGGGTTGACCCCAATCTGCCACTACAATGGGTAACGTCCATGAAATACCTTGGGGTAAAGATCACAGCAAAAATAGAAGATTACATGCCCCTTAATGTTATTCCACTGATAGCCTTCCTCAAACAAAAAACGCAGGCGTGGTCCAGACTTCCATTGTCTTTGATAGGCAGGATCAGCCTACTCAAAATGAAGGTCCTGCCGGTAATATTGTACTTTTTGAGGCATGCTCCAGTGTGGATACCAAAATCTTTTTTTCGGCAACTAGACGGTATAGTAGGCTCCTTTTTGTGGGCTCCTAAACTCCCCAGGGTTGGGATTAAGGTACTTCAGGAACCAGCAGACGAGGGGGGCCTGGCCCTTCCAGATTGGCATAAGTACTACCTGGCAGGGCAGATGGTTTTTGCCCGCAGATGGCTAATAATGGACGAAGGGGACGCTGCCACGGTGTTGGAGGCGGCTCACCTGGGGTCCTATGAAAGTTTGCGTATGGCATTGTTCAGGGGGCTTAGATCTGAACTACCATTGACTTTATCTATGAAGGCTACAATAAAAGCATGGGACATGGCGATACATTTGGCATCCCCAAGCTATCTGGGTCATTCACCCACAACGCCGCTGTGGATGAATCCTGTGTTACAGCACTTCTACAACTTGCCTGATCCCATGATATGGGCAGTAAAGGGGATTAAGACATTAGGAGACATAACAGCTTTTGGAGATCTTCTGACGTTCCCTCAGCTAAAATTAAGACACAATTTAGAAAACGCCTATCTATTCCGTTACTTACAACTTCGACATGCCTATCAGTCGCAATTCAGGGTACGTAAAGTAGAGTCTTTGACATCCACTCTTGAGTCAATGCTATCAGAGGAGGCTCTGGACAAACCCCTCTCCAAATCATACAAAGAATTTTTTAAAAGTACACCAAAAGCTATCACAAAGACCAGAAGTAAATGGGAAATCGAAGTTCCGGAGCTCCAGGGGGAGGACTGGGAGGAGATATGGGATCAACCATTTAAGCATTTGGTATCAGCCAGAGATAGGCTGATTCAATTCAAATTCCTTCACAGGTGCTATTACACTCCAGCAAGACTAGGAAAAATTTATGGGCTGACTTCAGCGGAGTGCTGGAGATGCACTTTTTCCCCGGCAGACGCCAGCCACATTTTCTGGACCTGCCCACAAATAAAGGGATATTGGGAGGGGGTCCTCTCATGCGTCTCGGACCTCCTCGCAATACCTATTCCACTGAGTATTAAGGTGTGCCTGCTGGGTTTGGTTCAGGAGGTGGTGCAGACTAGAGCCTTAAGAACACTGCTCAATATTCTGCTTTTCTACGCCAAAAAGGCCATCCTACTAAAATGGAAGGACCCCCAAGCGCCAGATGTCGCATTCTGGAAAAAGTTGGTAAACAATATGATGCCTTATTATAAATCTACGTATCAAGCTAGAGGTTGTAAAAATAAATTTAACAAGGTATGGCAGGCATGGTATGGAGATGTCAATACACTAGGTTAATCAAAATAACACGAGATTAACAAAGACAGGTAGAGGGTAACTTACTAATGCGAGGTAACGCCAATTAACATAGAACCAGGAGGATTGATTGGAGGCGAGGGATTGGGGAATTAAATTGTAATAAATCACTCTGACCCGGCGGTGCAACAACTTTATGTAACAATTTTATTTTACAGGAGCTATTAAGTATACGCTAGCTACTTGAATTGGACTTGGGCTGTGACAGGGAGGGAGGGGGGAGGGGGATTCCAGGGGGAGGGAGGAGGGAATTAGGGGGTAAGACTTGTTGTTGGGCCCTGCGAGGCCAAATCTGGGCTCTGTCATGTTGGCAGCCTAGAGGTTGTTGTATAAATGAAAACTTCAATAAAAAGAATTTAAAAAAAAAAAAAATAATTCAGCAGACTTCCCAGTGACAGTTGGCTTGGCATCAACAGGAAAAGCCCTAGCACCCTATTCAACAAAGGTTGAATAGGGTGCTCTGGAAGCTGCAGTGGACTGTGAGCTAGTCTATATTAAAGTGACAAAGGAGGAGGACAATGAAGGCTTGGTATATCCCCTCCACCACCTTCTTTGTGTGCTCTGACTGAATAACATGTCCAGTCCCCCCAAAAAAATCATACATGCCCTTCCTGCAGATGACACACCACATCTGCAACCACCCCTTTAGCCTGTGGATACAGAGGCTGCTTGTCTGCATATAGCTGCATGACAATGTCTATCACTCCCTGTAGGCCTGCCGGGCTCAGTGCTAATATTGTGGGGCTGATTCTCTACTTTCATTTGCAACCACTGGAATAAAGGGAAGTGGTGCTTAGGTGCACTGCAAACTGTGGGGCTTGGGTGCACTGTAAGCTGTGGTGCTTTGGTGGACTAAACAGCACCTCAATGTTCGGTGGTGCTCCACTGCAAATAAAGGGCAGTTGTGGTAACAACAACACATTCATGCTGTTGTTTCTGCTCTTGACGCTATAACAAAAATAAATAAAAAACCTCAACAAAGCAAAACCTAAATAAAATAACACTCAAACAGAAATTAACATTCCTATAACAAAAAGTAAGAAAACAACCGAAAATAACAAAAAAAAAAGGGGGGGCAGCAAAAACACAGCAACAGAACCTGCCACAGACAAACACACACACATGCACATAGATACACACAAAATAGCCTCAAGAATGAAAAAATGACTAATGCCGTGTACACACGACTGCACTTTTCGACCAAACTGATCCGACAGAACAAATCCGTCGGACAATTCGATCATGTGTGGGCTTCATCGGACCTTTTCTGTAGAAAAATCTGTCGGACTTTAGAAATAGAACATGTTTCAAACCTTTCAGACGGACTCGAGTCCGATCGAAAAAAACGTTCATCTGTATGCTAGTCCGATGGACAAAAAAGGACGCAAGGGCAGCTATTGGCTACTGGCTATGAACTTCCTTATTCTAGTCCAGTCGTGCGTCAGCGCGTTGGAAACGATCGGACTTTGGTGTGATCGTGTGTAGGCAAGTGCGTTTAGTTGGAACTCTGTCGAAAAGTCCTTCGGAGTTCAGTCCGATGAAAAGTCTGGTCGTATGCACACGGCATTGGGGGACCTAGGAAATCACAGTAAATGCAGGTGGATATGCACTCCACTCTCGCTAACCACACAAACTGCAAGTCACTTTAAAGTATCAGTAAAAAATATACATCACTGAATTTAGACCTGTGTATAGCACTGAGTAATGTATAAAGCAGAAAGCAAAAAAAAAAAGTAGTACACCACACTACATTAACCAGCTGCCTCTCCCTACAAACTGTCAGGTGTCCTTCAGCAGAGATCATGTGCAATACTTTGGCCAATGAAGGCTTTGGCAACACATTATGGGATATTCGGCAGAGCAATTCCTGCTGAACATCCCATAACTTTGGATTTCATCCCTCTGTCTAAGTAATTCAGTTTTTCATTAACTACTTGACGACCAACCGCCATCGTTATACGGTGGCAGGTTGGCTCCCCTGTGCAAATCGACATAGCTGTACGGAGGCCGCTCCTCAGAGCCTAGAATGGGGATCTGTCAATGTAAACAGACAGATCCCCGTTCTGTCAGGGAAGTAGAGAGAGATCTGCTGTTCCTAGTGATCAGGAACAGCGATCTCTCTCTACTCCCTGTCAGTACACTGCCCCCACAGTTAGAAACACCTCCCTAGGAAACACTTAACCCCTTGATTGCCCCCTAGTGTTAACCCCTTCCCTGCCAGTGACATTTATACAGTAATCAGTGGCTATTTTTAGCTCTGATCACTCTATAAATGTCACTGGTCCCAATAAAGTATCAAAAGTGTCTGATCTGTCTACCACAATGTCCCAGTCCCACTAAAAATCACTGATCACCGCCATTAATAGTAACAAAAAAATAGTATTAAAAAAGGCATAAAAAAATCCCCTATTTTGTAGATGTTATAACTTTTGCTCAAACCAATCAATATACACTTATTGCTTTTTTTTTTTTGGCCTAAACTGATGAAGAGATTTGTTTTTTGGGGGGGTTCTTTTTGGATATTTGTTATAGCAAAAAGTAAAAAAATAGTTTTTTTTTTTTTAAATTGTCGCTCTCTTTTGTTTATAGCGCAAAAAATAAAAACCGCAGAGGTGATCAATACCACCAAAAGAAAGCTCTATTTGTGGGGAATAAAAAGAACGCCAATTTTGTTTGGGTACAGCGTCGTATGACCACGCAATTGTCAGTTAAAGCGACGCAGTGCCGTATCGCAAAAAAATGGCCTGGTCATTAAGGAGGCAAATCTTCTGGTCCTTAACTACTTAAGCCCTGGACCATTTGGCTGGCCACAGACCAGAGCACTTATTGCGATTCGGCACTGCGTCGCTTTAACTGACAATTTCGCTGTCGTGTGATGTGGCTCCCAAACAAAATTGATGTCCTTTTTTCCTCACAAATAGAGCTTTCTTTTGGTGGTATTTGATCACCTCTGCGGTTTTTATTTTTTGCGCTATAAACAAAAAAAAGCAACAATTTTGAAAAAAACGCATTATTTTTTACTTTTTGCTATAATATCCCCAAAAAATATATAAAACATTTTTTTCCCTCAGTTTAGGCCGATACGTATTCTTCTCTATATATATTTGGTAAAAAAATCGCAATAAGCGTTTATTGATTGGTTTGCGCAAAAGTTATAGCATCTACAAAATAGGGGATAGTTTTATGGCATTTTTATTAATAATTTTTTTTTACTAGTAATGGCGGCGATCAGCGATTTTTATCATGACTGCGACATTATGGTGGACAGATCGGACACTTTTGGTGCTATTTTGGGACCATTCACATTTATACAGCGATCAGTGCAATTAAAAAATGCATTGATTACTGTGTAAATGTGACTGGCAGTGAAGGGGTTAACCAGAAGGGGGCACTGCAGGGGTTAAGTGTGTCCTAGGGATGTTTTCCAACTGTAGGGGGGGGGTGGGCTATGCGTGTCACAACACTGATCACCGCTCCTGATCACAGGGAGCTGTGATCAGTGTCCTGTCACTAGGAAGAATGGGGAAATGCTTGTTTACATCAGCATTTCCCCATTCTTCCTCTCCGTGAGATGATTGCAGGTATCCCCGTGGACATCGAGTCCGCGGGACCCGCGATCACACTCACGGAGCTTGCGGCAGGGTCGGCAAATTTAAAGGGACGTACCTGTGTGCCCATTTGCCTGTCCGTGCCATTCTGTCAATGTAAATATTCGTGCGGCGGTCGGCAAGTGGTTAAGTGGTTAATGTATAGCATGGTATGACACGTATATAGAGTCTGAGAGGCTGCACAGCCCGGATAGCAAATCTTAAAAAGAAGGAAAAGTTCCCCGTGGGGTTTTTAAGCAGCAATAGAGAGTCAAAAAATAGGTACTTTTATTATCAAAAAACAATGAAACAATACTATACACAAGTTAAAACATGAGCTCTGGTATGCATTGTGCGAGACTATAGGATTGGGAAAAGGGGAAAATGGTTGACACTACCAAATATAGTATAGATTTCAAAATTATTTTAAAATTCTCAGCTTGCAATAAGTGAAATGTGGTTGTACTGTCCGATGTACAGAGAAAAGCCCCAATGCATTTCTACCTAAGTGTTTAAGGTCTTCCTCAGGGGGTTCCCGTGTTTCTATAGGTACATCAAAAGACAGATTACAATCATATATAATATGGTATGCAGTCATAATTCTTTATACATCTATCATAAATGTAAAAAACGGTAGTCACATCATATTTACCCTCTCCACCAGATAGGCTCGCTTAACCAGAGGCTTTTCATGAATAAAAAACTCACACAGAGATAGCAGTTGATTTCCCCATTGATGATGAGTGGTTAATGTATAGTTATCTTCATTTATTAGAAATATGGTGATAGGAAAACCCCAGATGAAAGAGAAGATTTAAACACACCCTCTGAGGGCTCCTGTTTTCTCTCGCATACTAAAATCCTAATGTAAAAAAGTTAGCACTAAGGTAATCCTCATAGATACTAAGGTGTAAACCTATCCTGGGAGTTTGAATGTAAATAGTGATTTGTATAGTAGGGAGAGATGACAGTACACAGCACATCTTTAGTAAATACACTCACACTGATATTGTGGAGTGCTGTCTAAATTTTCCCTAAACAGGTTTACAGACAACTAATTTTAAAGGGAACCTTTGCTGGCTTGAAATGTTTTAAAAGTAGCGACAGTGCTGAAGCACTGAAACCTCATGGTCTTCAGATCAATATCTGTGCCAGTTGCAAGCAACCTTGGACCCTAAGTCTGACTTGTACATGAGGCCTTGGGCATAACCTTTGCGTATGCTAAGCACTGCCCTCTACCATTCAAGGTTCAATTGCCATTACAATACCTGTTTAGCTATTTGAATCAGTATCCTAATCATATAATTAAAGGAGAAGTCCAGCTTGAGGTCGTTTGGCTGGACTTCTCCTAAGGGTCACACGAGTGCAATTCGTTTTGCACTCCTATGACCTGTTTTCAGCAGAGTGGACTGAAGTCCGCTCTCTGCTGATGTCACCAATATCAGTCCAGGCACTGCATCATCCCGACTCTGGGAGTCTGGATCTGCCAGGTGCCTGAACTGATACCCATCTCAGCCTCTCAGCAAGCTGCTGAGAGGCTGAGATGACCGCTGCCCACCCCTTCACAGCTCAGCGCTCCAGTGAGCATGGAGGAGCAGAGCAGGAGAGCTGCTGATTGACAGGAGCAGAGACACCGGAGAGAACAGAGTCATTGGCGATGTTCGATGGCTCGGTTCTCAGTGCAGAGACACCGGAGGACAGATGCAGCATATGACCGATGCTACATCCACCTTGGTAAGTATAAAACAGCAATAACCCACAAACCCATACTTCTTTTTTAAGGCATAATCAGTTAGGCAGATGTCTAGATCCCATATTCAACATGGGCAAAGCAGCTAATGGGCCTTCAGAGTTATAGATTTGAAGGCTTAAAGCAGGCCATACATTGATAGAAAATCAAATAAATGAAGCCATTAAGCCTCTCTTAGATTTTTGTATTGTTCGTGTTTTTACCGTGACTGTTGATTTTCATTTTAAAATCAATTTTCTAATTGTTGATAGGTCAGTCATTTGAAAAAAAAAAAAATTGGTAAAATGTGCATGAGCAGTACCGGTAGTAGTAATCAATCAGAAGAAAAATAAACTTTACTGTTGAAAATTTTTGAAATTTGCAGAAAAATTTCCAATGCAATGACTGGGCCACTAAATGTTAGATCAAAAGAATGTTTTGATTGTAGTATGGATTTTCATTCATTTTTCTATCCATTAACACTACTACTGCCAGAACCATAAGTTGCCTTAATTTATTTTGTGTTTTTACATTATAAACAGCTCATTTTATAGCGGAGTTTTACCCATTTAAAAGTCAACAGCTACAAAATATGTAGCTGCTGGCTTTTAATAATCAGACACTCACCTGTCCCATGGTCCAGCAATGGGGGTGCAGGAAGCCTCGCTCCTCTCCCCCTCGTCTCAGAGGTGCCGCCATTCTAACTGTGGGTGCCCAGCTGTGGCGGGCACCCACAGTGCGAGCGCAAGGCGTGCTGCGCACTGTGAATAGCTGGGCAATCTTCTGGGGTGTCCCGAAAGATTGCAGGGAGGGAGGGGGAGAGGTGCTCTTCCTTCCGGCACCACGGAGACAGGGGTGGAAGTGGGAGCTGGGTGCCTGTAAAAACAGGGTACCTGCTCCTCCCCCCAAAAAATGACATGCCAAATGTGGCATGTCAGGGGGTCACCTGCTCTTAAAGCGGAAGTTACATTTTTGGGTGGAACTTCGCTTTAAGATAAAATTAGTAATCTTCATGACATTAGCATAGTTTCTCCGTCTTTTGTATAGCATAGGAAGCTCACTTGTGGGCTAATACATTTGCTGCTCTGGAACTGGAATTCATAACTCCATTTCCAAAATAATAATGCGTACCTGAGTAGATCTATGGGAATAATGACACAGAAAATTACACGAGTGCAGGGAATTTATTTTTTACTTGTTAGTACTTTCTTAATTTAGAGAATTGAATTATAGAATTTTTATGTAACACCCTGAATCTACAATCCAACTGAAGATTTTTTTATAAACTATTTCACTTACAATGGACAGCTTCCTTTAAACTTTTGACCTCTATGCATAATATTTCCACAAATGTGTAATATAAAAGAGGATGTGAAACATGCTGAGACATCATTGGTTTTGAATGCAGTTAGTAGTCATAAGTGTTTTGAAATTTACACTAAATGAAAATATATAAAAAGGAAATGAAAGACCCAGCTCAAGACAAAACTTTTTCTTGTATATTTTTACATAAAGAGCAAAGGGTTAAAACTTCTATCAGGCTATTATTGCATCTGTAACACCATTCAGGAAAATTCACTGTAGATATAGTGCATGCATGGTAGTGTGCCATCATGTGTTGCAGTGCGCACACGATCAGACTTGTTGACAACAAACATGCAAATTAGCTGTTTTGGAGCAACATCCGACCGTGTGTACACTCCATCGGACAAACTTTTTCTGTTTCCATCGGACTTTTGTTGGCCATGCGAATGGACAAACTTTCCGGCAACAAAAGTCCAATGGAGCAAAGTCCGATCGTGTGTACACAAAAGCATCAGACTTTTGTACAAACTACAGTACATGGCCGCGAGAATGTGTCCAGTGTGAACCCATCGCGCTGGTTCTCGGCAACAGGGTACTGTACATCTCGCGCTGGCTGCAATAGGAAAAACACATTTTCCTATTGCGGTGAGCGCGAGAGGGAATTCCCCTCTGGGGGCATACCAGGCCCTTAGATCTGGTATGGATTTTAAGGGGAACCCCCTACGCCAAAAAAGCAGCGTGGGGGTCCCCCCAAGATCCATACCAGACCCTTATCCGAGCACGCAGCCCGGCTGGTCAGGAAAGGGGGTACAATAAAAGAGCTGCCTAATAAATTACTTTAAAAACCCGTGTACTGTGTTTTTTTTATTGACACTTTTTTCCCTAGGTGAATGGGTAGGGGTACGATGTACCCCATACTCATTCACAAAGGGTGGGGGGCCAGGATCTGGGGGCCCCCTTATTAAAGGGGGCTCCCGGATTCTGATAAGCCCTCCGCCTGCAGACCCCGACAACCAATGGCCAGGGTTGTCAGGAAGAGGCCCTTGTCCTCATCAACATGGGGACAAGGTGCTTTGGGGTGGGGGGCCGCAGGGCGCCCTCTCCCCCAAAGCACCCCCTCATGTTGAGGGCATGCGGTCTGATACGGCTCAGGAGGGGGGGTGCTCGCACATCGTACATCGTACCCTTACCCATTCACCTAGGGAAAAAAGTGTCAATAAAAAAACACAGTACACAGGTTTTTAAAGTAATTTATTAGGCAGCTCTTTTATTAGACCCTCTTTCCTGACCGGCCGGGCTGTGTGCTTGGATAAGGGTCTAGTATGGATCTTGGGGGAACCCCCACACTGTTTTTTCGGTGTAGGGGGGTTCCCCTTAAAATTCATACCAGATCTAAGGGCCTGGTATGCCCCTGGAGGGGAACCCATGCCGTTTTTTTTTTTTGGCGTGGAGTTCCCCCTCAAGATTCATACCAAACACAGTGCCTGGCATTGGCGGGGATCCAAGTCGGATCCCCACACCAGTGTGAACCCGGCTCGCAAGGTATCAATCTCGCCGATAAAAGTGGCGAGATTGACACAATATCAGACAACAATACAGAAGTTGACCAAAGGGTGGTGGTAAAGAGCTGAAAAACCACGTGATTTGGTGAAAGTTGGCTGGAAAAGTCCTGCCGTCTGTATGCAAGACAAACTTCTGGCCAACGCCCTTTGTACAAAAATCCAAGGGAAAGTTTGTACAAAGTCCTATCGTGTGTATGGAGCTTTAGTGTGTTAGGGTGCATTTGAAACTAAATGTCACTCAACATACTAAAGCCCCATACACATGATAGGACTTTGTACAAACTTTCCCTTGGATTTTTGTACAAAGGGCGTTGCCCAAAAGTTTGTCTTGCATACAGACGACAGGACTTTTCCAGCCAACTTTCACCATATCACGTGGTTTTTCAGCTCTTTACCACCACCCTTTGGTCAACTTGTGTAGTGTTGTCTGATATTGTGTCAATCTCGCCACTTTTTTTTGGCGATATTGACACCTTGCGAGCCGGGTTGACACTGGTGCGGGGATCCGACTTGGATCCCCGCCAATGCCAGGCACTTTGTTTGGTATGAATCTTGAGGGAGAACTCCACGCCAAATTTTAAATAAAAAACCGACATGGGTTCCCCTCCAGGGGCATTCCAGGCCCTTAGGTCTGGTATGGATATTAAAAGGAACCCCTTACGCTGAAAAAACAGCGTGGGGGTCCCCCAAAATCCATACCAAACCCTTATCCGAGCACGCAGCCCGGCCGGTCAGGAAAGGGGGTGAGGACGAACGAGCGCCCCCCCCCTCCTGAGCCATACCAGGCCACATGCCCTCAACATGGGAGGTGGGTGCTTTGGGGGAAGGGGCGCCCTGCGGCCCCCCCCACCCCAAAGCACCTTGTCCCCATGTTGATGAGGACAAGGGCCTCTTCCCGACAACCCTGGCCGTTGGTTGTCGGGGTCTGCGGGCGGGGGGCTTATCAGAATCCGGGAGCCCCCTTTAATAAGAGGGCCCCCAGATCCCTGCTCCCCACCCTATGTGAATTAGTTTGGGGTACATCGTACCCCTACCCATTTACCTGGGGAAAAAAGTGTCAATAAAACACAGTACACAGGTTTTTAAAGTAATTTATTAGGCAGCTCCGGGGTCTTCTTCCGACTTCAGGGGTCCTCTTCCGACTTTGGGGGTCCTCTTCCGACTTCGGGGGTCTCTTTGGCGTCTTCTCCCGGTGTCCGCATTTTCTGCCGGCTCCACCACTATCTTCTGGCGCTCTTTTGCCAGCGGTGGTCCGGACCTCTGGATCGTCTTCTTCCCTCTTCTCTTCCAGAGATGTTGACACGACGCTCTCTCCAGCCAGAATGCTCTCTGTGCGCTCCGCAATGGACTTATATAGGCGGTGACCCCACCCCCCTATGACATCACAGTCCCGGGGCATGCTGGGACTGTGAGGTCATAAGGGGGCGTGGTCATATGATGACATGACCACGCCCCCTTATATCCTCACAGTCCCAGCATGCCCCGGGACTGTGATGTTATAGGGGGCGGGGTCACCGCCTATATAAGTCCGTTGCGGAGCGCACAGAGAGCATTCTGGCTGGAGAGAGCGTCATGTCAACATCTCTGGAAGAGAAGAGGGAAGAAGACGATCCAGAGGTCCGGACCACCGCTGGCAAAAGAGCGCCAGAAGATAGCGGTGGAGCCGGCAGAAGATGCGGACACCGGGAGAAGACGCCGGTGAGACCCCCGAAGTCAGAAGAGGACCCCCGAAGTGAGAAGAGGACCCCTGAAGTCGGAAGAAGACCCCGGAGCTGCCTAATAAATTACTTTAAAAACCTGTGTACTGTGTTTTATTGACACTTTTTTCCCTAGCTGAATGGGTAGGGGTACGATGTAGCCCATACTCATTCACATAGGGTGGGGGGCCGGGATCTGGGGGCCCCCTTATTAAAGGGGGCTCCCGGATTCCGATAAGCCCCCCGCCCGCAGACCCCGACAACCAACGGCCAGGGTTGTCGGGAAGAGGCCCTTGTCCTCATCAACATGGGGACAAGGTGCTTTGGGGTGGGGGGCCCGCAGGGCGCCCCTTCCCCCAAAGCACCCACCCCCCATGTTGAGGGCATGCGGCCTGGTACGGCTCAGGAGGGGGGGGCGCTCGCTCGTCCCCACTACCTTTCCTGACCGGCCAGGCTGCGTGCTCGGATAAGGGTCTGGTATGGATTTGGGGGGGGACCCCCACGCCGTTTTTTCGGCGTAGGGGTTCCCCTTAAAATCCATACCAGACCGAAGGGCTTGGTATTCCCCAGAGGGGAATTCCCTCTCGCGCTAGCCGCAGTAGGAAAATCAGTTTTTCCTATTGCAGCCAGCGCGAGATGTACAGTACCCTGCCGCCGAGAACCAGCGCGATCCGATCGCGCTGGAAACATGCTCGCGGCTGCATACTGTAGTTTGTACAAAAGTCCGATGGCTTTGTGTACACACGATCAGACTTTGCTCCATCGGACTTTTGTTGCCGGAAAGTTTGTCCATTCGCACAGCCAACAAAAGTCCGATGGAAACTGAAAAAGTTTGTCCGATGGAGCGTACACACGGTCGGATGTTGCTCCAAAACATCTCATTTGCATGTTTGTTGTCAAAAAGTCAGATCGTGTGTACAGCCCTTAACAAATATATTGTGTTGTGTAAATTTCGCATTACCACAACACATAGGTGTAACATGAGCTTTAACAATAGCTATATAAAACCCCTTTCACATTGGGGCGGTGCCCGCGCTAGCGCTTTACCGCTGTTATAGTGGTGCTTTTTGACAGTTATGGGGTGTACACACGGTCGGACTTTTTGACCGGACTGGTCTGACGGACGCCAACGGACCAAATCCGCCGGACAATCCGATCATGTGTGGGCTTCACTGGACCCTCAGCAAGTCGCAAATCTGACGGACTTTAGATTTGGAACAGGCTTCAAATCTTTACGTCGTAACTCCGCCGGACCCAGAAATCCGCTCGTCTCTATGTTAGTCCGACAGACAAAAAACAACGCTAGGGCAGCTATTGGCTAATGGCTATCAACTTCCTTATTTTAGTCCGGTGTACGTCATCATGTACGAATCCGTCGGACTTTGGTGTGATCGTGTGTAGGCAAGTCCGTTCATTAGAAAGTCCGTCGGGACTTCCGGTTCCGGCGCCACATGAGGAGGAGGTGAGCAGCTCCAGCTCCCGCACAGCTCCTCACATAACCGGCATTTAAGCCAGCCTCAGCACCGGGGGGAACCCCTACCACCTCCGCTCCATCCCAGGCAGACATGGATCGCTTCGTGGAGCGATCCTACACTCGGGCGCTGTCCTCGCCCCCCTCCACAGCTCCACCGGCAGGAGACATAGCGGCAGACACAGCCAAGATGGCGGCCGCTCCGGACACAGCAGAGCGGCCTCAGCAGCAGCCACAACCTCCCCCTGCCCCTGCTATGGCAGAAACTGACCCCGCATCCCCTGCCAGCATTGCCCAGGCTGTAGTCCAACTACTGGGGCCAACACTAACAGCCACTGTGGACGCAGCGGTGCACAGAGGGCTGGAACAACTTCACATAGAGCTCCAGGCTCAGGCCCAGCGCATCACTCAAGTGGAGGAAAGGATCTCTATAATTGAAGACGACTGCACAGTCTCATCTGCAGCACTTGCACGTATCAATGCATCTTACAGGGACATTTGGGACAAGCTGGACGATCTGGAAAATCGTTCAAGAAGGAACAATCTGCGCATCATTGGCTTACCAGAGTCGATCCCAGCTTCCCACCTCACAAACATATGCGCGAAAACCATCCCAGAGCAACTTGGCCTCCGCATACCATGCACTGTTGAACGAGCGCACCGCATGGGCCAATATTCTGACACGCGCGCTAAACCTCGGCATGTGATAGTAAAATACTTAAACTACGCAGACAAAAACGCCATAATGCAAAAATTTCGTCGCACGCGCTCACTGGTGGTAGACAGCGCGAAACTGCTGCTTTTCGCGGACTATTCCATAGAGGTAATGAAGCAACGTAAGGCATTCTCCTCGGTATGCTCCACTCTACACCACTCACAAACCCGATTCTCCCTAGCCTATCCAGCTGTCCTCCGCGTTCAAACATCTGAAGGGGAGCAACTCACCTTTCATACACCTGAAGAGGCGGAAACTTACCTATCCAACAGAAGCTCCGAAATGGAACACAGCGCCGCGACAGAGGGATCTCCATCGTCAGCTTCACAGCATGCATATGGACCCCCTAAACACCCCCGAACCCCGACCAAACCTCCATACAAACGCAGCCGCTCCACCAACCAGGAAGACCGCTCTGGGAATCGTTGACGGAATCGTCCAAGGACCCCACATCACCACATTTTCCACATCGCCATCTTCTAACGGGTAGTATCAACCCATCTTATACTTATACTTTTTCTTTTTCAAGAGGAAAAAAAAAAGGGGGTGAAAAGAAATAATTTTTTTTCTTTTTTTTCTTTTTTTCTTTCTACTCTTAAGATGAGGCTATCGAGACATGTATAAACTGCCGTACATGCTCTATGTGGAGCACCACCCTTCCCAACATGTAGCCGCAACTATGCAGCTAAAAGTTATGCAGCTATACTGCTAGGGTTATGTGACTCAATAACAAAGTTAATCCCCCACTACCTGGGAAACTTCCCTTATCAGGGACAATTACAATGTTATAATTTCTTATATTTTCTATTCTATGGTTTGTTTCTGCTTAATTTTAAGAGGGGGCCCTCCCCTGTGTTTAGCATACCTCATCATTGATAACTTAAGCTTGAACTACCTCCTCAGGGGATCCCCCCCTAAAACTACTCTCCTTCCCTACCCTGTGCCCCCCCCCAGCCTCCCTTCCTGTCCCCTACCACTCCTATCCCCCCCCCCCCCCGATGCCACCACCCTGCCCCTAAGTGAGGAGCTGGCATGTTTATGTTCATGTTTGCCAGCTTGGTCCATATGTCTTCAGGGGCTCTGGGGCGCTTTGGTGGCTCTCAAAAGGTAGATAACACATCTACAAAGGGGTCCTTGTATGAACCCCTCAACCAAAACGCTGTTACCTATCAAATATATCAAATATGTCACAATCTGCAATTGGGAGTCACCTAAAGTTTGTCTCGTGGAATGTTAAGGGGCTACACTCCCCAAACAAACGCATGTCTATCCTCAGACACTTGCGTCGTCTCCGGGCGGATGTGGCTCTGCTTCAGGAGACACATCTGGCCGCAGACGACCTACAGCGACTTCGTAAATTGTGGGTGGGCTCTGTGTATGGCTCACCAGCAGTAGGCCGTAAAGCAGGTGTTGCAATCCTTTTGCACAAGAATTTACAGCACACTGTCAGAGACGTCAAGGTTGACTCGGAAGGAAGGAAACTGACTCTACACCTGACTATAGATGACAAACCCGTAGCACTGACCAACATTTATGCTCCCAATTCTCCTGACACCTCCTTCTTTCAAGACTTAGTAAAATGGGTGCTAACCACGCCAGAGACGCTACACCTATTAGGTGGGGATTTTAATTCAGTCATGTCCTCCCTAGCTGATCGCACAGGTTCCCCTACACATAGATCACACACCCGTACCCCCTCGTCATCTACATCTACCCTACTGTCACAAGCCATCGCCTCCATGCACTTTGTGGATGTCTGGCGCTTAATGTACCCAACGGATCGGGAATACACATTTTTCTCGCCTCCACACAATACGTTCTCACGTATAGACTATTTTTTTGCCTCCCCGGCCCTAAGCTCTCTAATCAACGCACCAGCCATACAAGACGCAGTGATCTCAGACCACAGCCCAATCGTGGTTCATCTAACTCAAACAGCTCGCTCCTCCCCCTCCCCTACTTGGCGCTTTCCCTCATATCTAGTTGACAATGAGGACTTTCAACATACCCTGCACTGTGCCTGGGAGGAATACATCTCCACCAACGGAGCTCACATTACAAACCCTAACCTATTCTGGGAAGCAGGCAAGGCCTTCTTACGGGGTAAGATAATCTCATACACAACACAGTTTAAAAAAAGAGCCAAGCAACAATATAGTGAGTCAAGCGAAGCCCTACGCTTGGCACACGAACAGCTCACATTAAACCGCACCACAGAGAACATACAAAAATGGAGACAGGCCAAAAGCACATTTGACCTCTGGGCAGAACAGCATGAAGCGGCCAAAACGTCATACTCTCAGTTGCATTTTCATAGATTTGGAAACAAGGCTGGTAGGCTCCTGGCCAAGATGTGCTCAGGCCCCAGACGTCCTACCCGTATCTCTGCTCTAATGCCGCGTACACACGGTCCTACTTTTCGTCTACAAAAGTCCAACAGACGCTGATGGACTAAAGCTGGCTGGTAATCCGATCGTGTGTGGGCTTCTCCGGACTTTCAACTGACTTTTTTAGCCTCAAATCCGACGTACTTTAGATTTGAAACATGTTTTAAAACTTTACTTCGTAACTACGACGGACCCCGAAATCCGCTCGTCTGTGTGCTAGTCCGACGGACAAAAAGCCACGCTAGGGCACCTATTGGCTACTGGCTATGAACTTCCTTATTTTAGTCCGGTGTACGTCATCACGTACGAATCCGTTAGACTTTTGTGTGGTCGTGTGTAGGCAAGTCCGTTCGTTAGAAAGTAGGCCGCAAGTCCGCCGCAAGTCCACCGAAAGTCTGCCGGAAGTCTGTCGGACAGGCTGTCCGACTTTTGTAGACGAAAAGTACGACCGTGTGTACGCGGCATTAGAGCTAAAACAGGCTCTCTGGTCACCTCCCCAGCCGAAATTAGCAACCTACTTGTGGAATACTACACTAATTTATACAAAGCTGACCCAACTGACATACCCACTACTGACTTACTGCTTAGCAAAATACATCTACCCAAACTCCATCACACACAATTAGAGACAATTAATGCCCCCATTACGGTTGATGACATTAGATTCACGATCAAAGACATGGCTTCGGCCAAAGCCCCGGGACCCGACGGATACACCGCCAAATTCTTTAAAATGACCAGGGAATTTATCCCGGACACCTTAAAACATGTATACGCAGCTATGTGGGACGGAGGGCCCTATCTTCCCACGGGAACACAGGCCCACATAAAACTAATCTCCAAGAAAGGGAAAGATCCCCTATTACCGGGCTCATACCGACCGATATCATTAATCAATGTCGATGTCAAAATCCTATCCAAAATAATTGCGTCGCGATTGGCTCCCCTACTGCCATCATTATTACACCCAGCCCAATCTGGCTTTGTTTCGGGCAGATCGGCCACCCTAAACATTCGCAAAGTGTTAATGGCTCTGGAATACGCCAAAACTCACCCTAACCAAGACATTGCCATCATGTCATTAGACGCGGAAAAGGCCTTTGACAACATTAGTTTCTCTTGGCTCTTCAGAGTGATGTCACAATTTGGATTCTCAGGTCGGATTATGCGATTCCTTTTACAAATGTACGCATCCCCTACTGCACGTCTTGTCACCCCTGACTTTATTTCAGACACGATTCCATTAACAAAAGGAACGAGACAGGGCTGCCCCCTGTCTCCACTCCTGTTCAATTTAGCAATAGAACCCCTGTCCAGAATACTAAATTCAGCTGATGGAGTCAGTGGCATCACTCTGAAGAGCCACACTCTCCGTTCGGCGCTATTTGCAGACGACATACTGTTGTTCTCCACCGACCCCATAACTGACTTTGACAGACTTAAACAACTTTTTTCAGACTTCAGACTTTGCTCGGGATTCAGAATCAATTTTGACAAAAGCGAGATCCTGCCATTACACCCCCATCTCTCCAGTAAATGGAAACATTTATCCCCCCTGGCCATAGCCAACCAACATATTACATACCTGGGCATTAAGATAGGACGTGAACCATCATCTTTGTACTCTTTAAACTACCCCCCATTGATAACCAAAATTGTGAAGGAGCTGGAGGCTTGGGGTTCCCTACCTCTCTCGCTCTTTGGGAGATGCCACCTTTTCAAAATGGTGTCATTCGCACGCCTACTTTACCCAATGCAGACCATACCTCTTCTAATCAAGCATTCAGACATCCAAAAACTCCAGAAGGCCCTAACTGCCTTTATATGGTCTCGCAAGAAACCTCGCATAGCGCTACAGAAATTATGTCTCCCGAAGGGCGAGGGCGGGGCGGGACTCCCCAATATGCGTTTCTACAACCTGGCATGTTTACTTAGACAGGGCTTGGACTGGCTAACTGGTGGGTCTAAATATTCTAACCTATCCTTAGAGGAGGCTATGGTGCACCCATATGACCTCTCGGCCATCCTTCACTCTAATCCCAATGCATTACCCCTCCAACTCAAAACAAGTGTAATCATTAAGGACACGGTCATTGCATGGAGAGAAGTTAGGAAATTGCTCAAAATGCCATCCAGTATCTCCAAATTCCTCAAAATACAAGGAAACCCTATGTTCCTTCCATCTACCACCCATAAAGCCTTTGGCCAATGGAAGCTTAAGGGCCTCACAGACGTCTCGTCTCTTTATCTCAACAAACCAGGGAAATTCAAACCATACCAAAACCTGATGAGGGAATACTCCCTACCACCAACCCACGTCTTCTTCTACCACCAACTCATCAGTTATCTCAAATCATGCTCGGGACCTAGTACCAACCCACTTGAAACATCTTGCATTGATACTCTCATCAAAAGCAATAACTAATCCATCTCCAATATTTACTCCTGCCTCATACAACATCAAGCACGGAAATATGCCCTCAAACCTTTTCAAAAATGGTCACATTTATTAGATGACGAATCTCTGCCTGAAAAAATCCTTGAGGGGTACAAGACAGTCCGCAACCTTACAGCTTCTGAATCCTGGAGGGAAACACAATTCAAAATCATTCACAGGGCCTATTTCCCTTTCCGCTTCAACAAGGAGGACCCCACCCAAGCGAAATGTTCCTGGTGTAACTTACCTCGCCCCACCTTACTGCACAGGCTTTGGGAATGTAACAAGATTGATGCCTACTGGACTAAGGTGATCAATTACATCGAGGTCCACAAAATTCAGTGCACTAAGGACCGCCTATTATGCCTGTTCAGCATACCCCCTTCATCCTCATCGCCAACGACGGTCCCACAAAATATCCCACACTGGGCTCACCTATGTCTCCTAGTGGCTCGCAGGACTATTATGTCTCATTGGATATCAGCTACTCCTCCTACCCTAACACTGTTTAAAAAAGCCCTGGCATCACTCGTTCACCTGGAGAGACTGGACACTATCACCCTTAATCTCAGATCGACTTCCCGTTTCTTCAAAAGATGGAGGAAATACATTGAAGCCACATTCGCTTCGCAGGCACTGATCGAGATAATGAACCCATTTCGCTACACGAAGTGGTACTTGACAAAAGACCTCACCAACTCTCTTGGCCGACTCAAAATACCCCCCACCCCAGATTCCTTTACTTTTAACCCACCGTAGGATATCCACAAATTCATTATGCCCCTTGGCATCCACCCCCCCCACATTTATTCAAACGCTGCCTCCACTCCTGAAGGTATTTAAATGTTAAGATTTCATATGTTAAGCAAAGTTACACCTCATAGTGTTGATAAGATGGCAAACATGAACTCCCCCGTCTTCCCTTTCCCCTAATGTTCTTTTTATTTTTATACTTTTTGCTACTTCTCCCTTGTTCTAACTGATATGGCAAGCCTGTATTTTACTTATTATGAGAAGTCATTGTATGTCATAGATTGTCACGAATACTACTCTGTAACCCTGGTTACACTAAGTTTTTATACTTTTGTATGCTATAAAACCCAATAAATATTTTTCAAAAAAAGAAAGTCCGTCGGAAGTCCGTCAAAAGTCCGTCGAAAGTCCGCTGGAAATTTTGTCGGACCAGTCCGGTCCAAAAGTCCTCCCATGTGTACGCGGCATTAGCAGGGCACTTTTAACCCCGGTTAGCGGCCGAAAAAGGGGTTAATGGTGCCCGTGTTGCTGTTCTGCCGAATTGCTTTGCAGGCGCTTCAGCAGCGATGCCCAGTCATTTCAATGGACAGGGTCGGTGGAGGAGCGGTGTATACAACACTCCCACACTATCCAAAAGATGCTGCTTGAAGGACTTTTTTTCTGGTCCTGCAACAGCACTACCCCAGTGTGAAATCACTCAAGTTTTCACACTGGGGTGGCTTGAGAGGCACTTTTCAGGCACTTTATATGCACTATTTTTAACGCTAAAACACCTGAAAAGCGCCCCGGTGTGAAAGGGGTCTAATAGTAAGGTTGAAAAGACACAGGTCCATCAAGGTAAACCTCAGTGTATGTACATGAGTTTTACATGTATGATACAGAGGAAGGCAAAAAGAAAACACCTACACATATACTGTATGAGGTACAGTGATGAAATGCTACTGACGTCCTCATCGAATGATAACCGATTGGTATGACAAGAATGATCTTTCATCAATCCTATCCAATCCTGTTTTTTTTTTTTACTAATGATACCACTTTCACTAATACATTCTTGATTATTGTTCCTTACATGTCCCTCCAATATTTCACACTACTACCGATGTTACGTTGACTGGTCTGTAATATCTTGGCATATATTTCAACTCCTTTTTCAATATTGATACCACATTTACTCTACATTGATCAGTTAGTACCAATTTAGTCCATAAGGTGGTCTTTAAAAATAGAAACAAAGGCCTGACTACAACAGAGATGAGCTATTTAATAATTCATAAAGGTATGCCATATGGTCTTGGAGACTTATTCACATTTACTCATATGTAGTTTGTCTGTTTTGAAATTGGATATTTGTCATAGAGGTGCATTCAGTACATTGTTATTAGCATTACTGTTCTGAATATCAAACCAGGTTTTTTTTGTTTTTTTTCAACTATATAAACCGGCGAAAAATGTATTTAATACTGTATATCTGCCTTTTTCTTATCACTTGTGAGCAACTTCACACAGAAAAGTCAGCCTCTTTCTCCAGGAACTCTAATGCCCCGTACACACAATCGGAATTTCCGACAACAAATGTTGGATGTGAGCTAGTTGGCGGAAAGTCCGACCGTGTGTATGCTCCATCGAACAATTGTTGTCGGACTTTCCGCCAACAAATGTTGGCTAGCAGGTTCTCAAATTTTCCGCCAACAAATGTTTGTTGTCGGACTTTCTGATCGTGCGTACACAAGTCCATCGGAAAAAAGTCCACATATGCTCAGAATCAAATATGAGCCAGAGATATAACTAGCGTTCGTAATGGAGATATCACATACGTTTTGTACATCACTACGTTCGTAATTGTTGGCCAACATTTGTGTGACCGTGTCTATGCAAGACAAGTTGGAGCCAACATCCTTTGAACAAAAATCCACGGTTTTGATGTTGGAAAGTTCGATCGTCCGTACGGGGCATAAGGCTACTTTCACACTCCTCTGTGGTGGTAGATGGGATGTGTAGTCTTCCTGTGGAGGATATTGCCAAACTGAGAAAGAGAAGATCTAGCGGTATATCAGCTTTATACTTCAGACCTGAGGAGATCTCTGCAGATGACAGCCAGCCCAGCAGTCTGCCACGGACCCATTCATGCTGTTTCGGACCCCCTATAATCAAGGGGTCAATTGGATCTGGTAAGCACAATCTCTTTCCACATTTACCGCTTGGATTAAAGTCTTTTATGAGTTTCCCCAGAAGAGAGCTACCTGCTTTTTTTACCATTTCTCCTCTACTTAAGGACTTTGTTATCCCTACAGGATTAATTAGATTATTTATTACTCTGTTATCATTTCTTTGCGCTGCACTTATTTTATCTATTGTACTTTCACACTGGGGCGGGCGAGCGTCGGCGGTAAAGCGACGCTATTTTTAGTGGCCCTTTACCATCGTTTTAGCTGCACTATTCTGCTGCTAGCGGGGCGCTTTTAACCCCTGCTAGGGGGAGAAAAAGGGTTAAAACCTGCAGCGGCGCTTTGCCGGCGGTTTGGCGAAGCTGCCCCATTGATTTCAATGGGCTGGGCACTTTAGGAGTGTAAGATGCTGCTTGCAGGCCTTTTTTTTACCATCCTGCAAACGCACCGCTCCAGTGTGAAAGCACTCGGGCTTTCACACTGGAGAGACAGGAGAGGCTCTTTACAGGTGCTATTTTTAGCGCTGTAGCGCCTGTAAAGCGCCTCAGTGTGAAAGCAGTCTAAATGCTAATAAGTACAGTAATTTCTCAGCCACTTGTTCAGCTCTCTAAGTTTCTGCTGCCTCTCTGGTGTGGCTCACGGTACAGTACCTACAATATTTCTAAACATGATTACCTTAGAGGTCCTCCTTTTAGGCTTACTTATCTAAGTCTTTAAAATTATTTTTTAGTATTCTCCATCTATATCTATGTATATTTATTGGGGTGTATCAACTCAGGGTTAGCCACTCTAACACTGTTCCCTTTACCCCATCTTCTAACTGTAACCTAGCTACAGCCTCCACACTCTCTGCACCTATGCTGCTCCACCTTCCTTTACACTGCAAACCTGGCACAGCTGAGAACCTCACTTGCAGTGTTACATAAATTCAAGCTGCATTCAGCAACAACTATCAGCTGCTGGGAAAGGTAGGTAAAAAGGTACACTTATTTTTAACTCCTCCCACACAACATTAATCAACACCCACACTTACAAACTGACAATGTACAGGTGTCAATCATGCCTGTGCACTAAAAAGAGCTACATGATTTCACCTAAATAGGGCTACACTTTGCTAATTATTGTTTTATCTACTTGTTGCGGATTATCTTATTAGTAGGACATTGATTTCAATGTTTTGCAAAAATGGACTGCAGCAATAATTTAAATCTCTCAGCAGCAAACAAATTCAATCACCAGTTAAGCTCAGCCTTAATATTAGAAATATAGCTATATTATGCTCTTTTTACCTAAAAACAAAAAAAACCCAGTCATTTAAAGAACATTGCAAAATTGCATACAGGTTGTTGGCCTGCAGAGTAGGATAATATCACACACCTGGTGCTGGAGACCAATGGTGAGAGGGCTTTCACTTGCGTCTAAGCTCCAGACTCTCCTGAAGGTGGAACTTGAGGAATTGGGCTTAAAGAAGCATGGGTCACCTGCTGGAATTGCTTGTAGGAGATGATCTGAATGGAGTATTGTTAGACTAGATGTCCAGGTACTCAGATGAGACACCACGATAGTGTCTACAGACAGGTGGCACCCGTGGGAAGTAGCAGGACTCAAAGCCAAGGCGTAGTCAGGAGGAAGGCCAAGGTCGTACACTGAAAAGCAGGATAAGACAGTCCGTTTAACAAGCTGAGGTCAGATCAGGAGGCAGGCAGAAGACAGGTCCAGGGGCATGCCGAGTTGGTAACAGGTATCCACAGATGCAAAGGTAACCATAGGAACAAACACACTGGAGAGCCAAAAATTAACCAGCAATCACAGACGGTGACTGGCTCCCCTATATAGGCCGTTTGGCACCAGTCCAGCCTGGGGGCATGCACAGCCATGCTCCAGTGTGCATCCATGTGCGGCCATGTAAGATAATGTAAGATAATGGCAGGAGTACCAGGTCTTACTTCGGATAGTGCCCTAACACATATACCAAACATTTGCTCACACTACTCACTCTGTGCTTGGAGGTCCATACCAGATTACTAGCTATTTTCTGTTTAAGCAGGTATAAATGGAGGCCTCTCACTCTCTAATGACTCATTTCATCTCAGTGTTATATAAAACAATTGTCAGGTTTTTTAGCTGTCTTTGTCTTCACTGGGGAGTTTCATCCTAATTATTTGGCGTGATGACCATTATCACCAAGACAGAAAGTGACAGAAAAGCCTAATGTTTAATTTTTTCCAGTGACAACTGCCTATTAGAGATGGACCGGACACCCCCCGGTTCGGTTCGTGACAGGACTCTCGAACATCACAAACGTTTGGATTAAAGTCTATTGGAACCGAATGTGAAAAATCAAAGTCCCCATTTTGAAGGCTTATATGCAAGTTATTGGCCATAAAAAGAAAATGGGGGGCCTGGCTACTGCCCTGGGGGACATGAACCAATGCAAACATTTTCTTTTAAAAGATAATTTTAACCAGTTGCTGACCGCCGCACGGCATTATACATGGGCTTAATGGCAGCAGTGGGCAAATGGGTGTACCTGTACATCCACTTTAAGAGCTGGGGATAGCAGGCGCGTGCACGCACCGGCCGCGTACAGCGTGACCGTGTCCGGGGGACCTATGTAAACCTATGTAAAAAAAGCACTTCCCCGTTCTGGCTTGTGTCATGACAGAGAGCACTGCTCTTTGTCATCGAGAGCAGTGATCGCTGTCATGTGACAAGTAGCCCATCCCCCCTTAGAATCACTCCCTAGGACACACTTAACCCCTTCATCGCCCCCTTGCGGTTAACCCCTTCACTGCCAGTGTCATTTACACAGTAATCAACGCATTTTTATAGCACTGATCGCTGTATAAATGACAATGGTCCCAAAATAGTGTAAAAAATGTCCGATGTGTCCGCCATAATGTCGCAGTCCTGAATAAAAATTGCAGATCACCACCATTACTAATTAAAAAAAAAATAATACTAAAAATGCCATAAAACTATCCCCTATTTTTTAGATGCTATAACTTTTGCACAAACCAATCAATATACGCTTATTGGTATTTTTTTTTTACCAAAACTATGTAGAAGAATACATATCGGCCTAAACTGAGGAAAAAAATAGTCTTTTTTATATATTTTTTGGGGGGGAAATTTATTATAGCAAAATGTAAAAATAATACATTTTTTTTCAAAATTGTCGCTCTTTTTTTGTTTATAGCGCAAAAAATAAAAACCGCAGAGGTGATCAAATACCACCAAAAGAAAGCTCTATTTGTGGGAAAAAAAAGGACGTCAATTTTGTTTGGGTGAAACGTCGCACAACCGTGCAATTGTCAGTTAAAGCGACGCAGTGCCGAATCGCAAAAAGTGCTCTGGTCAGGAAGGGGGTAAAATCTTCCGGGGCTGAAGCGGTTAAAGAAGCAATGATTTTAATGATGTTAAAGTGAAACAATAAAAATTAAAAATTCAATTAAATATAGTGCCTGGGGGGTCCCCTTAGTATGCTTGTAAATCTGGTGCATCTGCACCATGTATAGAACCTCCTGCAGCAAAACTGAAATTTATAAAAAAAATGACATTTAAATTAATTTTCCCAGCAAGGTTTCTTTATTTAGTAAATAACAGCTTGAGGCCACAATTTAGTGCACTCAGAACAAGATTAGAGATTTTTTGGATAAATTCTGGTGTCTCTCTGGCAGACTTTGGATGGATATAACAACATTTTGCACCACAGTGAGCAATCCTTATGTGAAGAAGCCAAATTATAGCACACTCAGGCCAGGATTAACTTTTTTTTTATAAAGTCTAGTATATCTTTCGCAGACTTTGGATAGAAGTACCAGGTGCTGAAAAATTGGGTGCTGGTGGTGCCTTCACACCATAACCCTATAGAGGTACTCTTGATGACATCAAGAATTGACCATGCTGTAAAAAAATGTTGCAGAAAAATTGGTCTTTGGGTCTTGGTGGTGCCTTCACCCCGTAACCTTCTAGAGGTAGAATAAGCCGCTCTGTCAGCTTGGGTCATAGAGGATGAGGAGGATGAGGAGGGTTTAGTAGGCCAGTCCACCACCTCCTCTGCATGCTGTGACTGGATAGCATGAGCAACATCAATAAACAGAGACAAATGTTCCCTGCCTGAGGATAGACCACATCCACCTTTGCCTGTGGGCACAGACGCTGCTGAGCCCCTCATAGTGGCATGGAAACATCTGTCTCTCCTTGTTGGCCTTCCAGACATGATGGGGGGTTACTACCCAAATATAATAGAAACTGTGAAATGTATGATTGGATGTACTTTATTGAATGAAAAGTTGTGTTTGATGCACTTTAAATTGAGGACTGACATTGACAGAAATGAAAAAAAAAAATTAAAAAAAAGGGGGGGACACCAGCGTTGCAGTCAGAAAAACTATGGCTGACAATTAAAAAAAGGGGGCTGCCAGGGGACAAAAAAGCAACCAAAAAAAAAAAAATATCCAGCATGGTATACAGCACTAAATGTTATGTAATGCTGTGTTAAACACTTCACTACACTAACACACTACACTGACACTACACTATACTGACACACTATACTCACACTACACTATACTATACTGACACTATACTTACACAATAAGTGAACACACCAACTCGCTAGTAGAAAACTGAGCCCTGCTCTATATATCTCCAATCCAGCAACACACTGTAAATACTTCCTGTGGGACGGAACCCTTTATAGTGTGGAGTGGGACTATGAGCACTGAGCCATGATTGGACAAAGTCATCATCACTTTGTCCAATCAGGTCTCTGATAGTGCTCTGTGCCCCAATCGGTAAAGCCTTGCATCTGACCAGCAGTCAGGTGCAAGGCTTCATCCAATTAGGGCCCTTAGTGTAGCGCATTGTGGGGTGCTCAGTGGGCAGCACAACCAATCTCCCTGAGCGCCCTGCAAATGTGGGTGTTCCCCAAACAGGCGATATTCGTCCAACACTAGTGTCTAAGAGAAGATTTCACTTCTTCTGGAGAAATCACTTTTCACTTACAGCTGTGTTTCAAAACAGAAAGTGAAGCAGATTTCCCTAAATGGGACACAGATAGCAACCAAAAAACTTGATAGTCCTCACTAGGGATGAGCCGAACACCCCCCGGTTTGGTTCGCACCAGAACCTGCGAACAGACCGAAAATTCGCACGAACGTTAGAACCCCATTGACGTCTATGGGACTCGAACGTTCAAAATCAAAAGTGCTCATTTTAAAGGCTAATTTGCATGGTATTGTCCTAAAAAGGGTTTGGGGACCCGGGTCCTGCCCCAGGGGACATGTATCAATGCAAAAAAAACGTTTAAAAACGGCCGTTTTTTCGGGAGCAGTGATTTTAATGATGCTTAAAGTAAAAAAAAAAGTAAAATATTCCTTTCAATATCGTACCTGGGGGGTGTCTATAGTATGCCTGTAAAGTTGCGCGTGTTTCCCGTGTTTAGAACAGTCCCTGCACAAAATGTCATTTTTAAAGGAAAAAATCTTATTTAAAACTGCTTGCGGGTTTAATGTAATGTCGGGTCCTGGCAATATGGATGAAAATCAGTGAGACAAACGGCATGGGTACCCCCCAGTCCATTACCAGGCCCTTTGGGTCTTGTATGGATATTAAGGGGAACCCCGCACCCAAATTAAAATAAGGAAAGGTGTGGGGCCACCAGGCCCTATATACTCTGAACAGCAGTATACAGGCGGTGCAAACAAGACAGGGACTGTAGGTTTGTTGTTAAGTAGAATCTGTTTGTAATTTTGAATGGGTACATTTTTAACGTGTTTAGCTCCAGCCAAAAAATCTTTTTTAAGCTTTTTGGAAAACATAGGGAAGGGTTATCACCCCTGTGACATTTGTTTTGCTGTCTGTCCTCCTTTTCAGAAGATTTCACCTCACTTTTTGTCCCAATGACAAATGTTTTTTGAAAATTTGGGGTTTTTTGTGGAACAAGGATTGGAAAGCATCAGTGGAAAGGAGAAATGTTTTTCCCATATTAACTCTTACAGGAGAGAATTTCCCTTCCTAGGGGTATTTCATCTCACTTCCTGTTCTCTCCTTCCGTTTACAAGTAGGAGCCGTTTGTAAGTTAGATGTTTGAAAGTAGGGGCCTGCCCTATATACTCAGCAGAAATTTGGGCCTTAGGTGTTGTTGTGGCCACAACACTGTAAGCCCTCACAGGGCCCTGCTGTGAAATATTAGATCAAGAATTGTAATTATGTAATTACATGCCCCTGTTGAACAAGGGCAGAAAAATTGGGCCTTTGGTGCTGGTGGTGGTGCCACAACACTGTAAGTCCTCACTCGCTCTTGGTGGGCGCAGAAATGGGCCCTGCTGTGAAATATTAGATCAAGAATTGTAATTACATGCCCCTGTTGAACAAGGGCAGAAAAATTGGGCCTTTGGTGGTGGTGGTGGTGCTGGTGCCACAACACTGTAAGTCCACACAGACACTCTAGTTGGAACGCAGGAACGAGCCCTGCTGCAAAGTATTGCATCAATAATTGTAATTGCACGCCCCTGTTAAACAGGGGCTGAAAAATTGGGCCTTAGGCACTGGTGGTGGCGCCCAGAACCAAAAATGTTCTTACAAGCTATCAGCATGATCATTGAGGAGGAAGAGGATAATTACTCAGGGATAGTCACTCAGCATCAGCATAGGCAGTCTTTGAAGGGATCTGAGATTTCAAAAAAAATTATTCGGTTACATCAGCATCAGGTGCTTGGTAGCTGGTGGTGATCCAAGACTGATTCATTTTTATGAAGGTCAGTCGATCGACCGAGTCGGTGGACAGACGCACCCTGTGATCGGTTACCACTCCCCCAACAGCACTGAATGTGCGTTCCGAAAGAACGCTGGATGCAGGACAGGCCAGTAGCTCAATTGCATACTGTGCAAGCTCTGGCCAATGATCCATCCTCAAGACCCAGTAACCCAGAGGATTTTCGGTGGGAAAGGTGTCCAAGTCAGATCTTGCCCCTAGGTATTCCTGCACCATGTAAAACAGATGCTGGCGATGGTTGCTGGAACCGATCATACCTTGGGGCTGCGGACCAAAAAATTGTCTGAACGCATCGGTCAGACGGCCACCTTCCCCACCACTCCTTCTTTGACTGACCGAAGCCTCAGCAACTCGTTGTCCAGAAACAGGAGTTTGTAACCTCCCAGTCTCTGGGAACGCGTTGCACAGACCTTTCTGCAAGGCCTCCCGAAGATGTTTCATCCTCTGCTCCCTCTGCGATGGCAAGATAAGGTCCGCGACCTTACCCTTGTAACGTGGATCAAGGCCAGCCAGTATTGGTCCTTCTCCTTGATACCACGAATACGAGGATCCTTACGCAGGCTTTGCAGGATCAGGGAGGCCATGCAGCGTAGGTTTGCTGAGGCATTCGGTCCAGAGTCCTCTGGGTCACTAAGGACGACATGGTCCGCAGCCACCTCCTCCCAGCCACGTACAAGTCCATGTGTTTCTTGGGACTGATCCCTTAAAGACTGCTGCTGATGCTGAGTGCCAGGCTCCACCTCCATACTGACACAATCTTCCTCCTCCTCCTCGTCCTCTTCCTGTGTGATCGGCGGGCACGCAGGAACACGGTCTGGATAAGGGGGGCCTTGAGAGCTAAGGAAGTCCTCCTCTTCCTGCCTCTCTTCTGCCTCAAGTGCCCTGTCCATTATTCCACGCAGCATATGCTCCAACAGGTGGACAAGGGGGACAGTGTCACTGATGCATGCACTGTCACTGCTCACCATCCTCGTGGCCTCCTCAAATGGTGACAGGACAGTACATGCATCCCTGATCATGGCCCAATGGCGTGGGGAAAAAAAACCAAGCTCCCCTGACCCTGTCCTGGTGCCATAGTCGCACAGGTACTCATTGATGGCCCTCTGCTGCGTGTGCAGCCGCTGCAGCATGGCCAACGTTGAGTTCCACCTGGTGGGCATGTCACAGATTAGGCGGTTCTTGGGCAGGTTAAACTCCTTTTGGAGGTCCGCCAGCCGAGCACTGGCATTATATGACCGGCGGAAATGCACACAGACTTTCCTGGCCTGCCTCAGGCCATCCTGTAAGCCCGGGTACCTGCCCAAGAACCGCTGCACCTCCAAGTTAAGGACGTGAGCCAAACAGGGCACATGGGTCATTTGTCCCTGTCGGAGGGCAGAGAGGAGGTTGGTGCCATTGTCGCAAACCACCATTCCTGCCTTAAGTTGGCGTGGCGTCAACCACCTCAGAACCTGCCCCTGCAGAGCTGACAGAACCTCTGCCCCAGTGTGGCTCCTGTCCCCCAAGCACACCAGCTCAAGCACCGCATGGCATCTTTTGGCCTGCGTACTTGCACAGGAAGAGGCCATGGAGGAAGAAGAAGAGGAGGGGGTGGAGGAGAGAGGTGTGTCACAATCATTAGCATTTTGGAGGCGTGGTGGCGGAACAACCTCCACCACTACTGCACCTTGTCCTGCATCCTTCCCAGCTGCCAGCAGAGTCACCCAATGCGCCGTGAAACTTAGGTAACGTCCCTGTCCATGCCTGCTGGACCATGAGTCAGCGGTAATATGCACCTTACCGCTGACCGCCCTGTCCAGCGAGGCATGGACATTGCCTTCCACATGTCGGTAGAGAGCCGGAATCGCCTTCCGTGAGAAAAAGTGGCGTTTGGGTACCTGCCACTGAGGAACCGCACATTCCACAAACTCACGGAAGGGGGCAGAGTCTACCAACTGAAAAGGCAGCAGTTGAAGTGCTAGCAATTTTGCCAAGCTAGCATTCATCCGCTGCGCATGTGGATGGCTGGGAGCAAACTTCTTTTGGGCGGTGCAGCAGCTGGGGCAGGGAAATTTGACTGGTACAATCTGACGTCGGTGTACCAAAAGCAGATTGCCCACAAGTACTTGGCTGTGACACACCTAATTCTACACCTTCATTCCTCTCAGTGCAGGTTTCAGAGAGGACTGAAGGTATAGTGGGGTTGGAGATCTCAGCTGATGAGGAGCAAGGAGAGGTCCTCTTTGTTCTTTGGTGTGGGTCTTTTAGATACGCTTGCCAACGAACTGCATGACAGGTCAACATATGTCTGGTCAAGCATGTGGTACCCAAGCGGGAGATGTTTTGGCCACGCAAGATACGCTTGAGACATATGTTGCAAATAGCTGCGGTGCGATCTGATGCACTAGTCTCAAAAAAGGCCCACACCAAAGAACTTTTTGAATAACGCGCAGAGACTGCAGCGCCCTGCACATGTGGAGCTTTGGGGTGTGATGCAGTCAATGTGCTGCCCTTAGGCTGGCCCCTGGAGGGCATCCTGCCTCGTTGGTGATGTGCCGCCTCCTCCTCCTCCTCTTCCTCTCTCCTATCAGGCACCCACATTGAGTCAGTGACCTCATCATCCCCTCCCTCCTCATCACTGGAGCAAACCTGGCAGTATGCTGCAGCAGGGGGAGCATGACTGCCAGATTGCTGTCCTTCTTGGGCACCCCCTCTGTCCGTGCTCATGTTACTGCCTTCATCGAGCTCAGTATCATCATCAGAGCCTTCCAAACGCTGGGCATCCTCCTGGAGCATGTACCCAACACTGTGGTCAAACAGTTCGAGGGACTCCTCAGGAGGACATGGTGGGGCTAGGGAAGGAGTCACTGATGACATTGAGCCGAGGGAAGAGGCCGCTGCTTTGCCAGACAAAGTACCCTGGGCATGGGTGAGAGAGGATGAGGAGGAGGAGGATGGCTTGGTCATCCACTCGACCAAGTCTTCCGCATGTTGCGGCTCAACACGGCCAGCTGCCGAAAAAAAGGCCAAGCGTGTCCCACGGCCACGTGCTGATGAGGATGCACCGTCTCCACGACCAGCACTAGACACAGAGCCTGCTTGCCCTCTCTTATTGGCTTGTGACTGTCTGCCTCTCCTTCTTGGCCTTCCAGACATACTAATGGCCTGTAGCTGCACTAAGCTGGGATATATATATATATATATATATATATATATATATATATATAATAAAATATTTAATCCTAAATATCAGTTAATACCAAAATGGGTGAACCGACACAGAGGTTAAATGGAGGGCGCTTCAAAGTGTAAACCTTACGGTATACATAAAAAGGTGACAATCTCTTAATTATTAGATTATCAAAGTGACAAATATAAATAAATCAGTGCTTATTACTGTGCAATAGTGGTGATAACCTCTACTCCTATATCACTTACCTAGTGTATATAACGTGCACATGAAAATGACTAAACACTAATAATAATGTTGGCCAATAAAGTGCTAAATGCGACAGCAATAAATAAGAACACCTGCAAGTGTTTCAATTAGTGCTGTAAATATGACATAAAATTCCAGAAAATCAAAACAATATCCAAACAGGTTGCAAGTGACAAAAAAATGGTGACGATAAAGGTGAAAATCAAATGTCCCACACAGATGATTCTTAGGTGATCATATGTCAAATGCTGAATATCAACGTGCTTCTTTCACCACACCACCGTGCTAGTGAGATACTCTCCAGACCTGCACTCACCGAAAAAACATGCCAGCACTCTCATGCACGGCAAAACACGCTCTCTTTACCACACTCCAGGGTAAATGGTGTATACGAGGTCCAATGATGGTATTCAGTAGGTCCACATAAAAGAAAATAAGTGCTCCAATAGTGTAATTCAGCAAACAATAATTTTATTAAAAATCACTGCAACCCTCACACATCGCACTCACATTAGTGTAATAAAAACAGGCATCAAACGTGTAGTTAACAGCAAGCCTCAACTGGTGGATAAAACAATAACCAATGGCCACGGCGGACCCGAGGTGTGCAGCTGCTGGGTATAATCTCACCCCTCCCTCGGGAAACCTCCGTCCTTCAGAGCACTCGTATTCCTCTCCTCCTGTGTGGCTGACAGCATGTACGTCACACGTCACAGCCACGCCCCGACATGTTTCGTCACGGATCGACTTCTTCATGGGATAGGCTGTGTACCCTGCCACTCAACCCTTTTATCTGCTCTCGAACTCCCGCCCACCGGGTCACGTACTGCGCATGCGCACACCTCGCGTCCCCGTGCGCCGGATACACTGACATTCCATACAGCAAATTACAATTGGGATTCAGGCACATAGGAGTCATGTAACGCTAATAGATGTAGTCTACTGTGATAGTATATTTATATCAGACTAGACTACAATGATTTCACTAACCCTTGACATTTAAAGACCGCAGCTACGCTGATCTCTCACACAGTTAACCTGCTGCATGAATAATACGGCCATACATATAGCAGGACTATTGAGGGGTCCTGACACTGAGATCGTCCATTATTAGGTCTAGGAACACTTATTTCTCAGTCATGATACAGATTGAATATACATGAATGAATATACGGCCACATTCCTCATATATAACAAACATTCAATAATATTCAGATACATAAAAATGCTGAATTAAATTTCTAAAATTCATAAAATTAATTCTGAATATAAAAATATAAAATAATATGGACTTGAGATAAATAAATGGTTATAGGTACCATAGTGTCTCCCTACATTTTAAAGAAAGACATCAACAAGACCCATCATTATTACAATTCTGTGGGATAGACATTGTACACCCCTCCTGGAGAGGGTCCAACAGAGTCAGGGACCTATCTCAACGAGAGACCAGATGGATCTTTTTATTGAAAAGTTTAGCTCCTAGAGGGTTGAACATAGAACTAGATCTAAATTGTTTCATTAATAACTTTTAGACTGGTTCACTTCAATTATCCATCACTTGTTTTAGCCTTGCATCTCAAAGTTATACGATGCTTTATCTTTGAGGTCTGGCCTTGTATAATGGTTTAGCCTAATATTTTGTCCTTGTGATTGTAATTGTGTTCATTTAGGGAGGTTCTTATAATCTGATAATGACATTTATGCCCCCACTCATTTATATGTTGTGGCAGGAAGAATAGGGATATTGTTTAACACTCATTTATATGTTGTGGTAGGAAGAATAGGGATACTGTCTAGCATAGTATATGCACCTAGAGGTTTCCTTACTAATTTATTTATAATTTTAAATAATTTTACATATCTTATATATTCATTTTTTCTGGGTGATAAATTAGTCCCAAAGAAGGGGGGAGAAGGGAACCATCCTTTTTAACTGATATTTGGTATGTTTGTTATAAGGTTGTGGTGATTCCCCTGGATATATAGAACACCCACTTAAGGTGGGCTTTTTACCGCTTCTCAGCACTTGTTTGGGGGATTAATTTTAAAAGAAAAAAATGTTTTTGAGCTACATATGCATCAAGTCCGTTCAGGTTGGTATCCGGTTAAAAAAGCTATCTAGTAGAGACGCTTTTGTCTCTGCTTTAGAGGTCCATTTATTTATATACTTTATAACTTATGATTATCCCTTAAGTGGCATGTAGTATTGAAGTCCATATTATTTTATATTTTTATATTCAGAATTAATTTTATGAATTTTAGAAATTTAATTCAGCATTTTTATGTATCTGAATATTATTGAATGTTTGTTATATATGAGGAATGTGGCCGTATATTCATTCATGTATATTCAATCTGTATCATGACTGAGAAATAAGTGTTCCTAGACCTAATAATGGACGATCTCAGTGTCAGGACCCCTCAATAGTCCTGCTATATGTATGGCCGTATTATTCATGCAGCAGGTTAACTGTGTGAGAGATCAGCGTAGCTGCGGTCTTTAAATGTCAAGGGTTAGTGAAATCATTGTAGTCTAGTCTGATATAAATATACTATCACAGTAGACTACATCTATTAGCGTTACATGACTCCTATGTGCCTGAATCCCAATTGTAATTTGCTGTATGGAATGTCAGTGTATCCGGCGCACGGGGACGCGAGGTGTGCGCATGCGCAGTACGTGACCCGGTGGGCGGGAGTTCGAGAGCAGATAAAAGGGTTGAGTGGCAGGGTACACAGCCTATCCCATGAAGAAGTCGATCCGTGACGAAACATGTCGGGGCGTGGCTGTGACGTGTGACGTACATGCTGTCAGCCACACAGGAGGAGAGGAATACGAGTGCTCTGAAGGACGGAGGTTTCCCGAGGGAGGGGTGAGATTATACCCAGCAGCTGCACACCTCGGGTCCGCCGTGGCCATTGGTTATTGTTTTATCCACCAGTTGAGGCTTGCTGTTAACTACACGTTTGATGCCTGTTTTTATTACACTAATGTGAGTGCGATGTGTGAGGGTTGCAGTGATTTTTAATAAAATTATTGTTTGCTGAATTACACTATTGGAGCACTTATTTTCTTTTATGTGGACCTACTGAATACCATCATTGGACCTCGTATACACCATTTACCCTGGAGTGTGGTAAAGAGAGCGTGTTTTGCCGTGCATGAGAGTGCTGGCATGTTTTTTTGGTGAGTGCAGGTCTGGAGAGTGTCTCACTAGCACGGTGGTGTGGTGAAAGAAGCACGTAGATATTCAGCATTTGACATATGATCACCTAAGAATCATCTGTGTGGGACATTTGATTTTCACCTTTATCGTCACCATTTTTTTGTCACTTGCAACCTGTTTGGATATTGTTTTGATTTTCTGGAATTTTATGTCATTTACAGCACTAATTGAAACACTTGCAGGTGTTCTTATTTATTGCTGTCGCATTTAGCACTTTATTGGCCAACATTATTATTAGTGTTTAGTCATTTTCATGTGCACGTTATATACACTAGGTAAGTGATATAGGAGTAGAGGTTATCACCACTATTGCACAGTAATAAGCACTGATTTATTTATATTTGTCACTTTGATAATCTAATAATTAAGAGATTGTCACCTTTTTATGTATACCGTAAGGTTTACACTTTGAAGCGCCCTCCATTTAACCTCTGTGTCGGTTCACCCATTTTGGTATTAACTGATATTTAGGATTAAATATTTTATTATCATTTACTGTTTTTTTAAGGGGGCAGCTCAATATATATACATTTTTTTGTTCACCCATTTATTTAGTTATCATTTAATCACTGTCACTGGTGTTGAAGGAATTTCTGATTATTTTCTCAAGTGTATATATACATTTATGTAGATACTGTTGAGGATAATCAGAGAGCTATTGGCGCGGTGGAGGTATTTTTTGTGTAGAGGGCGTAAACATAGAGGATACCTGGTTTTTACATTTATATATATATATATATATATATATAGGAAAAACGCATGGAATGATGCTTGATGCCAAAAAGTGTCCTTTTACTGAAAAGTTATTCCATTACATATTTCAAAATACAAGCAAGCAGCCACTGTACAGTTCCGAGCCCAATCGCTCTTCGTCAGGCCTTTCAGGCTGTGTGTGAAAAGCCAAACCACACTATGTTCTTTTATCAACACCCAGTTTAGTACACACCTGTGTTCACTTAGCTAATTATCCCATACAAAACACCTAAAAACATTCCAGTATTTAACCCTACTGAATAGATCTACTACCCAAAATCAATCCTAAATTTCCCAATAAGGGATTATTTACAAGAAAGGTTCATCATTACATATCATATATCATCATCATCATATCACTTATGAACCAATTAGATTCTCTCATTTCATTAACTCGGTGTTTGCACATATTTCTCATAAATATATATATGTTACTATTCTTGTTCATGTCTCAACACTTCTTCATGGATTCCAGTTGATATTCTGCTATCTAATATTTCCAACAGGAGCTCTTGTGATCAATCTAAAGAAAATATAACATATTCAAAATATAGTCATACCTTCTAATCAGTCTCGTACTATAGATTTCTACATAAACAGAAACAAATCATAGTCCCTGTTCATACCATCAGGGTACAGGGACTGTAATTTGTTAATCCACCAAACTTCACGTCTTTTTAGTTTCAAAATCCTATCACCCCCTCTTTTGTCATGGGGAATCTCTTCTAGCACCATAAAACGTAGATCAGTGTCTTTATGACCCATTTCTGAGAAGTGACGCGATACAGGCAAACTTGATTGGGGATGTCTAATGGTACTACGGTGTTGTGCGATACGATCTTTAATTATTTGGGTTGTCTCCCCCACGTAAAGGAGATTGCAAGGGCATGTGAGAATGTAAATGACATATGATGACTGACAGGTATAAAAGCCATTAATTATTATTTTATTGTTAGTCCTAGGATGAAAAAAATGATTCCCTTTAATAATTAGATTGCCTCTCAGGTTTAAATTCAGATCGTACTAGGAGATCGCGCAAATCCCCAATAAGAAGAGACATTCACCTGATAAACCTAGAATTCCATTTGTCTTTCAGTTCAATAGTTATAGCGATAGGATCTTTAATGTATTGAGAAAACATTGGACGATACTGAAACGATCCTATCCTCATATTGAGGAGTTTCAGTTAACTCCGATGAAAGCATATCGACGCAATAAAACTTTGCGCGATCTCCTAGTACGATCTGAATTTAAACCTGAGAGGCAGGATGAAAAAAAGATGACTTTTCTCGGCAGTAAAAGAAAAGGCTGTTACCCTTGTCTTAATTGCATTCAATGCAATCTAATTATTAAAGGGAATATTTTTTTTCATCCTAGGACTAACAATAAAATAATAATTAATGGCTTTTATACCTGTCAGTCATCATATGTCATTTACATTCTCACATGCCCTTGCAATCTCCTTTACGTGGGGGAGACAACCCAAAAAATTAAAGATCGTATCGCACAACACCGTAGTACCATTAGACATCCCCAATCAAGTTTGTCTGTATCGCGTCACTTCTCAGAAATGGGTCATAAAGACACCGATCTACGTTTTATGGTGCTAGAAGAGATTCCCCATGACAAAAGAGGGGGTGATAGGATTTTGAAACTAAAAAGACGTGAAGTTTGGTGGATTAACAAATTACAGTCCCTGTACCCTGATGGTATGAACAGGGACTATGATTTGTTTCTGTTTATGTAGAAATCTATAGTACGAGACTGATTAGAAGGTATGACTATATTTTGAATATGTTATATTTTCTTTAGATTGATCACAAGAGCTCCCGTTGGAAATATTAGATAGCAGAATATCAACTGGAATCCATGAAGAAGTGTTGAGACATGAACAAGAATAGTAACATATATATATTTATGAGAAATATGTGCAAACACCGAGTTAATGAAATGAGAGAATCTAATTGGTTCATAAGTGATATGATGATGATGATATATGATATGTAATGATGAACCTTTCTTGTAAATAATCCCTTATTGGGAAATTTAGGATTGATTTTGGGTAGTAGATCTATTCAGTAGGGTTAAATACTGGAATGTTTTTAGGTGTTTTGTATGGGATAATTAGCTAAGTGAACACAGGTGTGTACTAAACTGGGTGTTGATAAAAGAACATAGTGTGGTTTGGCTTTTCACACACAGCCTGAAAAGCCTGACGAAGAGCGATTGGGCTCGGAACTGTACAGTGGCTGCTTGCTTGTATTTTGAAATATGTAATGGAATAACTTTTCAGTAAAAGGACACTTTTTGGCATCAAGCATCATTCCATGCGTTTTTCCTATCCTTTATGGTGGAGTTTTGGGAGTCCACCCTGACGGTGCCTTGATTAACAAGGATATCAAGAGAAGAGGGTAACCCACCTGATGTTTATATATATATATATGTAATGATACTGCAGCTAGCAAAATCAACTGCCTGCCTGTAGTATGAGAACACCACCAACCTTCTACAGGTAGCTTTAGGTGAACTATGACACCAGTGGAAGGCCTATTAGTCGAAACGCGTCGAAACACGTCGGGCGCTTTCAGCATCCTCCTTGTTGCCCACTTGTTTTTTTAAAAAATATTTTTGTGATCACAGTTTTATTGTAATCAGGATTTTTAGCAATAAAAAACCCACCGTTTTCATCTACACTATGTGGAGGCTTCTCATTTTTTCTCCACATAACACCTGAGAGAAAACCCACTTCAAGTTCATGCGAGAGGCCTCACTTCCTCCAATCCTGCTCCTTGGCTATCTTCTGTGAGGATCCCCCCGGTGAATCCAGGACATCCATGCAAAATTGGACCCAGAAGGTTCCAGAGTCGAGATATCCGTTCCACAGCCCCAAGGGGCACCCCGCTTTGGTGATTTCCTGTCGTTGACAAGGGAATCCAATCCATCCGGTAAGAGTTTTCTACACACTATTTCTATCAGGATTCATACAGCTGAATGATGTGTCTTCGCTGGGAGATTTAAAGAGTTGCCTATGTTTGAACATCTGCTGTTTGATATATTCACTCACGTTTATCAGTGGGACACTTTATAATCACATTTGTTCACTTATTTTGTACTTTATTTGTTTGTGTTGAGAGACTTACATTTATTTATTGCATTGATGGTGTCATTATTCATTAATACACCCACCTTCATTTGTGGTTTTTTCACAGTTTATGCGCTACATTTCTTTTTACAGTATTCTATGGTTTTTGTCACTCCGTATGTAGCTGCTTTATTTCCTTTTAGTATTTATTTTCCAGCGCAGCGTATACCCACTCTAACCAGCTTTAGGTGAACACTGTGCAGAGCTCGCAAAATAATAACTTGTAGGTTTAGCTGAACACTGAGAGGTGGACGCACCACACTTAATTGTAGTTTTAGCTGAACACTGTGAGCAGGACACACAGCACTAACTTGTAGTTTTAGCTGAACACTGTGAGCAGGATGCACTGCACTAACTTGTAGGTTTAGCTGAACACTGTGAGGTGGACGCACCACACTAACTTGTAGTTTTAGCTGAACACTGTGAGCAGGACGCACCCCACTAACTTGTAGGTTTAGCTGAACACTGTGAGCAGGACGCACTGCACTAACTGTAAATAGTCTAGCTGCCTGACTGTGGTACTAATAGGATCAAAAGAACACCAGCAATTTTCTTCAGGTAGCTGTAAATACTGTAACAAGACAAGCCTGCCTGTCAGTAAGAAGATAACAGGAACGGATCTAGCTGAACACTGTGATCAGGACGCACTGCACTAACTTGTAGCTTTAGATGAACATTGTGCAGAGGTCTCACTACACTAACTTGTAGGTTTAGCTGAACCCTGTGAGCAGAACGCACCCCACTAACTTGTAGGTTTAGCTGAACACTGTGAGGTGGACGCACCACACTAACTTGTAGGTTTAGCTGAACACTGTGAGCAGGATGCACCCCACTAACTTGTAGGTTTAGCTGAACACTGTGAGTAGGACGCACCCCACTAACTTGTAGTTTTAGCTGAACACTGTGAGCAGGACGCACTGCACTAACTGTAAATAGTCTAGCTGCCTGACTGTGGTAGTAATAGGATCAAAAGAACACCAGTAATTTTCTTCAGGTAGCTGTATATACTGTAACAAGACAAGCCTGCCTGTCAGTAAGAAGATAACAGGAACGGATCTAGCTGAACACTGTGAGCAGGATGCACTGCACTAACTGTAAATAGTCTAGCTACCTGACTGTGGTACTAATAGGATCAAAAGAACACCAGTAATTTTCTTCAGGTAGCTGTATATACTGTAACAAGACAAGCCTGCCTGTCAGTAGGAAGATAACAGGAACGGATCTAGCTGAACACTGTGAGCAGGACGCACTGCACTAACTGTAAATAGTCTAGCTGCCTGACTGTGGTACTAATAGGATCAAAAGAACACCAGTAATTTTCTTCAGGTAGCTGTATATACTGTGACAAGACAAGCCTGCCTGTCAGTAGGAAGATAATAGGAACGGATCTAGCTGAACACTGTGAGCAGGACGCACTGCACTAACTGTAAATAGTCTAGCTGCCTGACTGTGGTACTAATAGGATCAAAAGAACACCAGTAATTTTCTTCAGGTAGCTGTATATACTGTAACAAGACAAGCCTGCCTGTCAGTAGGAAGATAACAGGAACGGATCTAGCTGAACACTGTGAGCAGGACGCACTGCACTAACTGTAAATAGTCTAGCTGCCTGACTGTGGTACTAATAGGATCAAAAGAACACCAGTAATTTTCTTCAGGTAGCTGTATATACTGTAACAAGACAAGCCTGCCTGTCAGTAGGAAGATAACAGGAACGGATCTAGCTGAACACTGTGAGCAGGACGCACTGCACTAACTTGTAGGTTTAGCTGAACACTGTGAGTAGGACGCACCCCACTAACTTGTAGGTTTAGCTGAACACTGTGAGCAGGGCGCACCCCACTAACTTGTAGGTTTAGCTGAACACTGTGAGTAGGACGCACCCCACTAACTTGTAGTTTTAGCTGAACACTGTGAGCAGGACGCACTGCACTAACTGTAAATAGTCTAGCTGCCTGACTGTGGTACTAATAGGATCAAAAGAACACCAGTAATTTTCTTCAGGTAGCTGTATATACTGTAACAAGACAAGCCTGCCTGTCAGTAGGAAGATAACAGGAACGGATCTAGCTGAACACTGTGAGCAGGACACACTGCACTAACTGTAAATAGTCTAGCTGCCTGACTGTGGTACTAATAGGATCAAAAGAACACCAGTAATTTTCTTCAGGTAGCTGTATATACTGTAACAAGACAAGCCTGCCTGTCAGTAGGAAGATAACAGGAACGGATCTAGCTGAACACTGTGAGCAGGACGCACTGCACTAACTGTAAATAGTCTAGCTGCCTGACTGTGGTACTAATAGGATCAAAAGAACACCAGTAATTTTCTTCAGGTAGCTGTATATACTGTAACAAGACAAGCCTGCCTGTCAGTAGGAAGATAACAGGAACGGATCTAGCTGAACACTGTGAGCAGGACGCACTGCACTAACTGTAAATAGTCTAGCTGCCTGACTGTGGTACTAATAGGATCAAAAGAACACCAGCAATTTTCTTCAGGTAGCTGTAAATACTGTAACAAGACAAGCCTGCCTGTCAGTAGGAAGATAACAGGAACGGATCTAGCTGAACACTGTGAGCAGGACGCACTGCACTAACTGTAAATAGTCTAGCTGCCTGACTGTGGTACTAATAGGATCAAAAGAACACCAGCAATTTTCTTCAGGTAGCTGTAAATACTGTAACAAGACAAGCCTGCCTGTCAGTAGGAAGATAACAGGAACGGATCTAGCTAAACTGAATGCAGTGTATATATATATATATATATATATATATATATATATATATATATATATATATATATATTATATATGCGCAACACCTGGGATGCATATATATACACAATACACTGTAAGTGCAGCTAACTGACTGACTGTTCTGCCTAATCTATCTAACTCAAATCAAATGACACTGTCTGTCTCTCTCTCTCTCTATCTATGAACGCCGGAACACACACTCCACAGGGCCGCCGTGCAGGCGGCCTTATATAGTGTGGGGCGTGTACTAAATCCCCTGAGCCATAATTGGCCAAAGCCTCATTGGCTTTGGACAATTACGGCTCTCTGTTCAGACGGCGCTCTGATTGGCCATGCATGCGGGTCATAGTGCATGCTTGGCCAATCATCAGCCAGCAATGCACTGCGATGCCGCAGTGAATTATGGGCCATGACGCGCCACACGAATTTGGCACGAACGGCCCATATCGTTCGCAATTCGGCGAACGACCGAACAGCCGATGTTCGAGTCGAACATGGGTTCGACTCGAACACGAAGCCCATCCCTAGTCCAGATGGTGTGGAATACTAGAATATAGGTTAGTCACATCACAGCTAATCCACCTATAGTTATCCCTCCATGGAAAATCCTCTAATTTGTTGAGTAAATGTTTAGTATCCCTCAAAAACCCAGGAAGGGTGTGGACCAAAGGTTGTAACTTGCTATCCACCCATTCACCAAGTCTCTCATTGAGGGACCGTATGCCTGCAACTATAGGCCTGCCCCAAAGGGGATTTAACCCTTTGTGAACCTTGGGCAGGTGGTGAAAAACTGGCATAATGGGACTGTCAGAGAGAACAAACCCGCATGGACTGCACTATCCAAAAGAGAAGACAGAGCTTTTTTAAAAGAAGGTGTAGGATCAGTTTTTGATAAGTGCTGGTATCAGAAAGCTGACATAGCGCTTCATTCTTATACATCTCACAATCTAAGACTATTACTGTGCCCCCCTTGTCAGCATTTCTGACAACAATACTCTGATCCGCTTTCAAACTTTTTAAAGCCTGTCTCTCTGCATTGGACAGATTGCTACCTGAGGGGTTCATATGACAGCTGTGAGCCAGATGAGTCAAATCCCTCTCCACCATCTTTTGAAAGAGGTCCATATCCTTCCCCTTAGATGCCACCGAGGAAAAATCAGACCTAAGTTAAAACAATATTTTGTTATAAGTATCTGTGGGATCAATAGGGGGTGGATTGGATTCAGAAGCAAGATCAGTTAGATCTTTCAGTGCACAAACCTCTGTAAACATACGGGGAGAAGGAGGTGACTCACCTGTCTCAGAGCCCTCCAGGGAAGTATCTTCTCCTTCCAAAGGGAATTCAAAGTAATGTTTTCTAAGTGTTAAACTGCGTGCAAACTTTCTTGACATCCAATAATGTCCCAAAAAGGTCAAAATGTCTGCTTGGGCAAAAATTCAAACCCCTTGATAATAAAGCGGTTTCTTGATCATTCAAAATCCTGCTTGAAATATTTAAAACGTTTGAAACATTTGAGGTCAACGCTTTGTTTTGCCCCGCAGAGTATAATGAGTGTTCCCTGGAGCTTTTATGTCTCCTTTACTTTTTTGTTGGCCCCATGAGGGTTTCCTGGGCTCCGGCCATTGCCTGATCAAATGATTGTCAAGGGTTGTTCAGGTGATGAGTCTGATGCTGTATGAGCCAGAGTGTCATCAGCTGGTTCACTCTCCTGATCAGAAAAGCTCACCTGTTTTCCTGAATTACGACGTGAACAATTTGGAAAGAATAAAGGTTTCTTCCATGTGTAGACTTTATTATTCTCATAATCAATTCGATTTCGAGTCATTTTGCCTCTCTTATTGTCATTGACAAATTTTTCCAGTTTATCCAGTTTTTTCTTTAGGCGACCATCTAATTCAGTGAATCCTGTATGTGTCTGTAACACAGTCAGATCTTCTTGTATAGAGGTAATCTCTGCTTGTAAAGCTTCCACTTCTTTCTTTTTGGAAGATATTAGGATGTTCATGAGTTTAAAGGAGCACGTATCAAGTGTGTCAGTCCACTCTTTTTTGAATTCCTCATCGACCAATTCTGAGGTGGGAAATTTTTTAATCCTCAATCCTCGTGGTATCTGTGCCAGAGATATATATTCTGTCAGGAAGCTGATGTCCCAATAAGACCTTATTTCTTTGGCCATTAAGTGCTCAAGTTTTCTGAAAAGACGTATCAATGAGACTTCACTATCAGGCGGATGTGACATGGACATCTCTGACTGTGACCTCAATGGATTATTAAATGGTGCCATGAAAGTTCTGCTATATCCAGTTGCTGCTGCAGGTAAGTTGGATGTGGTATTTTCCATGTTCAGGCAAACTTCTAGAAATTATGTAAAAAAACTGAAGGGTATAAAATAAGAAAAGCTCATAAATGCCACAGACCCCCGAGCTGGTGAGCAAATGTTTGCAAAGTACAGGAATCCAAGTAGAGAGAGAGTATCACCGCTCCAGGTGGGTGAGATCAACGTAAAAGCCATCTCCTTCAGTCTAGAAGTCCAGGTGCTGGCAATGCTATGGTAGTTAGACATCAAAGATATATACATATGTTCAGGTTTAGACATTATAGTGAGATTTCTGTTTTAATGCAATTTTTTTATCTCATATGAACACCCCTCTCTTTTTTCTGCTTTTGCAGCGTTAGTTATTAAATGATACTCAATTAGCTTTTTCATACCAACTCATTAATAGTTTAGGACTGTTTACAGGTCCTCATTGAGCTTTGTGTCATGAAAATATTAAGATACTGGTGCCCCTCTATGTAGATTATGTACATTATGGAGTTGGTGTGGAGGAGGGGTAAGGCTAGGATCAGCCTCCAGAGTTTACAGCTGCCAATCAAGGAGGGGGGAATGGCACTCCCGCATCCAAGATGTTATTTTCTCACGGCACAGCTGCAGCATATAAGCGGCGGAAGTGCAGACAGAGGGTTGTTGACCCTGGAGGCGCCACACATTACAGTGGTGGAGGCATTGGAGGCTGACTCTTTCCCTGAGAGCGGCCCCACAATTAGGATGTTAACAAAGGTCTGGAAGGCAAAAAAGAGCTTAATGGGATATGTTGGGTTTACAGAATATGCCCCCCTGTGGCATAATAGGAATTTACAGGAGGTGGTGGCCATGGGGGAGTTTAAAGAGTGGGAGAGATGGGGCATAAACAGATTATCCCAGCTATATAAAGGGAACGTATTAAAATCCTTTGGGGAACTTCAAACTGAAAATGGAATCCCGAGGCAAACCTTTAGATACTTACAAATGAGATCTGCTTTGAATGCCCAGTTTAGGATACATCCTTTAGTGTGGAGCGAGGCTGCATTGCTTCAGAAAGTGGTTAAACCTGGGAAAATAAAGGGATTTATCTCAGAAATATATGTACAGCTGTGTAGTAAAAGTATTGTAAGGCCAGAACACCTCGGTTGTAGGGAGGGATGGGAGGTGGATGTTGGGAAATTATCAGATGGACAATGGAGGAAAATATTGGAGACCGGGCAGCTGGTCTCAGTATCCCCTGCGCAGAGAGTTTCTCACTTAATGTTGGTACATAGGGCATACTATACCCCAAAAAAATTATTTAGATTCGGACTAAGATTAGATGCTAAATGCCCTAGATGTGGTGAGGAGGGAGATCTGATACATATGGTCTGGAGATGTCCCAAGTTAGTTCGTTACTGGACAGGGGTAGTAGAAGCCATTAGCAGCAGGTGGGGGATATCCTTGGAAACAGAGGCCAGACTATGCATTCTTGGAGATAGAGTGTGGGGATCGGAGGAGGTAACACTAAAAACAGCAGTTTTGAGGTGCCTGTATCAAGCTCGGAAGTTGATTATGCAAAGATGGCAAACAGTAATGCCCCCGACGGTGGAGGAATGGGTAAAAACAGTAAATGAGATCATTTGGAAGGAGAGAGCCCTATACATTAGAAGAGGAAACATAAAAAAATATGAAAAGATGTGGAACCCCTGGTGGATAAGCATTGGTTGTAAGGAATAATTGAAAGAATGCGGGATCCTGGATGGGGTGGGAGGAGGTGGGAGGGGGGAGAGGGGTTAGGTAGAAGGGGTAGGTAAAATGGACATTGATTAAATGAACTTTGTTTATACGAATTGGAGGTTATCACCACATGCCTGTGGGAAGATATGTAAATTTTAAGAAATGTTAATAAAGAATATTTAAGATAAAAAAAAAGCAAAGTACAGGAATCCAAGTAGAGAGAGAGTATCACCGCTCCAGGTGGGTGAGATCAACGTAAAAGGCATCTCCTTCAGTCTAGAAGTCCAGGTGCTGGCAATGCTATGGTAGTTAGACATCAAAGATATATACATATGTTCAGGTTTAGACATTATAGTGAAAGTTCTGTTTTAATGCAATTTTTTTATCTCATATGAACACCCCTCTCTTTTTTCTGCTTTTGCAGCGTTAGTTATTAAATGATACTCAATTAGCTTTTTCATACCAACTCATTAATAGTTTAGGACTGTTTACAGGTCCTCATTGAGCTTTGTGTCATGAAAATATTAAGATACTGGTGCCCCTCTATGTAGATTATGTACATTATGGATCTCTGTGTAGATCGTGTTGATTTTAGGTGTATTTGTACATGTTAATATGCTCATAGGTGTCCATATTTGGAATTTTAATACACAACATGGAAGTGTCAACATTTATTGTCTTTACGTCTATATCCATTGATGCATTAATATTCCTTACTCACAATGTGCATTATCGGCTGGTGCATTGATGTTTCAACAAGTGCGGTGTTTTGTTTGCTCATTAACACACCTTAATTTGTTCATTCATCGCATTTATGAGCATTCACAATATACATCATCATAGACTATTTTTGACATCTAGTGCTTGCATTTCATCATTGGATATAGAAAGTGACATTCATGTTTAGCTATTTAGTGAACACGATTTTGTTTTCTTCTTTTTCCCTTCCTCCCTTTTTTTCCCCTTCCCCTCTTTCCTTTTTCCCCTTCCCTTGCCTCTCTTCCCCATTCCCTCTCCTGCCCCCCCCCCCTTTTCCCCCTCCACCCCCCCCCTCATCCATATATATATATATATATATTTTTTGTTTTGTTTTTTTTTGTTTTTTTTGTTTTTTCACTTTTTTATATATTTTTTTTAATACACACAGATTTTTTTACACATTTTTTTCACACACTTTGGCTTTTGCTCACTGCACTTGTTGAGACCACAGGTGACCCATGATGCCTAATTGGTATATTCATTGATTAATTGATATCTGCTGATTATGTGGTCACATGGTTTGCAATTTTTATTATTTATTTCACTTTGATTTTTGTGATTGTTAGCTATGACTAAGCACTCCTTGTAGTGCGAAACGCATAAGCTTTGTTCCACTTTGCTGTGACCTGTATTTTGGATGACACCTTATTGAATAAAGGCAAATATCTTTGGAGTGCGGCTGTCCAGAATTTCTTTGATGTCTAACTACCATAGCATTGCCAGCACCTGGACTTCTAGACTGAAGGAGATGCCTTTTACCTTGATCTGACCCACCTGGAGCGGTGATACTCTCTCTCTACTTGGATTCCTAGACTTTGCACCCTACCAGCCAGTGTGAGCCAAAAATGGCCGCATAGCCTTTAGTAGCAACTGAATCTGTGGAAATTTGAGGGGAAGATCTAGACTCTGCCGGGATAAACATAGTGACCCCATTTCAATGCTGTAGGAACTAATCCTACATCTGAAGGTCAGAAAGAGCGTAAGGATCCAGGAAAACCTGAGAATCAGAGTTGGAGGCTGAAGGCAACAATGATAACAATCAAGAAATGAAAGCCCTCCCCTGGGGAATGATCCTAATAGCAAAATTTAACATGTCCAGTAGTGATTGTAATTCAACCCTGGTAAGACTTGGGAGACCATAAAACGCATGAATGCGATCACTGAAATGAGCTTCTGAAGGTCGGAGGGGACCTGATCACAACCTTCAATGAGGAGAAAATCATCTAGATAATGACTCATCTTGTGACAATTCTCCCGGTGAGTAAGGATCCAGCTAACAAAAGAGGGCTACTTTTGGACCCAAAAGTAAGCTTGGTGGCAAAATAGTAAACACCCTTCCCATCTGATACCATGCCACTTTCAGAGAGATGGTAGAATTGGTAGAATTAAACGTGGTTTATTGGAAAACTTCCCTCTAACAAGCCCCAGGGGGTTGACCCTCCAAACCCGGAAAGGTAGTATAGTGAATGGCCCAATGACAGACCCCTTTTCAAGTTCTGACTGCAGTAACAAATCCACTGCTTCCGTGCCTACGGAAGATGACCTGAGGTTTTGACACTCAAAACTATCTGACGGCAAGGAAACAAACCCTGTGTGGAACCCCTCCATGAAACCCTTTACCAAAAAAACGCTCAAAGAAGGTGACGGATGGGCGGCTAAACACTCCTGAAAAAAGGCATGTTGATGCGGCTCAGTCACCAGGCTTTGTTCTGCCTAAGCGAACAGGCCAACTTGGGGTGAGCCCTGAAACACCCGGTACAGATGTGCAACAAACGGCATTGACTGTAATTGCATACCCCAAGGTTGTAATTGTTGCAAATCTGGGATTTCCCCAGAAAATGAATAGGACAGCCTAACTTATCCAAGGGTGCCTGATGGCCTGAGGATGGGAGAGAAACACCTGACCCCCCGGACATGCTAGGTAGTGTAGGAACCTCTGAATTGGGGCACCAGTACGCCCCAAGGCATACACCGGAGGGCGCACACCGGAGACCTGAGCCCGGTGAAACAATTCGGTATCTATGTTGCTCCAAACTGTCACTACTTGGAATTGGGCAAAACGGGCCACAGCTTTGGTGGAAAATGACCGGTGATAATCATAAAAGTTGGACCCCCCATACTTATGGCCTAACTCGACCACCATATATAGGTACAGGTCCAACTCTTCCCTTCTAAGCGAACTCACAGAGCAAATGATGTCTCTATAGAGACTAAAGGCTAGGACAAACTCAGGGATGGACAACTTGCGACTAAGTCTGTGATCCCTGGTCTTAACCAGCACTGAAACATCCCAAACCTAGGACCTGTTGTCTGCTACGTCATGGGCAGCAATTAACAGGGATGCCAGGTTGTGCAGTGGAGCTGCCATGAACTAACATGAAGATGTGATACAAACCCATGTAAAAACATACAAACTCAATGTAGAGAACACATGAATGGAAAAAACCTGCATGAGAAACGTAAGCCGTCACGAGAATGTAAGCTGACATGAGAAAGTAAGCTGCGTGAGGAACTTAACTGTGTGAGGATCGTAAGCATGTAAGAGAAACGTAAGCGGCCATGGTGATTTGTCTTGTCTCCAGGGGCATGGGTTTAGTTATAGGATCTAGAGGCATCAGAATAGATTTGGACCAGTTTATTGAGAAACCTGAGAATCCTGCAAATTTAATTATAAGAGACATTAGTACCCTCAAAGAATTATCTGTATCTCCCAGGTACAGCAGTGCGTCATCGGCGTAAAGAGAAATCTTTTCCTCCAAGAGGCCTCTACGGAATCCCACTATCTCAGAGGAACTACGGACATGATAGCCAATGGCTCCACGCCAAACAATCGGCCAGAATGGGTTAATCCTCCAAAGGGGTCAGACTTCTTGGGCTCCTACATCTATCCATACCCAATAAGGAGAGTGATCAGAGAGCAATCAAGGTTCATAAGCGGAATCCAACACACTCTGCAAAAGGGAGATTTTGCCTAGGCCCAGATCTATGCATGAGAGACCACCACGTGTGCTTGATCGACATGAGCATTTAACCATTGGATGCTTCTCCCTCCACACTCTCTCAGACCCAATTCAGTGAGCATGAATGCAAATGAGGTACTACCTGGGGAGCGGCCAACTTGTCTGGGGTTTAAGGATAATCTATCTAAGTGTGTATCTAACACATTATTGAAGTCTCCCAAAGCTAGAACTGGAGTATTGGGGTACAAGGCCATGAACTGGGAACATTTTTTGAGAGGGTCTGAGGAGTATGGGGGAGGAACATACACGGCTGCGACAATACACATAAATCCATTGAGCTTACACAGTAGAAACACAAATCTACCATCCCCATCAATCCTCTGCTGCAGGCACTCAGAAGATATCTTCCCAGAGATCAGTACACTAACCCCCCTGGAGTAGGAGGAGTGCACTGAGTGAAACTGAGTAGGATACCTACGTGATCTCAGCAGGTGGATCGAATTGAGCTGCAGGTGAGTCTCCTGAAGACAGACCAGGTGTGGCTGCATCCTAGATAAATATTTAAAAACATTGCACTCCATTTTGTTTTGTCCCCCAGTCCCCTAATATTCCATGAAAGGAGCATTAACCCCCTAGTACATTGATTTGCCATTCCCAATCTGTTTTGGAAGCAAAGTTGAGGGCTGTTGAGCCCACACCGACCCAGAGTATCATTAATCTACCATGCATTTTATGTAGCATTATCTTTTGCATACAGTAAACATCCCAGCTTGCCCTAGTTGCCACAATTTTTCTATCCAGCAATTTACGCCACCACTTGGAGGGTGTACGTAGGAATGGCATTAAACAGTCATACAAGTGTCCAACCTGTAGGAGGAAGAGGGTCATATTTGGAGAGGGGAAAAGGAAAAGTGCATCCTTAACCACTTCAATACCAGGCACTTAGACACCTTCCCGTCCAGCCCAATTTTCAGCTTTCAGCGCTGTCACAATTTGAATGACAATTGCGCGGTCATGCTACACTGTACCCAAACAAATTTTTTATCATTTTGTTCCCACAAATAGAGCTTTCTTTTGGTGGTATTTGATCACCTCTGCGGTTTTTATTTTTTGCGCAACAAATAAAAAAAGACAGAAAATTTTGAAAAAAAACACGTTTTTCTTTGATTCTGTTAAAATTTTTTGTAAATGAGTACGTTTTCTTCTTCAATGACGGGCACTGATATGGCTGCACTGACCGGCACTGATACGGCGGCACTGATGGGCACCGATGAGGTGGCACCAATGAGGTGGCACTGATGAGGTGGCACTGACGGGCACTGATGATGGGCACTGATAGGCGGCACTGATGCGCACTGATAGGTGGCACTAATGGGCACTTTACATAATAAATACAAAAAGAGCAGCGCTGTGGCAAAAAAAAAAAGTATATATGATATAACCAAATCAGATAAGTTGAATATTAGACCCAAATTTGAGATAGGCTCCAAAGTTCATATAAAAGTACATAATAAACAAAGGTAAAAAAAGTCCTATCCAAAATCGATCATAGATAGTGGATATAGTGGGAAGCGTAGATAGGTGGAAATACAAATAAATCAATATGTCCTTCACCGCACCACTGTGGTATTAACCTCAAGAGAGGTATACCAAAGAAAGAAGGAGAGCAACATAGCGTAATCCTGCTTTCACTTTTTATTAAAATTAATAAAATTGCACTTACATTCGGAAGGGTAAACAAAAGCTAGAAGCGAAAGCCCGTCCTGCAGACGGATGCAGCACGTCAGCACGTCAGCACGCTCGACGTACGTTTCGTCACACTCTGACGTCGGGCAACGTTGGTTATATCATATATACTTTTTTTTTTTTTTGTCACAGCGCTGCTCTTTTTGTATTTATTATGTAATGTGTGTATCCCACTTTCAGCGGCTGCTCTTGCGTTTGGTTTTGATCAGTGAATTGTCACTTTTTGTTTTTTTCAATTTGTTTCTCTCAGTATGTTTTTTATGCACTAATTTCCGTTTACAGCGCGGTGATTTGTCTTTTCTTATTACCTACTAATGGGCACTGATAGGTGGCACTGATGGGCACTGATAGGTGGCACCGATGGGCACTGATAGGCAGCACTGATGGGCACTCGTAGGTGGCATTGATGGGCACTCGTAGGTGGCGTTGATGGGTAGTTATGGGTGGCACTGATAGTTGGCACAGATGGGCACGGATGGGCACTGATAGGTGGGCACAGATGGGCACTGACAGGTGGCACCGATGGACACTGATGGGTGGCACTGATGATTCTGATTGATGGCAGTGATGCCCCTAAGTGTGGCATTGCTGGGCATCACTGCAACATAATTGTGCCAATCAGTGCCCATTTGTGGGCACTGATTGGCACAGATTTGGCACTGACTGGGCACATGTGGATGGCCATGGGGTACATACCTGGCCATCCACATGTTTCCCTTCCCTGGTGGTCCTAGTGGCGATCCCTGGTGGTCCAGTGTGGTGATCTGCGGGGGGGCTGCGCTGATAAACAATCAGCGCAGACCCCCCCTGCCAGGAGAGCCGCCGATCGGCTCTCCTCTACTTGCGTCTGTCAGACGCGAGTGAGGAAGAGCCGATCAATGTCTCTTCCTATTGACAGCGTGATCAGCCGTGATTGGACACGGCTGATCACGTGGTAAAGAGCCTCCGCCGGAGGCTCTTTACCAAGATCGGTGTAGCGGTGTGTCAGACTGACACACCGATCCACCGATCGCCGCGATGCGCGCCCCTGCGGGCGCGCGGCGGCATGTTATCCTGAAGGACGTCATATGATGCCCAGTCAGGATAACTGAACCACCGCCCGGCCGTCAATCCACTATAGGCCGGGCGGGAAGTGGTTAAAGTAATCGAAGTGTCTGACCAATATGGCCGCACATAACCATAGTAGACCCCAACAACTCGAGGGGTTCAGTCCTCTCAGAGCTCTGTAGAGGGGGCTCTTGTGTAGCCCAAGGGGCATGAAATATGATCAAACCTTGCACCATCAAAAATTACATCAGTGTATCACTAATGCCAAAGTACCTGTATGCAAAGATGACGTGCAAAGGGGAACAAACAAAAGTAAAAATGCAAAAAAAAAGTAGAACCAACTCCGCCATGATGAAAAGAGATCAAACTTGAACAGAGCACCACTTAAAAAAGGTGCAGTAAAGCAGGGATAAACTTCACTTATGCTGGACGTTGTGCTAAAGCACGCTCTTCTCTATCCAACCAGTGCATAGACGCAGGGGGATTTTCAAAGAAATGCGACGTGCCATTGACAATCACTTTCAGCTTTGCCGGGTACAGCATAAAGTATTGGACATTAAGGACCCTCAGCCTTTTCTTGATATCAATGAATTTGGATCTTTGTCTCTGCACCTCCGTGGAGAAATCCGGAAATAATTAGACCTTGGCGTTGTCCACTTTCAGGATTCCAGCCATTCTAGCATTACTCAGGATGGCATCCCGGTCCTTGTAGTTGAGCAGCCGAAAAAGGAAGGGGCGCGGTGGGGCTCCCTGTGGTGGTGGCAGCGAAGGGGACTCGGTAGGCCCTTTCAACCGCAAACATAGGAGAAAATGTATTGCTGCCAAATGTGTCCTTAAGCCAAGATTCATTAAACTGGGTTCTTGCCCTCAGCTCCTTCTGGGATACCGACCGCCCGCACATTATTTCTGCACAGGCAGTTTTCCATGTCCTCTAAGCGGGCCGCATTCGCAGACGCCACCAATGTCACATGTCGCACATCTCTCTGCAGGGGCTGCCATTCATCTTCCAGTGTACTGAGTCTGCCCTCTAAAGCAGCTGTGCGTTCACGTAGATTCTGCATGTCATGCCTTATGAGAGAAATCTCCTCCTTCATATCTTTCACTTCCCCTGTTAATGCTGTTATAGATGACCTGCAAGATGTAACTACAGCAAAGATATCTCGCAGTGTGAGCTCAGGGTCAGTGTCATACTGCAGGGATGCGGGCGCCATGTTAGATGAATGTGGGAGAGTAGTCACAATTGCGGAGGCTGTGGTGTCTGCAAGCTGAAGAGTAGGGATGAGCCGAACACCCCCCGGTTCGGTTCGCACCAGAACCCGCGAACGGACCGCAAGTTCGCACGAACGTTAGAACCCCATTGACGTCTATGGGACTCGAACGTTCGAAATCAAAAGTGCTCATTTTAAAGGCTAATTTGCATGGTATTGTCCTAAAAAGGGTGTGGGGACCCGGGTCCTACCCCAGGGGACATGTATCAATGCAAAAAAAACTTTTAAAAACGGCCGTTTTTTCAGGAGCAGTGATTTTAATGATGCTTAAAGTAAAAAAAAAAAAGTGAAATATTCCTTTAAATATCGTACCTGGGGGGTGTCTATAGTATGCCTGTAAAGTGACGCGTGTTTCCCATGTTTAGAACAGTCCCTGCACCAAATGTCATTTTTAAAGGAAAAAATCTCATTTAAAACTGCTTGCGGGTTTAATGTCATGTCGGGTCCTGGCAATATGGATGAAAATCAGTGAGACAAACGGCATGGGTACCCCCCAGTCCATTACCAGGCCCTTTGGGTCTTGTATGGATATTAAGGGGAACCCCGCACCCAAATTAAAATAAGGAAAGGTCCCTATATACTCTGAACAGCAGTATACAGGCGGTGCAAACAAGACAGGGACTGTAGGTTTGTTGTTAAGTAGAATCTGTTTGTAATTTTGAACATTTTTAACGTGTTTAGCTCCAGCCAAAAAATCTTTTCTAAGCTTTTTGGAAAACATAGGGAAGGGTTATCACCCCTGTGACATTTGTTTTGCGTCTTTCCTCCTCTTCAGAAGATTTCACCTCACTTTTTTGTCCCAATGAAAAATGTTTTTTGAAAATTTGGGTTTTTTTGTGGAACAAGGATTGGAAAGCATCAGTGGAAAGGAGAAATTGTTTTCCCATATTAACTCTTACATGAGAGAATTTCCCTTCCTAGGGGTAGATTTCATCTCACTTCCTGTTGTCTCCTTCCGTTTGCAAGTAGGAGTCGTTTGTAAGTTAGATGTTTGAAAGTAGGGTCCTGCCCTATATACTCAGCAGAAATTTGGGCCTTAGGTGTTGCTGTGGCCAAAACACTGTAAGCCCTCACAGGGCCCTGCTGTGAAATATTAGATCAAGAATTGTAATTACATGCCCCTGTTGAACAGGAGCTGAAAAATTAGGCCTTAGGCACTGGTGCTGGTGCCACAACACTGCAACCCCTCACAGACACTCTAGTTGGAACGCAGGAACGAGCCCTGCTGCAAAGTATTGCATCAAAAATTGTAATTACACGCCCCTGTTAGACAGGGGCAGAAAAATTGGGCCTTAGGCACTGGTGCTGGTGCCACAACACTGCAACCCCTCACAGACACTCTAGTTGGAACGCAGGAACGAGCCCTGCTGCAAAGTATTGCATCAAAAATTGTAATTACACGCCCCTGTTAGACAGGGGCAGAAAAATTGGGCCTTAGGCACTGGTGCCACAACACTGCAACCCCTCACAGACACTCTAGTTGGAACGCAGGAACGAGCCCTGCTGCAAAGTATTGCATCAAAAATTGTAATTACACGCCCCTGTTAGACAGGGGCAGAAAAATTGGGCCTTAGGCACTGGTGCTGGTGCCACAACACTGCAACCCCTCACAGACACTCTAGTTGGAATGCAGGAACGAGCCGTGCTGCAAAGTATTACATCAAAAATTGTAATTACACGCCCCTGTTATACAGGGGCTGAAAAATTGTGCCTTAGGCACTGGTGGTGGCGCCCAGAACCAAAAATGTTCTTACAAGCTATCAGCGTGATGATTGAGGAGGAAGAGGATAATTACTCAGGGATAGTCACTCAGCATCAGTATAGGCAGTCTTTGAAGGGATCTGAAAAAAATTATTCAGTTACATCAGCATCAGGTGCTTGGTAGCTGGTGGTGATCCAAGACTGATTCATTTTTATGAAGGTCAGCCGATCGACCGAGTCAGTAGACAGACGCACCCTGTGATCGGTTACCACGCCTCCAGCAGCACTGAATGTGCGTTCCGAAAGAACGCTGGATGCAGGACAGGCCAGTAGCTCAATTGCATACTGTGCAAGCTCTGGCCAGTGATCCATCCTCAAGACCCAGTAACCCAGAGGATTTTCGGTGGGAAAGGTGTCCAAGTCTGATCTTGCCCCTAGGTATTCCTGCACCATGTAAAACAGACGCTGGCGATGGTTGCTGGAACCGATCATACCTTGGGGCTGCGGACCAAAAAATTGTCTGAACGCATCGGTCAGACGGCCACCTTCTCCACCGCTCCTTCTTTGACTGACCGAAGCCTCAGCAACACGTTGTCCAGAAACAGGAGTTTGTAACCTCCCAGTCTCTGGGAACGCGTTGCACAGACCTTTCTGCAAGGCCTCCCGAAGATGTTTCATCCTCTGCTCCCTCTGCGATGGCAAGATAAGGTCCGCAACCTTACCCTTGTAACGTGGATCAAGGAGGGTTGCCAGCCAGTTTTGGTCCTTCTCCTTGATACCACGAATACGAGGATCCTTACGCAGGCTTTGCAGGATCAGGGAGGCCATGCAGCGTAGGTTTGCTGAGGCATTCGGTCCGGAGTCCTCTGGGTCACTAAGGACAACAACGTCCGCAGCCACCTCCTCCCAGCCACGTACAAGTCCATGTGTTCCTTGGGACTGATCCCTTAAAGACTGCTGATGCTGAGTGCCAGGCTCCACCTCCATACTGACACAATCTTCCTCCTCCTCCTCCTCCTCCTCCTCGTCCTCTTCCTGTGTGATCGGCGGGCACGCAGGAACACTGTCTGGATAAAGGGGGCCTTGAGAGCTAAGGAAGTCCTCCTCTTCCTGCCTCTGTTCTGCCTCAAGTGCCCTGTCCATTATTCCACGCAGCGTGTGCTCCAACAGGTGGACAAGGGGGACAGTGTCACTGATGCATGCACTGTCAGTGCTCACCATCCTCGTGGCCTCCTCGAATGGTGACAGGACAGTGCATGCATCCCTGATCATGGCCCACTGGCGTGGGGAAAAAAAACCAAGGTCCCCTGACCCTGTCCTGGTGCCATAGTCGCACAGGTACTCATTTATGGCCCTCTGCTGCGTGTGCAGCCGCTGCAGCATGGCCAATGTCGAGTTCCACCTGGTGGGCATGTCACAGATTAGGCGGTTCTTGGGCAGGTTAAACTCCTTTTGGAGGTCCGTCAGCCGAGCACTGGCATTATATGACCGGCGGAAATGCACACAGACTTTCCTGGCCTGCCTCAGGACATCCTGTAAGCCCGGGTACCTGCCCAAGAACCGCTGCACCACCAAGTTAAGGACGTGAGCCAAACAGGGCACATGGGTCAGTTGTCCCTGTCGGAGGGCAGAGAGGAGGTTGGTGCCATTGTCGCAAACCACCATTCCTGCCTTAAGTTGGCGTGGCGTCAACCACCTCTGAACCTGCCCCTGCAGAGCTGACAGAACCTCTGCCCCAGTGTGGCTCCTGTCCCCCAAGCACACCAGCTCAAGCACCGCATGGCATCTTTTGGCCTGCGTACTTGCATAGCCCCTTGAACGCCTACGGAGCACCGCTGGTTCCGAGGAAGAGGCCATGGAGGAAGAGGAGGGGGTGGAGGAGAGAGGTGTGTCACAATCAGCATTTTGGAGGCGTGGTGGCGGAACAACCTCCAACACTACTGCACCTTGTCCTGCATCCTTCCCAGCTGCCAGCAGAGTCACCCAATGCGCCGTGAAACTTAAGTAACGTCCCTGTCCATGCCTGCTGGACCATGAGTCAGCGGTAATATGCACCTTACCGCTGACCGCCCTGTCCAGCGAGGCATGGACATTGCCTTCCACATGCCGGTAGAGAGCTGGAATCGCCTTCCGTGAGAAAAAGTGGCGTTTGGGTACCTGCCACTGAGGAACCGCACATTCCACAAACTCACGGAAGGGGGCAGAGTCTACCAACTGAAAAGGCAGCAGTTGAAGTGCTAGCAATTTTGCCAAGCTAGCATTCAACCGCTGGGCATGTGGATGGCTGGGAGCAAACTTCTTTCGGCGGTGCAGCAGCTGGGGCAGGGAAATTTGCCTGGTACAATCTGGCGTCGGTGTACCAAAAGCAGATTGCCCACAAGTACTTGGCTGTGACACACCTAATTCTACACCTTCATTCCTCTCACTGCAGGTCTCAGAGAGGACTGAAGGTCTAGTGGGGTTGGAAATCTCAGCTGATGAGGAGCAAGGAGAGATCCTCTTTGTTCTTTGGTGTGGGTCTTTTAGATATGCTTGCCAACGAACTGCATGGCAGGTCAACATATGTCTGGTCAAGCATGTGGTACCCAAGCGGGAGATGTTTTGGCCACGCGAGATACGCTTGAGACATATGTTGCAAATAGCAGCGGTGCGATCTGATGCACTCGTCTCAAAAAAGGCCCACACCAAAGAACTTTTTGAATAACGCGCAGAGACTGCAGCGCCCTGCACATGTGGAGCTTTGGGGTGTGATGCAGTCAATGTGCTGCCCTTAGGCTGGCCCCTGGAGGGCATCCTGCCTCGTTGGTGATGTGCCGCCTCCTCCTCCTCCTCCTCCTCCTCTCTCCTATCAGGCACCCACGTTGAGTCAGTGACCTCATCATCCCCTCCCTCCTCATCACTGGAGCAAACCTGGCAGTATGCTGCAGCAGGGGGAGCATGACTGCCAGATTGCTGTCCTTCTTGGGCACCCCCTCTGTCCGTGCTCATGTTACTGCCTTCATCGAGCTCAGTATCATCATCAGAGCCTTCCAAACGCTGGGCATCCTCCTGGAGCATGTACCCAACACTGTGGTCAAACAGTTCGAGGGAATCCTCATGAGGACATGGTGGAGCTAGGGAAGGAGTCACTGATGACATTGAGCTGAGGGAAGAGGCCGCTGCTTTGCCAGACAAAGCACCCTGGGCATGGGTGAGAGAGGATGAGGAGGATGAGGACGGCTTGGTCATCCACTCGACCAAGTTTTCTGCATGTTGCGGCTCAACACGGCCAGCTGCCGAAAAAAAGGCCAAGCGTGTCCCATGGCCACGGGCTGATGAGGATGCACCGTCTCCACGACCAGCACTAGACACAGAGCCTGCTTGCCCTCTCTTATTGGCTTGTGACTGTCTGCCTCTCCTTCTTGGCCTTCCAGACATACTAATGGCCTGTAGCTGCACTAAGCTGGGATAGAACACCTGTAATTTTCTTCAGGTAGCTTTATATACTGTAACCAGACAAGCCTGCCTGTCAGTAGGAAGATAACAGGAACGGATCTAGCTGAACACTGTGAGCAGGACGCACTGCACTAAATGTAAATAGCAGGAACGGATCTAGCTGAACACTGTGAGCAGGACGCACTGACTGCACTAAATGTAAATAGCAGGAACGGATCTAGCTGAACACTGTGAGCAGGACGCACTGCACTAAATGTAAATAGCAGGAACAGATCTAGCTGAACACTGTGAGCAGGACGCACTGCACTAAATGTAAATAGCAGGAACGGATCTAGCTGAACACTGTGAGCAGGACGCACTGACTGCACTAAATGTAAATAGCAGGAACAGATCTAGCTGAACACTGTGAGCAGGACGCACTGCACTAAATGTAAATAGCAGGAACGGATCTAGCTGAACACTGTGAGCAGGACGCACTGCACTAAATGTAAATAGCAGGAACGGATCTAGCTGAACACTGTGAGCAGGACGCACTGCACTAAATGTAAATAGCAGGAACAGATCTAGCTGAACACTGTGAGCAGGTCGCACTGACTGCACTAAATGTAAATAGCAGGAACAGATCTAGCTGAACACTGTGAGCAGGACGCACTGCACTAAATGTAAATAGCAGGAACAGATCTAGCTGAACACTGTGAGCAGGACGCACTGCACTAAATGTAAATAGCAGGAACGGATCTAGCTGAACACTGTGAGCAGGACGCACTGCACTAAATGTAAATAGCAGGAACGGATCTAGCTGAACACTGTGAGCAGGACGCACTGCACTAAATGTAAATAGCAGGAACGGATCTAGCTGAACACTGTGAGCAGGACGCACTGCACTAAATGTAAATAGCAGGAACGGATCTAGCTGAACACTGTGAGCAGGACGCACTGCACTAAATGTAAATAGCAGGAACAGATCTAGCTGAACACTGTGAGCAGGACGCACTGCACTAAATGTAAATAGCAGGAACAGATCTAGCTGAACACTGTGAGCAGGACGCACTGACTGCACTAAATGTAAATAGCAGGAACGGATCTAGCTGAACACTGTGAGCAGGACGCACTGCACTAAATGTAAAGAGCAGGAACAGATCTAGCCTAATCTAGCTCTCAAATCAAATGACACTGTCTGTCTCTCTCTCTATCAGCACACCGGAACACACTACACAGGGCCGCCGTGCAGGCGGCCTTATATAGTGTGGGGCGTGTACTAAATCCCCTGAGCCATAATTGGCCAAAGCCACCCTGGCTTTGGCCAATTACAGCTCTCTCTACTGACGGCGCTGTGATTGGCCAAGCATGCGGGTCATAGTGCATGCTTGGCCAATCATCAGCCAGCAATGCACTGCGATGCCGCAGTGAATTATGGGCCGTGACGCGCCACACGAATTTGGCGCGAACGGCCCATAACGTTCGCAATTCGACGGACGGTCGAACAGCCGATGTTCGAGTCGAACATGGGTTCGACTCGAACACGAAGCTCATCCCTACTGAAGAGGGATCCCTTCCAGGGAGCCCATAACATCCTCCATCAGTGCTTCCTCAGGATCGGGCATCGGACCTGCTGAGGAGTCTTTCTGGGCAGAATTAAGGCCATATAGACGCCGGGCAGCTTCCTTCGCCGTGCAGGGCGGGAGGCCGCCATCATGGCCAGGGGTGTCCGGTACCGTTTGCTCCTCCGGCCAACGTCTGGACCTCATGGTTTCACTGATTTACCCCTCAGTGGATAGCAGGCAGTCAGGGGATTACAGGGGATTACAATGCTCAAAGATCTGAGTCTCTGTGAAGCAGGATGGCGGTGATGTTGACAGGATTTGTCAGGATTCCTGGCGGAGCTGTGTATTGCACGTACTACACCATTCCCCGCTCGGCCACGCAAGCTAAGAGAAACTAAACTGCAAGTTGCATGAAAACATAAGTTGTGTGAGAAACGTAAGTTGCGTAAGAAACTAAACGTAAATTGCATGAGAAACGTAAATTGCATGAGAAACCTAAAATTGCATGAGAAATGTAATTTGTATGAAAAACGTAAATTGCATGAGAAACGTAAATTGCATTAAAACGCAAATTGCATGAGAACAGATGAGGTGACTTGCCACTGAAATAAGCCAATTAAAAACGAACACCTCAATCTGATGAGAACCCATAGACGTGATGGGTAACCAGCAGTGGAAGGACGTAGTCGGCCCTAATGAAAAATGTGTCAGACCTAGATTATAAAAGCTGAAATACATACCTGAACAGCCTGGGAACCACCAAACAGAATCCTGAGACACCTGCTGCAATGTAGAAAACCACCACTACAGAAGAAAACAATACACACAACTACTCAGCAACAATGCAAAACAACCTGAAGCATTAGATCTGAAATAATAAAAATAAATAAATAAATAAAACCACCCCTAAAAACCGGCGTGAGGAAAAACAAATACTTACCTGAGATGGACAGGAAAAAGAAAACTGCAAAGAATGCAACCTTCTGCCTCCTGTAGATATGTAGAACCAACTAAAGAAAAAGAAACATAAACATACAAAACTACCACTCAGAAAAATGACAGGAACGTGCGGTTTGAAACAGAAATTAAACTTGACATGACATATGCCCAGGACATACCAGAGTATTGCGGCTGGCTAGGATGTTTCGTGACCACGCATACCTGTAACCCTCCCCTCCTGCATGGATGTGGGGTACCACGGAGCTAAGCACTGGGAGAGGGTCTCTACTGAGCTGCCCCTAAGTAACAAGAGCACCCCCTCCAGCCTGCTCCTGAGCCCATAGTAAATAAGGGTCGTATGCCTCTCTGCCAGAAAAAACCTCCCCACATAGCCCTTCAATACGCAGCCCCCCATGCAAACCCCGAAGGCAACCCCAAGCTGCCCTGCCGCTGATATCCCCAAGCAGCACACACAGTATCAGATCAGCCAGGCAAAAGATCCAGCCGAGTGAGGTAACAACCGGAGGGAAGACATAACTTCCCCTTACCTGCGCCCCTGGCGTGCCAGATCCTCAGAGGAAATGCTGCCCGAAATAAAGGAGCCTAAAAGCCTGACCAAGAGCCAGGAGAAGCGAGGCCACTGCACGTCCTCCTCGTTGAACCGCAACCCGGAAGTGACGTCAGAGTCGCCCAGAAATGACGCTACACGAGAGCCTACGACCACCAGGGGACCACAAGGGGAGGAGGCGAAGGAGGGCAGGCTTTATGCAGCCTGACTCCGCCTACAAAAACAGGCGGTCAGCCTTACACTTGTTATGTCTTTGCAAGACAGGTGTGTTTTAGAGCAAGTATTTTTTACTTTTGTTTATTTTATTTTTTTGGGGGGGTATTTTTCACTGAAATATTTTTCATGTTGTCAATCTGTGTTGTTTGTGGGTTGTTAGTTTCACTTTGATTTAATTGTCTGTGCTGCATTATTTTGCAAAATCTTCCTCAAGATGCTGTGACTAATAAATGTTTAAATCCTTAAGAGACTGTCCGTTTGTGGGCGCAGTCCTTTTAACTCCTGTTAATTTCCCCTGCAAAATGGTCAGACCTCAAAACCATATTCTGTTAGGCTGGGTTCACATATGTGCGGTGCAAATTCCAGCTCCGTTTTCTCTGCGATGAGAAAAACAGCTGTTCAGCAGTTCCTCTCCATTGTAGCTGCAGATCAGTGAGCAGGGAGAGGGGGGAGGTGTAGTGAGGAGGAGGAGAAAATTTGTGTTCAGAACGGAATGCATCTGCGAATTAGATGTGTTCCCATAGAATATAATGTGCTTGTAATTTGCACCGCAATGCCCAGAAAACACACTCATTTTTTGGGCAATGCGCAGTGCAAATGCAACGCACATATGTGAACCAGATGCATTCAAATGAATGTATTTTAAAATGTCCTGCGAATTGGATGCAGTGTAAGCCGCATCTAATTTGCATAAGTGTGAACGGCGCCTTAGTGTCTCAAATTTAACATACATGTGTTTTTTGCTTACCTTGCTCTTTTCCCAGTTCTGTTTTGTTGACCAATAAAATTTGTAGCAAATTTTTATGTGATTTGTTAATAAGTTATTCTGCAGACGCATGCTCAATCGAAGTAGTGTATTTTATACTCATCCCACCCCACCCCCCCCCCTTGTCTAAAAGCTACTTTCCTGGTGTCTTCATGGTAGCATATGCATGGATTGTTCATATGCTGCCATGGATGGGCACCAGGAAAGGAAAATTACAGAGAGGTAAGTATTCAATTTTCCATTTTAGCGCAGTGGTTTTCAGCCTCAGTCCTCAAGTACACCAGACAGGACATGTTTTGGGAAATTATCTTAGCTAAAATAGCTGTCCAAAATACCAAGCCATTGGGGGTGATTTAAAGCACCTGTGAAAGGTGAAGGGAAACCTGTGAACATGGCCTGTTGGGGGTACTTGAGGACAGGGTTGAGAACCACTGATTTAGAGCACTGAGCTAAAATCTAGCTCAAGAATAGGGATGGGCCGAACACACCCTGGTTCAGTTCGCATTAGAACATGTAAACAGGGAAAAAATTTGTTCAAACCCGCAAACACCGTTAAAGTCTATGGGACATGAACATGAATAATCAAAAGTGCTTATTTTAAAAGGCTTATATGCAAGCTATTGTCATAAAAAGTGTTTGGGGACCCGAGTCCTGCCCCAGGGGACATGTATCAATGCAAAAAGAAGTTTTAAAAATAGCTGTTTTTTCAGGAGCAGTGGTTTTAATAATGCTTAAAGTGAAACAATAAAAGTGTAATATTTCTTTAAATTTCATACCTGGGGGGTGTCTATAGTATGCCTGTAAAGGGGCGCATATTTCCTGTGTTTAGAACAGTCTGACAGCAAAATGACTTTTCAAAGGAAAAAAAAGTTAAAACATTTAAAACTACTCGCGGCTATAATGAATTGTCGGTCCGACAATACACATAAAATTTTATTGATAAAAACGGCATGGGAATTCCTCACAGAGGAACCCCGAACCAAAAGAAAAAAAAATGTGTGGGGGTTCCCCTAAATTTCATACCTGGCCCTTCAGGTCTGGTATAGATATTAAGGGGAACGCCCACCAAAATTAAAAAAAAAAAAAAAAATGGCGTGGGGTCCCCCCAAAAATTCATACCAGACCCTTATCTGGGCATGCAACCTTGCAGGCTGCAGGAAAAGAGGGGGTGAGAGAGCGCCCCCCCTCCTGAACTGTACCAGGTCACATGCCCTCAACATTGGGAGGGTGCTTTGAGGTAGCCCCCCAAAGCACCTTGTCCTCATGTTGATGGGGAGAAGTGCCTCATCCCCATAACCCTTGCCCGGTGGTTGTGGGGGTCTGCGGGCGGGGGGCTTATTGGAATCTGGAAGCCCCCTTTAACAAGGGGACCCCCAGATCCCGGCCCCCCCCTGTGTGAATTGGTAATGGGGTACAAATGTACCCCTACCATTTCACAAAAAAGTGTCAAAAAGGTTAAAAAACACAAGAGACATTTTTTGACAAGTCCTTTTTTAATTTCTTCTTCTTTCGGCTTCTTCTTCCATCTTCTTTCTTCTGGTGTTCTTTTGGTGTTCTTCTTCTTCCTCCATCTTCTTTTCCTGCCCCAGGGGACATGTATCAATGCAAATAGAAGTTTTAAAAACAGCTGTTTTTTCAGGAGCAGTGATTTTAATAATGCTTAAAGTCAAACAATAAAAGTGTAATATTCCTTTAAATTTCATACCTGGGGGGATGTCTATAGTATGCCTGTAAAGGGGCGCATATTTCCTGTGTTTAGAACAGTCTGACAGCAAAATGACTTTTCAAAGGAAAAAAAGTCATTTAAAACTACTCGCAGCTATAATGAATTGTCCGACAATACACATAAATTTTATTGATAAAAATGGCATGGGATTTCCCCAAAGGGGAACCCTGAACCAAAATAAAAAAAAAATGTGTGGGGGTCCCCCTAAATTTCATACCAGACCCTTAAGGTCTGGTATAGATATTAAGGGGAACCCCCGCCAAAATTAAAAACAAAATGGCGTTGGGGGTCCCCCAAAATTCCATACCAGGCGCTTCAGGTCTGGAATGGATATTAAGGGGAACCCTGCGCTAATTTTTTTTTAAAAATCACGTGGGGGTCCCCCTCAAAATCCATACCAGACCCTTCAGGTCTGGTATGGATTTTAAGGGGAACCCGTGCCAAAATGTAAAAAAAAATGGTGTGGGGTCCCCCCAAAAATCCATACCAGACCCTTATCTGAGCACGCAACCTGGCAGGCCGCAGGAAAAGTGGGGGGGATGAGAGAGTGCCCCCCTCCTGAACCGTACCAGGCCACATGCCCTCAACATTGGGAGGGTGCTTTGAGGTAGCCCCCCAAAGCACCTTGTCCTCGTGTTGATGGGGAGAAGGGCCTCATCCCCATAACCCTTGCCCGGTGGTTGTAGGGGTCTGCGGGAGGGGGGCTTATCGCAATCTGGAAGCCCCCTTTAAGAAGGGGACCCCCAGATCCTGCCCTCCGTGTGAATTGGTAATGTGGTACAAATGTACCCCTACAATTTCACAAAAAAAGTGTCAAAAAGGTTAAAAAACACAAGAGACAGTTTTTGACAAGTCCTTTATTAATTTGTTCTTCTTTCGGCGTCTTCTTCCATCTTCATTCTTCTGGTGTTCTTTCGGTGTTCTTCTTCTTCCTCCATCTTCTTCTTCATCTTCTTCTTCTCCATCTTCTTCTTCCTCTGCTCTTCTCGTCCCGCATTTTCCTCCAGGCTTCTTCTCCGCTCCGTCCACACGATCTGCCTCAGTGGGAGTCTTCAGCCGTGTGAAGCTTCTCTTCTTCTGACATTTCTTATATAATGGAGGGCGGGGACACCCGGTGACCCCGCCCTCCTCTGACGCATGGGGAATTCACGGGACTTCCCTCAGGCTTTCCCTGTGTTGTCAGAGGGGGGTGGGGTCACGTAACCGGGTGATGAATGAAGTGTGACATTCATTTACTTCTTGTGAGTGTTACATTTACTTTGCGATTAAAACTTTGTTTAAATACTACAATAAGGTGTCAAGGGGGGTTGTGACCAATCCACACTGTTTTTACAGAGAGCACCAACATGCATCCATCCCAATATATGCAAAAAAATAGGAGGATAGAAGCGGGACTTTGCATGAGGCATGTGGGTGAGTATGTTAGACTGAATGGTATGTGTTGTAGTGTAAATGATAAAAATGAATGTAATTTCCACAGATAGTAGTATAGGATAATCAAGGTATAAAAGTTTTAATGGCATAGGTACTTGAGTCAAATACAATCATAAAAGAACACATTTGAGACCATAGTAAAAAGTGTTGACAACAGTATATAAAACAGGCAGGGTTCATGAATTAGTTGTACAGTTGCAAAAAAAACATATACATTGTACAATAAATAGGTGCATCAATAGATCTAAACTCAACGCGTTTCTTGACTTGAAACCAATCGTCAGGAGTCCGATGCAATTTAACTGTATTGAAACAATAAGGTATCTATTAATGTGTGAACAGATGTTAGTAGAAAAGATATACTGAAAATGTGATTTTCTGTATACTCACAAGTTATGCATTAATTAATGATGATCTATGTCTTACAATGCGGTATTAGACTGGGTCCATAGAGTCTCCCCCGGGGTTGAGGCAGAGAGCACACCCCAATGAACCATCAGCCACGGCAGCCCAAGCACCCACGAAAACCGGCAGGCAGGGACATCTGGCGAGGCTAAAGAGTGTGGATGAACTGGGGAAAAAATAATAATAATAATAATAAGGGAAGGTGTGTGAGCTGATATCTAAGTGGTGGTGGGGATGGAATAGGTGAAAGCAGCATAGCATAGCCATGAGTGTATGGAGAGGAACTGAAACAATAAGGTGGCGCTTCCTGTGTTCTCCCTTTCTCATAAATCAAACTGAGAGGCTCAAATGCTTGTCTAGCTGATAACGGCTTGTAGACAAAAAATTGAAACCAGAGGTGACAAAATCCTCACTGGTTCTGGTTTCTTACATGTGGAGGATGGATACGGATGTACCTTCTTCCCCTCTGTGTATACCAGGTCTGACAGGTGGCAGGGGTGGCAGCAAGTGGCAGTGGGGGGGTGGGGGCATTCCACATCCTGTAGAAGTGATAGGGTGTCTCTTGAGCTTCACTTCTACAGCTCGGCGTCACTTCTACTGAAAAAGCCATCGCTGGTTGAAAATTTTGATACAGGGATCATGGCTGCAGCTGCAGCCATGATCTCAGTTTAATTACTTCAACCTGAGGATGTACAGGTATGTCGTAACGGTGTGAAGAGTTAAAGAAGAGTTCAAGGTATGACATTTTTTACGTAGATACATTGGTCCAACTTGGACCAATGTAACTATGTATATACCATATATGTAAAGTCCCACTGAAAGGTTGAAATCTTTAAAGACTCTTCGATGAAAAACATAAACTATTAGAACAGCAATAGCAGTACTAAAGTTTATATGAATCCTGAAAAGGGAATGTTAAAGAAATATAGATTTTCTCTTTCTTGCAGATTAAGATTTGAGTTTTAGTATGCATTTTCTGCCTTTACAGTTATCATCCATCATCATCTTGTAGAACAGAGATTTCTACATCTCAATCATGGCACCAGTACCAGCAGAATGATTACTACCCAGACATATTTTATAACAGCAAGACATCACACCATTATATTTCATCAATAGTTTGGCAGAATTCTAAAACTGCAACAGCATTTATCTTAAAAAGAGAAAAACGCTAGCAGTCTGATCAAGGTTAAAAAAGGAAATTAATTCTGAAAGGAATAATTGTTAACTTTTATATTGTAAAAGAAAATGTGTAAAGCTCACAGCAACTAAATTAAATGAGTAATGTGTCTAAATGTACAACTTCTGGCTTGCAATCCTTGCTATTTGCCACATAATATGGGCAGACCCTAGTAGAGACAGTTTTATTTGATAGATTAGGAAACACTGTGCCCTAGTGTTTCCTGAAATTCAAAAAAAATAAACAATTGTTTTAATAAGAAATGACACAAACCTTGTAACAGTATACTGCATCAGTCTGACTAAATTATCACTTATTTTAGTTTTAGATACCGGGTAATTAGCGTGCAAGGGATAAAAAATGAATACTGCCCCCTAATACAGTGCTAGAGTTTGTGGTAATTCAGTGCTAGGATTTTTAGTAATTTGCAATGAGTGAACTGGGTGAAATTCAGTCTGCGGAAGGTTCGGCAAACCCAAGAAAAAAAAATCTGCTACACCCGAATATAATGCTGAGCCCTGCTGAAGTCTATGGGAGCCAAATTTTGAGAGAGGGTTTTTATTATGGCTTATAGGGCAGCATTGAAAATACTTCAAATCCTTTAACCACTTCCTTTGACATTTCTCACATACAGTACCTGTTAACATCAGCATTTTTTTTGTACTAGAAAATTATTTAGAACCCCAAAACATTATATATTTTCTAAAAGCAAAGGCCCTGCAGACTAATGCTGTTACAACCTTTTATGTCATACAATAGTTACACAGCTGTTTTATCAAATGCAAATTTTCAGGAAAAAACTACTCCTAAATGAATTTTAGTGCACACAAACACAATACATTTTATATATTTTATATTTTAGTACATTATTTTGTAAAATATTAAAAACATATGTTGTGTGGAGTAAATAGATACCAAACACATTACGATTAAAAAATGTGCATGCCTGTGAAATGGCAACAAACTATGATACCTAAAATTATCCATAAGTGACACTTTAAAATCCTTTACAGGTTACCAGTGGAGAGTTAAATGTGAGCTGGGGGCATGGTTCGGCTCCGCTCTGTGATGACCACCTGAAATAGACTCTCCTGCACTACGGAGCTCCGAATCAGCTTTACAGAGACTAAATGAGCCTCTACACTGCCACAAACATGGGGAAAAACAACCACAGCCCCTCGGCTTCCCGCAGCCTCAAAGGCCCGCTCTCACAATCTACGGGTAACATCCCAGCGATGTTCCGGATGACCGCGGGAGACAGCCACGCGGCCTCCAAGATGGAACAGGCCTGCTCTTTCCCCTCACAGGCACCAGCAAAACAGGATGGGGGAAGCCCAGCTAATCCTGCTACACAATCTCTCTCCCTCACAGACCTGCAGGCAGTGGCATCGGATATCAAAGCCACACTCTCAGCTGCAATCACTGACCTGAAAAATGACATTCACTAGATAGCAGCGTGGATGGGGACAGTGGAACAGACTGTGTCCTGCCATGCAGATGCCATCAGGCAAGTGCAATGCACATCAGACTCAAATCTATCCCATATTCTTGAAATCCACAGACATCATGAAGATCTCAATAACCGAGGCCGCTACCATAATATTAAAAATAGGGGATTCCAGAGTCTGTGGAACAACAACTCATAGAACAGACCGTAGCTGGCATGTTTAATGAATTATTTGAAAGACCCGCTGACGCCCCCATAGAAATGGAAAGAATACACAGGGCACTCAGACCAAGGGGACGTGAAACTGATCCACCCAGAGACATATTATGCTGCCTTGTAAACTTTCCACTAAAAGAAGCCATTTTCAGAAAGGCAAGAGAACGCAATTGAGTTCTCTTTAATGGGACAGAAATGAAACTATTTCAAGACCTCTCTACCGTCACTCTTCAGCACAGGAGAGCCTTGCGCCCCCTGCTGGATCAATTTTGCACAAGAGGTATCCCATACAGATGGAAGTTCACCTTCTGTTTGTCAGCCACATGGAGAGGTCACACAGCCCAAGTTCGCACACCTGATGATCTACAGACATTTTGTGAAACATTGAAAATACCCTTAATTGAAGTCTCGGAATGATACAGCTCATTCTCCATTGCAGAAACCTGGATCAAGGTTTCCAACAACTCCAGTGCTAAGAAGAGAAACATCTACTCAAGAGACCCAAAGTAAGCCATCCCAGCTTACAGGACAATAGGACGCAACCTTAACAACATCCTGAATAACACTTCCAACACCCTAGAGCAAGTATATGTATTTCTCTTTTTTCTTTCTATTTTTTATATATGACCTTGCTCGGTGTTTTAGTTGTGACTGCTATGCAAATTTATATCTCACACTTAACTAGCCAGGCAGCCCAATCGCTGCCACCTAGACTGTGCAGCCTTTGGTGTGTAAGGTTATCCTGCCGATATGCACGGAAATTCAATATATAGTGGACAGCTCCGATGTAACGCAATTATCAACAGCTGATGCCTTGATAATTAAATTATATGCTGCCTGACACCATATTACAATTAAGCTCACCAAACTGTAATACGATAGAAAAAAGGATAAGACTCCTATATTCTGATTTATCCAAATGGTTTATAGATGTTTATTATCTTCTAAGTTTACTAAGGTTATAGCAGCTAGACATACGGTTTGAAGGGGGTAAAAAGTAAAAAGTTAAAGTAAAATTGTTTATGTCAGTGTCTATAGTTATGACTTGCAAACATTATTACTTACAAAGTTTAGAAAAATACTAAAGTTTTAAGTTTTAAAAGTTCTTTTAGACACAACTAAGATAATAGAATGAGAATTAAAGGAGAGTAAGTGACACCTATACCCTGCCAACTGATAAATTCTACCACACTAAAGTTAATGCATTTAACTCAGTATGCCAAATATGCTTTATAATTACTTATGTTTAAGTTCAGTTATGCCGCGTACACTCGATCGGACTTTACGGCATACTTGGTCCGGCATACCGGATTTCGTCGGACAATTAAATCGTGTGTGGGCTCCAGCGGACTTTGTTTTCTCAAAAGTTTGACGGACTTAGATTTGAAACACGTTTCAAATCTGTCCGACGGACTCTGCTTTCTAGCGTACAAACCGGTCGTCTGTGTGCTAGTCCGATGGACCCAAACTGACGCATGCTCTGAAGCAAGTACAAGATGGAAGCGCTCGTTCTGGTAAAACTAGCCTTCGTATTGAAGCTAGCACATTCCTCTTCTGTGATCTTTTAATACAGCGCATTTTTTTTCTTTATAATGCGAGAGGAATGAAGTTGTTTTGCTGCTTATATTCACACAGAGTTCTCACAAACTACTTTCTTCATGATTTATCCTCATGCCATGACTAATATGATATTTTTTAAAAGCCAGATCTCCAGAACTAAAGTAGAACATTATTTTTTGGACTCATCTTTATTTTTTTTAGATTTAAACAATATCTATTTTACAATGTGTGCTAAATTATACTAAATGTTAGTTTATTCATTTTTTTTTGTTTCTAGTTACCACAATAACCTTAATAATTTTTATTGTTTTAATGAACCTTAATGATGTTGGTGTCCCTTGTTAATTAGACATAGGGGGGTTATTTTCAAAAGGCAAATTCATTTTTCACTACACGTGCAAATTGTACTTGGAATTGCACTGAAAGAGCATTTGGAAGTGCATTCGCTGTGGATCTGAGGGGCACATGCAAGGAACCCCAAAAAAAACAACATTTCTCTTGCACATGATTGTATGATAAAATCAGCAGAGCTTCCCCTCATTTCAGATCTTCCCCTCAGATTTACAGGGACTGCACTTCCAACAAGTGCACTTGCAGTGCAATTTATAAAGTGCACTTTGCACTAGTCCTTTGCACTTGAATTGCCAAATGATTTAGCCTTTTGTAAATAACCCACATAGTCTTTTTGACCTGTACCTGCCTACTCACAAACCAAATGTCCTTTTTTGAATCAAAACACATAGTCAATAATGTAAGGTAACGAAAATATACATTTATTTTGGTCAAAGCAGAAATGAGGAAGGCAACACTGGAGACACTTTTGGAATGTGTGAAGCCTTTTGTCCCCCAGGACACACATCAAGTTTTAGGACAATAAAATTGGTATCTTGCGACTAGGGAGCACAGGCAGAAGTCAAACCAGACAGAAGCCAGGCAATCACCTTCGACTCTTCCGTGGAGCCTTCCCTGCACGCTGCCCTGCAGCCTTCCCTCCATGCTTCTCTGCAGCCTTCCTTGGAGGCTGTGCCTCTGGTGGTGTACTTGGGGCAGGAGGAGGAAGAGGAGGAGGAATAGCAGGAGGAGTGGCTTCATCTGCTATATATGTTTTTTCAGTAAGCTCCCCTCTCAAGCCCATCTGATACGCTTCAAAAATAAGACCCTCACAGAGGAGGCATTGCCCCTTTTCTAGTTCCAGCAATCTGGTGGCCATATATGTTCCATACACCTCTTCTGCATTGGGTGGTGTGCTGAGGATTTTGCTGGCTTTGCGAATGAGGCATAGTGATTCCTCCTCAGTTCGGGTCATCTTCCTGGGCCTTTTTGTGCTAATGCAGAGGGGAGGCACCTGACATTCCGTGAGGCTTCTACTGGGCCCAGCCACGGCCTCCTCCTCTCTCCCACTGGGCAAGGCCTTCTCCTGTATACCTCTGGGCACGGCCTCCTTCTGGCTGAGCTCATCCTGGGTAAAAAAAAAAGGGACATACCAGCAGTTTTAATTTTGGGTTAGGCAATCACACACAATTTTCAGCTCATGACTTGCAAATATAATTCTAAACAAATAGTAAAGGCTATCTTTTCGACCCCACCATTATTCTAGCTGCTTACCAATATTTGAAGTATATTTTTGGCCACTACTGTCTAGTGATATGTCTACATATTAATAATTGTGATGAAGTCATTTTTGGTGAAGCAGTTCAAATTTTTTTAGGTTTACATCATTAATATTTACACAATCCTAAATTCACCAAAAAAGTATACCTGGCTGAAGCTGGGCAATCCACTTCATGAAGGATGAAAGGGCCCAGTTCTTCCTGGGACTCCTCAGCTGGGGTGGAGGGAAGGGTGGAGGTGGAGGGAAGGCTGGAGGGAAGGGTGGAGGTGGAGGGAAGGCTGGATGGAATGGCGGAGGGAAGGCTGGAGGGAAGGGTCGAAAGTGATTGCCTTGCTTCTGTCTGGTCATCCAGAAATCACAGTTTTTGGTAGTACCACAGTTTGGGGACATAAACCTGGTCTGCTGCTGCTCCGGATCTGCGCAACTCATGGATCTTATTGTGTTCCCACCTGTACATATTGCGCAAGATACCAATTTTACTGTCCAGAATCTTAAGGTCTGCCTGGGGGACTCGAGTCTTCACAAATTCCAAAAGTGTGCCCAGTGTTGCCTTCCTTGCATCTCTATTCGAATATAATGGGTGCTTGACCTCCCACAGGTTTCTTTTTTATTGATACAAATCAATAAAACGTGTCATAAATTCTTCATCCTTAAAAGGGATTCATTTTTGCTGAAAGACAAGACACAAGATAAAAAATATAATGTCACTCCAAACTCCCAATATTGTTGGTGGCTGAATCTAGGGTACACATATACACACACACACACACACACCAAACACATTCACCAAACATACACCCATGTTTAATCTTACCTTTGTTTCTGACGCTCGCTGCTTCCGCTCGGACATACGTAGGCCAGCGTAATAGCTTTATATACACTGCGCATGTGTCATGCTACGCCTGTGTCGCCTGCCCCTGACGTTCTTTATGACGATTTGTCCCCGCCCCTTCACTCTTCATTGCGCAGTGGCAGTATATAGAGAAAGATGGCGGAGAGATTATCTGCAAGTAGCGCGGAGGAAAGCCCGGAGCCACAACCATCCAGATCCAGGAGGAGATATAAGGCCACCAACATGGCCTTTGAAGAGATGGTGGAGATGGTGTCCATATTGAGAAGGGAGGACTATGATGGCAAAAAAGGACCGTACACCCGACCAATATGCGGAAGGACAAAATAATGGCCTCAGTTGTCACTGCTCTTGAACAAACATTTGACACTAAACGGGCTAAAGAACAATTGAGGAAGCGGTGGTCTGACCTCAAAAGTAGGGAGCCTGAACAATATTAGCGAATAAAGAAGCTGCTTAAAAAAAATAAGTACTTGTTGTGTGTTCCGAATGACTTAACTTGCATGCTGATCCATAGGCTTTTCGTTTATACAGCATCGTTCGTAAAGACCGTTCTAAGGATAGGACACAGCAGCCGTTTCCACATCTGGACTCACGAGCACTAGTGTACTATGTGACACCAGAGAAAATTTTTGGGGGTAATACACATAGGGGCTCCAGGGGATACTTGAGGTGTCTGCATCTGTGAAACTTGCATGAAAATATGTGTATTGTTTTGCATTTTTGGGCAGAGTGAATTTTAAACCTGCCTTCCAAATTTTTTGGGCAACAAAATGACAATTGTCTACAACTTCTAACCAACGTTTCATATTAGTTTTTCAAGACTGAAATATCACTGTGTTTTAACTATACCTTTTGTTTAATACTCATAGGGGAGAAAAGACTCAGACAACAGTCCAAGGATCCCAGGACCCCCCAAGTCACCAGTCTGAAGCTGAAATTACCCCAAGCCCCAGCCCAAGACCACGCCCACCTGACAAGCTGGAGGAAGGAGAAGTGGAGGAAGTGTGCGATATTTCCATCCCACCAAGTGAGTGACTGACACCCCAGCTTAAGTTAATCTATTTAGGCGTGCATATTTTACAAAAATCTTTTTAACACAAATTTTAGGTGATGTTCTGGTTGTGGAAGGCCAAGCGGCGGAGCCATTTAGCACAGACAGTGCACAAAGACTCATGAGGCAAATAATGGTGTGGAATGGCCAAATTGATAGAATGCGTGACCAAATTGACAGCATGAGAAATCAGCTGGACAGCATGCAACAGGAAACGAAGAACATGATTGATGTTTTGGGCAGAATCTAATAACTTTTTGCATAAAAACATCAATCATGTTCTTCATTTCATTGTCAAGTTTTATTCTAAAAAAAATGTTTTTACTTGATAAATACTAATGAAAAAATTTTGCAGATGCACACGGTGTGTCATCATGTGCTAACTTCCATCAGTGGATATCAATGTACTTGTTTTGTGTTTGCAACCCCTTCATCAGAATATGTTAGTTTGTGAGAGGAACAAAGGGATTGCACACACAAAACACGTCCATTGCTCCCCCATGATGGGAGATAGCACATGTTGACTTGAACCTTTTTTAATCCCAAATTGTGAGCATCTGCCAAATTTTTGTTTTACATGGGTGACATCACCAGCACCGTTATTAGCATGTTGAATTCTGTAAGTTCCTGTTATTTTTGGTTCTTATGTTTTTAAAAACCCTGTTGTCAAGCCAAATGTTGTAAACAATGTATATTTTATACAAATATGCCTAAACTAAAAAATAAAAATATTGTTACCAAAAAAAAATAAAAATAAAAACATAAACACGTTCAAACAAAATGCACCTTTCAATGTGAACACAGTAAAATGTTTTTACTACTACAATGTGTGTGGCTTATTATTTATCAATAACAGTTTGTTATTTTTTGTGTGGTTACAGTGACAAAGGTCCAAACAACCCCGAAAACATTGCACCAAATAATTTTGCACATATTTTGTTACTCTAGTAGGTACTAGATACCAGTGTGTTAAAACTTTATAATTAGCCTCAACCGCCAATATATTAGGGGAAGCTGTTTTTGTTGTTGACCATATTTGTTTCCAATCTGAATTATCAAAAGTACGCTCAAGGTCCTCTTCCCATTTCTGGACATAGGATAATTTGTCTTTACTGGAATGAACCAGCAGGTGAGAATATATAGTAGAGATTGTGCCTCTAGCATGCGGATCTTTTTTACAAACTTCTTCGAAACTAGTCATATGTGTTAATGGGGATGTGGTAGACACTAAGGGTGCAAAGAAATTTTTAATTTGGAAGTATCTAAATAATTCAGACTGCGGTAGACCATATCGCTCACAAAGGGTTGAAAAAGGGATGAATGATGAGGAATGTACAAATTTATACATACACAGTACGTCTCTGGATACCCATTTTTTAAAGGAATTAGGGAATATCCATGCTGGATAGAAAGCAGGATTTTTATAGAATGACAACATCGGGCTATGAGATGATTGTAAATGGTTATTCTTTTTGAATCTATCCCAAAGGGAAATGTAGTGTTCAGGGGCGGACTGATAACTCATGGGGCCCCCGGGAAATAGGAGATTATGGGGCCCCCGGGCAATAGGAGATTATGGGGCCCCCAGGCAATCGGAGATTATGGGGCCACATAGTATACACACACACAGTATACAATCACTCAGTATACACATACATGTACACACAGTATACACAGACAGATGTAAAAAAAACACAGATTTATACATACTGTCCCTGGTTTTACTGAGGCTGGCAACCCTGATGGGGCCCCCTAGTGGCCCAGGGCCCTCGGGCAGTGCCCGAGTGGCTCAATGGTCAGTCCGCCCCTGGTAGTGTTTAGTAATTGGATTCTTTAGGTCTATGCGATCTTTTGGAGTGATCCATAGTAAGTTTGATATTGGAATAGGATCGCATTCTGTGGCTTCAATATGTACCCATAAGGGGGTCTCCTGATACACATGATATTTAGCCAGGCTTGCTATGTGTGCAGCCCTATAGTAATAAGCAAAATTAGGGCAACCTAGGCCTCCGTTTAATTTTGGGAGATATAGTGTATGTAGTTGTATGCGTGGTTTGGAGGAACCCCATATGTATGATGATGTTTTCCTTTTTAATATTCTTAGGTGATAAGCTGTAATAGGAATTGGTAATACTCTAAATAAGTACAGTAATTTCGGTAGTATCGTCATTTTTACCGCATTGATTCTTCCGAACCACGATAATGGAAGATGAGACCATGATTTCATTAAGTTTGATAATTGTTTTAAAATTGGAGGGTAATTAACTGAAAATAGATCTGCTAATGATGCTGTAAAATGTATGCCTAAGTATGGGATTGATCTGTTCGACCATGTGAAAGGAAGACTAATTTTAGCTGAAGTCAGTTCAATGTTAGAAAGAGATATGTTCAATGCTAAACATTTTTTAGAGTTTATGTATAAACCAGAAATGTTAGCAAATTTATTGAGAATTGGGATTAGGTTTGGGCCTGACACTTGTGGAGATGAAAGAAATAGGAGGATATCGTCTGCAAACAAACAGAGCTTATGTTGAAATCCTCCCATTTCTATCCCTGTTATAGTGGGGTCAGATCTAATTACTAGTGCGAGTGGTTCTATTAGGAGGGCGAACATCAATGGGGATAGGGGACATCCTTGTCTTGTGCCTCTCTCAATGTTGAAGAAGTCAGATTTATAACCTGCGTATTTGACATACGCTTTAGGTTTGTTATATAGAGCCGTAATCCAATTCATAAAATTTGGTCCGAATCCCCATTTCTGCAAGGTATAATTCAAGTAAGGCCATGCAATAGAATCGAAAGCCTTCTTTATTTCAAGTGAGAGAAAGCAAACAGGTATGTGACGTTTTTTAGCTATGTGTGCCAAGAGGGTTGCTCTTCGTACATTGTCACTTGCCTGTCGGGAGGGCATGAAGCCTACTTGGTCACAATGTACGAGGGTACCAATGATCATATTAAGGCGGGCTGCTAGAATTTTTGCCAACACTTTAATGTCCATGTTCAACATGGATATGGGGCGATAATTTGTACATAGAGAATCATCTGAGTGAGGTTTAGGAATCATGCAGATGATTGCCAATAATGATTCTTCTCTAAAGGATTTATTATTTAATAGGTCATTAAACGCTTCAACAAGCATAGGTGAGATAATGTCTGTAAAAGTTCGATAATAAAGGGCTGTGAATCCGTCTGGACCCGGCCTTTTAGTTATTTTTAATGTTTTAATAGCCTCTGCTACTTCATCGCTAGTTATGGGTTTTTCTATTGACAATTTTTGGGATTCCGTCATTTTGGGTAGGTTGATACGTGAAAAAAAGGCATCAGCTTCCTCAATTTTAGTTTTATTTGTCTCTGTGTATAGAGTTTTCAAATGAGAGCTAAATTTTTGTACGATTTTAAGAGGATTACTGGTGTATACATTGTCTGCTATTTTAAGTCTAATAGGTTTATAAGATTTGTTGATAGACTTTAATGCCCTTGCCATGAGAGTACTTGGTTTATTGGAATTCTTATAAAACATACGCTTAATTTTCCTGAGGGATTTGTCAGCAGATTCAGTTAAGAAAAGATTATATTCTAGGCGGGCTTTCTCTAAGCGAATTTTCCCTTTCTGGTTAGGATTGTTTTGAAAAGCTACAAATGATGCATTAAATTAAGTTTCTAATTGTCTAGCCAATTTTACACGATCCCGTTTGAGTATACCTGCTTGTTGCTGAAGTATTCCTCTCAGAACTGGTTTGTGTGCCTCCCAAATTGTGAGTGAGGAGATTTCGTCACTTGTGTTATGTTCTACGTAGTCATTTAGAGCCTGTTGGATTGTTAAACAGTGGGAGGGGTGTTTAAGTAGCACATCTGGAAGATACCATGAAGGGTCATGCCCCTTGGGTATAGTAGAAGCCACCGAGGTATAAACTGCATTGTGATCTGACCAGGGTATAGGGATAATTTTAGATAAAATTACTTCAGGAACCATTCCTATTGTTACAAAGATATGGTCTATGCGACTAAAAGTTTGATGTGGATTAGAAAAATATGTATAATTTCTTTTAGCTGGATTAGATTCTCTCCAAGAGTCAATCAAATTGTGCCTAGAAAGAAGTTGAGATAAAGACCTAGCATCTTGTGTTCGTGGTGGGGTATAAGGGGTTTTGTCAAGAAATGGAAGGAGGACCTGGTTGGAGTCCCCACATATAAAAATTGATCCCATTTTGTGGGTGTTAATGATATTAAATAGGTGCGATAGAAAGGGTACAGGACGATAATTTGGTGCATAGTATGAGACCACCGTTACAGCTGTGTCCATAATGTATCCCATTAGAATTAGGTAGCGACCCTCAGGGTCTTTAATTTCTGAATGTAAGGTAATTGGGGTAGAGCGATGAAACGCAATGAGAGTTCCACGTTTTTTAGTGAGTGCCGAGGCGGTGTAAACTTGGGGATAAGAAGTGCTAAAAAATGTAGGGGTTGAAGACGGGGTAAAGTGAGTCTCTTGTAGACATACAATGTGTGCTTTTTTAGACTGAAATGACCGAAAGGCTTTTACTCGTTTCTGAGGTACATTAAGACCCTGGACATTCAGAGATAAAATATTTAAAGGAGCCATGGTAATTGGAACAAGAGTATGCGCTTACCAGTTGTCTGGGTGCAGCGACTATTCGGCCTGACCTGCGCGGATTTGAAACAAAGAGATAGATAGCCAGATCCATAGTAGGATAACTTAGAGAGGAAATAAGAGACAATAAAAATTATAAAGCATTTGAGTATAGTACAAATGTAAGTAGATTCGAAGAATACCCGAGTTGGGGTCAAGGACTTCCCAACAGGGGAAAGGAGGCCTTCGTCTGGTCCCCATATATTACTATGGGAATCCGAGGAAGGCATGGTGAGGCACATGTGATTTCCGTGCATGGGGGAATCCGCCTTAAAAAGAAAGAAATTTTATCACAAATATATGAAGATTGTAAAGTATAAAATTGTAAATTTAAGAGCCCGAGTTTCATATAATTGGTAATGTCTATTATTTTGAAGGGTACATATTTATATTAAATATAAAGCGAATGGGAAAAAATTGAATGGGAATAAAGGAGTGCAGTAATATCAGAAACACATTTGGATGTCCAACCAATAGAAAAGGATAGGAAACCCTTTCCTTCCTATTGGGGTGACCAAAGAAATGTAATTTAAAACTCAAAAACTGTATATATCAAGTTAATGAAGAATTTTAAATAAACTTCAGTTAAAGGAAGATTTTCCCGTAACACACTTCTTAAACCTTCACATAAACAACCCAACTGTCCACTTTACACCATGACCTCACAAAATCAACGCACCACTCCTCTTTCATTGAAAATGGTTTCCATCAATGCCAAATGCCTCAATATACCCGAAAAGCGCTCTCAGATGCTCAGGGAATGTCAAAAGCTTAGCGCAAATATTGTTTGCATTCAGGAAACTCACTTTCTGACCGACAAAATCCCTAAACTTATAGATAAAGAGTTTCACCTGGCTTTTGTTCAATCTCTATTCAACTAATAAAGATTCTAAAACAAAAGGAGTATCCATCCTTATATCCAAAAATATCTCCTTCCAAGGGACGGATTCATTATATGACCAAGCAGGCAGATATATCTTCCTTAAAGGAAAAATAGGATCCAGGCCTATCACTATCGCCAACATTTATGCTCCCAACACCAAACAATTTACATTTTTCAGACAAATCTGTGATATTTTGTCCTCTTTTTTTAGCAGGGAGATTCTGATTTTTGGGGGAGATTTCAATGTTCCCCTTAACTCACTTCTAGACACTTCCTCAGGTACCTCCGCTTTGCCATACAGGGCGTTAAAGCAGATCAAACTGAATCTCTAAAATCTCATGCTGCACGACACCTGGAGAACGCTGAACCCACAAGGTAAAGACACATACTTTTCTTCACTGCACCAAAAATACTCACAAATTGATTTCTTTCTCATTTCCCAACCTAACATTCCCCTTTTACAAAAAGCCACTATAGAGCCCATGACATTCTCGGACCACCACCCAATCACCATCCTCCTAGTCTTCCCTAAATCCATCACCAGGACGAAAAAATGGAGACTCAACTCCTCCCTACTCAAAGATCCAGCAGACGTAGAAAGATTTGCCACTTGCATTCGGAAATACTTCTGTCTCAATGACACTGCAGACACATCTTACCTTAACCAATGGGAAGCACATAAATGTGTCATTCAGGGAGAATTCATAAAAACCGCCTCCAAAATCAAAAGAGAACGCCAAACTAAAATTTCATCACTCATGACCCGCATACGAGCTTTAGAAGCTACGCACAAACAAAACATAGCATCTTCAACCTTCCAGGAATTAACCCAAACAAGGCTTCTCCTACTTGAAGAACTTAACTTGAAAAACAAAAGACAGTATATTCTAAGAAATAAAATTTACTACGAACAAGGAAACTAAAGCGGTAGATTATTCGCTAGAGCAGTTCAAAATAAAAAAAAGCAGTGCCACAGTACACCACATAAGCGATAAACAAGGGGTTTCATATTCTTCCAATGAGGCACTAGCGCAGCAATTCGAAAAATATTACCAAACACTTTATTATATCTCTTCCAACTCCGACTGCCCCCACAATTCTGATACTAGAAAACACACTACCCAAGGATTTCTTTTAAAATTATGGTACACCACAGATCTCCACAGAGACCTTCCACAAACTAAACGTCCCTCTCTCTGAAGAGCTATTTGAAAAAGCACTCAATGGCATGAAAGTAGGCAAAACCCCTGGTCCAGATGGCCTACCACTACAATATTACAAGATTTTCAAAGACATATTACTTACTACCGCCCTATCTCACTCATTAACCTAGATGTAAGAATATATGGCAAAATCCTGCCTAACCACTTATTACCACTACTCCCTTCTTTGGTCTCTCTGGATCAGGTAGGCTTTATACCTGGTAGAGAGGGTAGAGACAATACTATCAGGGCTTTAAACATACATCACTGGCTTAATCACAGTAGAAAACATGGATTTTTTCCTTCCCTGGACGCGGAGAAGGCGTTCAACACGGTGGCCTGGGACTACATTGATGCAGTCCTCAATGCCATCAGTTTACCCAACATAATGCTCTCGTACATAGGAGCACTATACTCAGCACCTACCATGCGAGTACGCGTTAATGGCCACCTGTCGGACGCCTTCCAACTATCCAATGGTACTAGACAGGGATGTCCTCTCTCCCCACTCCTATTTGTTCTTACGCTTGAGCCAATCCTAAATAAAATAAGACTAAACCCGGGTATAAAAGGTATTACAATTAAAAAACAAAATGTATAAGCTTGCAGCATTCGCGGATCACTTCCTGCTATTTTTATCCGAACCGCACCTTTCTATACCAAACCTGTTAAAGGACCTAAAAATCTTCCAAAGCTTCTCTAACCTAAAGATAAACTATTCAAAATCGAATGCCTTAACCACATGCCGACCATCCACCGCAGTTGTACTGCGGCAGAATGGCACGGCTGGGCGAAACGATGTTATGTAACGTTGCTTCGCCCTGTGGCCACTAGGGGCACGCGTGCGCCCCCCGCTTGCCCCCGAGTCGATGCGAGTGCCCGGCGGTCTCAATCGCTGTTGATACACGGAGAACCGGGATCTGTGTGTGTAAACACACAGTTTCCGGTTCTCTGAGGGGAGAAGTGACAGATCGTCTGTTCATACAGAGTATGAACAGCGATCTGTTATCTTCCCTGCACAGTCCCCATCCCCCTTCAGTTAGAGCACACACTAGGACACACTTATCCCCTTCACTGCCCCCTAGTGTGAGCCCCTTCACTGCCAGTGACATTTTTACAGTAATCAATGCATTTTGAAATCGCACTGATCACTGTATTTATGCCAATGGTCCCAAAAATGTGTCAAAATTGTCCGACGTGTCCGCCATAATGTCGCAGTCACAATAAAAATCGCAGATCGCCGCCATTACTAGTAAAAAAATAAATAAAAATGCTATAAATCTATCCCCTATTTTGTAGACACTATAACTTTTGCTGAAAAACCAATCAATATACGGTTATTGCAATTTTTTACCAAAAATATGTAGAAGAATACATATAGGTCTAAACTGAGGAAAAAAATTGTTTTTTGGGGAATGTTTATTAAAGAAAAAAGGTAAAAAAGTTGCGTTTTTTTTAAAATTGTCTATAAACAAAATTTTTTTGTTTATAGCGCAAAAAATAAAAACCACAGAGGTGATCAAATACCACCAAAAGAAAGCTCTATTTTTGGGAAAAAAGGACGTCAATTTGTTAGGGTGCAACGTCGCACTACAGCACAATTGTCAGTTAAAGCGACGCAGTGCCGAATCGCAAAAAGTGCTCTGGTCAGGAAGGGGGTAAAATCTTCCGGGGCTGAAGCGGTTAAACATAACTTTACCCGCGGATACTGTCACACAATGTCAAAACAATTTCCCCTTCTCATGGGCCAAAGACTCTATCACATATCTTGGAATTAAAATCCCAAAATCACTTTCCAACCTTTTTCAAGACAACTCTAAAAGAAGCGAGAGAAGATTTAAAACGTTGGAGTGTTCTCAATGTTTCTTGGTTCGGTAGAGCCTCCCTTATCAAAATGACCATTCTTCCTCGCTTCCTTTACTTATTACAAACTATTCCCATTCACATCCCATCCTCATTCTTTTCTTCCTTCCGGCTTGCATGCTCCTCCTTTAGGGCAACTGGGCAACACACCTACCCGGATTGTAGACTGGAATATCCGTCAAAATGTAAAAGACTGGGTCACTCTAGAACACTTATGCCGCGTACACATGGGCGGACTTTCGACTGACTTTCAACGGACTTCTGACGGACTTCTGACCTAATGGACTTGCCTACACACGATCACACCAAAGTCCAATGGATTCGTACGTGATGACGTACGACCAGACTAAAATAAGGAGGTTGATAGCCGGTAGCCAATAGCTGCCCTAGCGTGGGTTTTCGTCCATCGGACTAGCAAACAGACGAGCGGATTTTTTGACCGGAGGTGTGGATCTCAATGCTTGAGATCCACACCTTGGATACATCCACACCATGCATACTCTCAAACAAAATGTCACCCCTCAATTGGTCCCACACTAATGCCGCATACACACGGTGGGACTTTCCGTCAGGAAACGTCAGACGGAATCGTTTCATCGGACATTCCGATCATGTGTGGGCCTCATTCGGACGGACCTAGAAATAGAAGAAAATAATTCCGCAGGAACTCTGCCGGAACTAGTTCCTATCGGGAAAACCGCTCGTCTGTATGCTGTTCCGACGGACAAAAAATGATGCTCTGAAGCAAGTACGAGCCGGCAGCTATTGGCTACTCGCTATTGAACTTCCTTTTTTTAGTCCCGCCGTAACTGTTGTACGTCACCGCGTTCTAGACGGTCGGACTTTGGTGTGATCGTGTGTACGCAAGACAGTTTCAGCGGAACTCCATCGGAACTCCGTCAGAAAAACCTTCAGGAGTTCATTCCGACTGAAAAAACGGTCGCGTGTACGCAGCATTTTTCCAAAATTCAACCAAAACAACAAACTCCACTCCCTGGCTGAGCCTGCTAACCCCGTTACACGCAAACCCAGACTCCCCCCAGGCACAAATGACAATTTCCTCACTCAAATTTGGCCCCATAGAGACGTACTGGTTACACACTTGTTTAACAAAGGTACATTCCTCACAATAGAAGACCTTAACACTAAACTGACCCCTAACCATATATCACATTAGACTTACATACAAATGAAACATTTCCTATCTAGGGAGGAAACAGCACGACACTGGACGAGAAACCTGTCCACCCTAGAAGAAATTTCCTCAAAAAAAATCTCCCAAAGACATCTCATTTGAGTCCTTTATTCATCTCTATTCAATGATTGTTCAGCGTTCTCCAGTAATGCTTGTACAGCATGGGAACAAGACCTAAATATAACAGTCTCTAATGCCGATTGGGAACTAATCTGCTCCTACATACACAGAGGTTCGCTTAATATAGTCACCCAAGAAAAAGGGGTTTAAGATTCTCACAAGATGGTACAGAACCCCTGCGTTGTTACATAAATTCTCAAATGCAACTCCTAATAGATGTTGGCGATGTGATGCTTCAGACGATCAATGCTTCACATTTGGTGGTCTTGTCCTGTTATGCAAACATTTTGGCAGACGGTACATGACACTATCCTTTCTATTACATCTGAAAACATGGACTTCTCCCCTGCTGTATACCTGCTTCATCATATCACCATTCCTAAGAAGAGATATCTTAAATCACTAACAATGTTTATGATAAACGCAGCAAGGCACTGTATCCCGTGCCATTGGCTTTCCCCAATTGCCCAGACGAAGGATGAGTGGTGTCATAGAATTAACAACATAGAAAAAATAGAATAACTTATCAGTATCTCACACAAAAAAGTACCTAGGTTCACATCAACATGGTACAGTTGGCAACACTTCAAAACAACAGGAGTATGCCAGACGAACGGCAGATGTGCTCTACCCACTGTAACAGCCTTAACGAAGCAAATGATCCATAAACACACTACATGCTGTTAACCACACTGGTCCCTTACATGATCCAGTTGGATAACGGGGACCAATACACCAACGTCCTATGCTTTAGGCTCATACAAATTCCTTACTGAGCCGTATTAACCTAGCTTGCGAGAGAGAGGGGAGTCTGGAACTCCTCTCGCCCCCCCATCCTTCTTCTCTTTCCCCCCTCCTTTTCTTTTCTTTTCTCTTTCTTTTCTCATTCTATTGCATTGATAAATGCGACCTAACATCCAGATAAAATATATCATTAAAAAAAATAATGATCACAAAACTCGATATGACAAGAAGAGATATATGAGAACCAGTCAATCTAATTTTGCACATGATAAGAAACAAAATACCATGCTGAATTGTTATTAAAATGTATTCATGCAACTACTATTTGGGAATCATACATGGTTCGTAGAAATCTACAAGTTTTAATGAACAACTTGTTAATTCATGATGTACTTTTGATAAAATTTCTTGTCAAAACGTTGTTTTACTTGTATAGCTCATTATCCTTTAATAAAAAATTTATGAAACAAAAAAAAAATAAATGTGAGCTCTGGTACTAGAATTATTGCTTTCACTCCGATGTTCATGTCGATGCCTCACATGTGTGGTTCAATAACTGTTTACATATACTGTATGTGAGGGACCTACGTGTGCTTTTTTTAAAAAAAAAAAAATTATTTCAATGTCTATTTTTACACTTTTTTAACTTTTTTTTTTCAACATTATTACAAAGGATGAACAACACCTCTTGTAATAGCTCTGAGCAGTGCCAAGTACTTTTTATGGAGAGATTGACCCTGGAACCCTATTAGACCCTAGAACTCTCCACTGCCCCCCAAGGCAGCTGATCAAACAGGGATCTGTTTTTGGCTGCTTCTCTGACTCTTCCAGCCAGGGAGACACAGCATTTAAAATGGGAAGTGATGAAATCCTCATTGCTTCCTGCTTCATTCGTCACCGAGGAGATCGGAGAATGGAGGTTTCTCCATCTCCTCTATGGGCAGCTGAACCAATCATTTACATTAGTCCCGAATTTCCTGGTAGAACAGAAGAGCCTTATCCCCACAACCCTTGCCTGGTGGTTGTGGGGGTCTGCAGGCCAGTGGCTTATCAGAATCTGGAACCCCCAGATCCCATTGTTAAAGACTCCCACTGAGGCGGATCGTGCGGACGGAGCAGAGAAGAAGCCTGGAGGAAGATGAGGGAAGAGAAGAGAGGAAGAAGAAGATGGAGAACAAGAAGATGAAGAAGAAGATGGAGGAAGAAGAACACCAGAAGAAAGAAGATGGAAGAAGAAGCCGAAAGAAGAAGATATTAATAAAGGACTTGTCAAAAACCGTCTCTTGTGTTTTTAACATTTTTGACACTTTTTTTGTGAAATGGTAGGGGTACATTTGTACCCCATTACCAATTCACACAGGGGGGTCACGATCTGGGGGTCCCCTTGTTAAAGGGGGCTTCCAGATTCCGATAAGCCCCCGCCCGCAGACCCCCACAACCACCGGGCAAGGGTTGTGGAGATGAGGCCCTTCTCCCCATCAACATGGGGACAAGGTGCTTTGGGGTGGCTACCTCAAAGCACCCTCTCAATGTTGAGGGCATGTGGCCTGGTACAGTTCAGGAGGGGGGCGCTCTCTCTTGTCCCCCACTCTTTTCCTGTGGCCTGTCAGGTTGCATGCTCGGATAAGGGTCTGGTATGGATTTTGTGGGGCGAACCCCACACCGTTTTTTAAAATTTTGGCATGGGTTCCCCTTAAAATCCATACCAGACCTGAAGGGCCTGGTATGGAATTTAGGGGGACCCCACGCCATTTTTCTTTTAAATTTTGGTTCGGGGTTGCCCTGTGGGGAAATCCCATGCCGTTTTTATCAATGAACTGTTATATGTGTTTTGTTGGACCGACAATTCATTATAGCTGCGAGTAGTTTTAAATGACTTTTTTTCCTTTGAAATGTCAATTTGCTGTCAGACTCTAAACACGGGAAACATGCGCCCCTTTACAGGCATACTATAGACACCCCCCTGGTACGAAATTTAAAGGAATATTACACTTTTATTGTTTCACTTTAAGCACTATTAAAATCACTGCTCCCGGAAAAACGGCCGTTTTTAAAACTTCTTTTTGCATTGATACATGTCCCCTGGGGCAGGACCCAGGTCCCCAAACATTTTTTATGACAATACCATGCCTTTAAAATTAGCACTTTTGATTTCTCCCATAGACATTTAAAGGGTGTTTCGCGGCTTTCGAATTTGCTGCGAACACCCCAAATTGTTCGCTGTTCGGTGAACAGCTGAGTTTGACTCGAACTCGAAGCTCATCCCTACTCTTTAACATAAAAGCCAATTGCCAGCTGCAGCCATGACCCTGGTATAACTGCATACTCCTGAGGAAGGCAAATGGTTAAAGCGTTTGTTAACCTAAAAAAAAAAAAAAATGATCCTGTTCCCTAAAGAATGTTATACAGCACAGTGCTTGTGCTGTGTAATTTGGCCCTCTGTAACACCTTAAAAAAAAACTGACTGATCCTGCCTGGCTATGTCCTCCCCTCTGTAAACCGACCACAGTTTGAGCCCCTGACACAGCCTGTCTGCTCTTGTGTCAGTGCCCGCTCCCCCCCCTCTTGCTGCTGAAGTTTCATGTAAACTTTATACCATCCTGTTTGTTTACTAATCCTATGTGCCCCTGTGTCATCCCCGCTCACGTGACCCGCCGCCTCTCTCCCCGTCTCCTCCTCCCCTCCCAACTGATGTCAGCTGGGAATCCTCAGCCCCACCAACTGCAGCTGTCAGATGGGGAGAGGAGAGAGCCGACGGGTCACGTGAGCAGAGATCGGTTCTCTAAAACTGGTAAAGAATGGCCAGTGAATGGCCAGTTTATTAAACTCAGACACAGGGGCACATAGTTACATAGTTAGTCAGGTTGAAAAAAGACACAAGTCCATCCAGTTCAACCATAAAAAAAAAAAAAAAAGAAGAAGAAAAAAAAAATATATTGTACAATCCAATATACCCAATACTATACCCACAGTTGATCCAGATGAAGGCAAAAAACCCCAGCAGAGCATGCTCCAATTTGCTACAGCAGGGGAAAAATTCCTTCCTGATCCCCCAAGAGGCAATCGGATTTTCCCTGGATCAACTTTACCTATAAATGTCAGTACCCAGTTATATTATGTACACTTAGGAAAGTATCCAGGCCTTTCTTAAAGCAATCTACTGAGCTGGCCAGAACCACCTCTGGAGGGAGTCTATTCCACATTTTCACAGCTCTTACTGTGAAGAAACCTTTCCGTATTTGGAGACTAAATCTCTTTTCCTCCAGTCGTAAAGAGTGCCCCCTTGTCCTCTGTGTTGACCGTAAAGTGAATAACTCAACACCAAGTTCACTATATGGACCCCTTATATATTTGAACATGTTGATCATATCCCCCCTTATTCTCCTCTTCTCAAGAGTGAACAAATTCAGTTCCTCTAATCTCTCCTCATAGCTGAGCTCCTCCATGCCTCTTATCAGTTTGGTTGCCCTTCTCTGCACTTTCTCCAGTTCCCCGATATCCTTTTTGAGAACTGGTGCCCAAAACTGAACTGCATATTCCAGATGAGGTCTTACTAATGATTTGAACAGGGGCAAAATGATATCTCTCTCTCTGGAGTCCATACCTCTCTTAATACAAGAAAGGACTTTGCTCGCTTTGCAAACCGCAGCTTGGCATTGCATGCTATTATTGAGCTTATGATCTACCAAAACCCCCAGATCCTTCTCCACCATGGATTCCCCCAGTTGTACTCCCCCTAGCATGTATGATGCATGCATATTCTTAGCCCCCAAGTGCATAACTTTACATTTCTCAACATTAAACCTCATCTGCCACATAGACGCCCAATTAGACAGAGCATTGAGGTCAGCTTGTAAATTGGAGACATCCTGTAAGGACATTATTCCACTGCATAGCTTGGTGTCATCTGCAAAGACAGAAATGTTACTTTTGATCCCAGACCCAATATCATTTATAAAGATTTTAAAGAGTAAGGGTCCCAGCACTGAACCTTGGGGTACACCACTGATAACCTTAGACCATTCAGAGTAAGAATCATTAACCACTACTCTCTGAATTCTGTCTTTTAGCCAGTTTTCTATCCATTTACAAACTGATATTTCCAAGCCTGTAGACTTTAACTTACACATGAGCCGTGTGTGCGGAACTGTATCGAACGCTTTTGCAAAATCCAAGTAAACCACGTCCACAGCCACCCCTCTGTCCAAGGTTTTACTTACCTCTTCATAAAAAGAAATCAGGTTTGTCTGACAACTTCTGTCTTTCATGAACCCATGCTGTCTGTTGCTTAAAATGTTTTTTTCTAGCAAGAACTCATCTATGTGGTCTTTTATTAAATGCTCCAGTATCTTCCCGACTTCAGAAGTTAAACTAACAGGTCTATAGTTACTTGGTAAAGACTTTGATCCCTTTTTAAATATAGGCACCACGTTCGCCCTGTGCCAATCCAGTGGTACTATTCCCGTCATTAATGAGTCCCTAAAAATTAGACACAATGGCTTTGAAATTACAGAGCTCAATTCTTTTAGGATCCGTGGGTGGATGCCATCAGGTCCAGGTGCTTTATCCACCTTTATTCTGTCTAAATATTTCTGAACCATATCCACATAGGATTATTAAACAGACAGGATGGTAAAAAGTGCATTAAGTGGCTTAACAACCACTTTAAGTAACACGCTTGGGGATGCCTTAAAGCTACATGTGAAGTTATGAATTCAGCGTAATGTATTCCTTTAGAACTGAAATTTTGTGTTTGCAAATTGCAGCTGGAGTTCTGTCATTTAATATGCAGGAGCAGTAAAGCTGCCACGTGATAGATTCCCTCAGGCTTCTGTTTGTCAACAAATCAGGGCATCTGTAATTTAGCAGCAGTGTCACTAAGTGCCGGTTCACACTAGACGCGGCACGACTTGCAGATCGCCTCACCGAGGCGACCTGCACACGACTGCCGGGGCGACTTGCAAGACGACTTCTGTATAGAAGTCTATGCAAGTCGCCCCCAAAGTAGTACAGGAACCTTTCTTCTAAGTCGGAGCGACTTGCGTCGCTCCGATTAGAACGGTTCCATTGTACAGAACGGGAGGCGACTTGTCAGGCGACTAGGTCGCCTGACAAGTCGCCCCAGTGTGAACCGGCTCTAATGCTTCTAAATGACATATTGCTGCTGTTTTCTGTCTGTAAACAAAGGGGCTGGGAGGCCAAGTGATTACTTGTTTACTTTCCAGCATTGCCAGGGAGCTTTCATTTGTTGTGGAAGTAGCATCAATGTGGAGGCAGCTCTACATTGTTGGTTGTCACTCATTGTCAGAGTCGTGGATGGGGCTCATAGGAATCCACTGAGAGAATGAGTATGGGGTACATAGTTACCCCTGGTTACTCATCAACAAAAAAAAGGAAATAGTAAATCCAAACAAAGATGTATTTAAGTAAATAAATAAATATACAATGTAAATCCAACATCAATCACGTCGCCCAGTGGTGTAAATTCACATCAGTGTAAGCCTGCAACCATGATGACCCACCACCACAATGATTCTGCCTCATTGATGTTGCTCAAAATGACAGCTTATATTTGGTTAGTAATGCCACTCAGGATCCCCTTTTGGCTTGTTTACAGTTTCAATTAAAAGCTGGTGGTGATCTATTGTTTAGACATCGCTACTAAATGGCGAACTTCCAACGACATCTGCCAGAGGTCCAGATGGGTGGGCGGGTCAAAAAGCAAAAAATTGGCTAGTTTGTTCATCCATTCACCAAATTGCTAACAGGCTGGATTGGGGTTTAACTCATATTCAACCTGAAACCGAAACCCATTCCTAGTAGTAATTAGTGGGATCCTTAGCCAAAGAGTTCTTTTGAGGGGTTTAACAAGCAGTAGGGTTATCAAAGAGGTAGGTCCACAGGGCAGCACAGCAAGGACACAAGACAGCAATATGGGACATCAAATCAGCAGGTCCAGTGTCACAAGGCAGCAATCTAGTCACAGCCAGGTACAAGAAGCAAGGTCATGGGGAGGTAGGATTCCACAGCAAATAAAGATTTCAAAGTCAAAATGATAACAGTCTATGGTACAAAATTTGTTAGTCCAGCAGAGGCAACAGAGCAGTGATAAGGTACAGCCAGGAGATCAGTCCAGAGGAAAAAAGGAGAGCAATTTGAGGTTTAGCAATGGCTAATCCAGTTGGGGGTCACCAGCTAGCAAGGGTTGATCCAGCGGAGGCTACCAAGTAGCAATATAGTATAGGAAGGAGTTAAGTCTAGAGAAACACAGAAAAACCACCTGAGGTGCAACAAGGCTTAATCCAGCAAGGAGCACATGGCAACAATATGGTACAACAAGGAGATAAGCCTAATGGGATACAAGGCACTGATCTTAGGTACCACAAGGATTAATTAGTTGGTTAATCCTACAGTAAGGAGATAAGCAGCAGGTCACAGAAACAGTAGTAAACTAGGAGTTAAGTAACTCACTCTTGTTGGTTCTGCCCATCCCATTGAGCACAGGTTTCATGTTTAACTAGCGGCCCCTTTAATTCGATACACAGTCCCATGCCTACGTTAAGGAGCTTCTATTACTCATACTGTAGGTCTGCCTGCCCAGCCTTCACACAGTTCTTAAAAGCCCTGTGAGTGGTGCAGACACAAGAGGAGGGAGGGTAACGGGTGCAGGCTGTTGCTAAACCAGCCAGCCTCACCCCATGATGGCTGCACAATCCTTCAGTTTTATGGCTTTTGTCTCCATGCCACTGCTTGTAGTGGGAACCTGCCCCCTGAGTGGCAGGCATGACACTGTCAGTGGTGCCTAGAGATCTTCTCACTGGTCATGGCTAGAGATCAAAGGCACTTACTGCTATGCTGAGGGTTTAATGAATTACCAGGAAGTGTAATTTATGGGATGCAAGTATCAGCTTGTGACTGCTGAGTGTGGCCTTATTTGTCTTTGGTATTTGGTTGGAAGTGTGAGCTGAAGCTGAGAGACTGTTCTAATCTGACAGAGAATCACAGAGTTGCTATTAAAGCCATGTTAACCACTTCAATACTGGGCACTTTCCCCCCCTTCCTGCCCAAGCTAATTTTCAGCTTTCAGCCACTGTCGCTGTTTAAACGACAATTGTGCGGTCATGCTACTCTGTACCAAAACAACATTTTTATAATTTTCTTTCCACAAACAGAGCTTTCTTTTGGTGGTATTTGATCACCTCTGCAGTTTGTATTTTTTGCTAAACAAATAATAAAAGACCTAAAATTTTGAAAAAAATAAAGTTTTACTTTGTTTCGGTTATAAAATTTTGTAAATAAGTACGCTTTATGCTTCACTGATAGGCACTGATGAGGCTGCACTGCCAGGCACTGTTAAGGTGGCACTGATGAGCATGGATGCGATGGCACCAATGAGGTGGCCCTAATGAGGTTACACTGATGGGCACTGATGATGAGCACTGATATGCGACACTGATGGGCACATATAGGCGGCACTGATGGGCACCGATAGGCTGTACTGATGGGTACTTATGGGTGGCACTGATGGGCACTGATAGGTGGCACTGATGGGCATGGATGGGCATCGATCGGTGGCATTGATGGACACTGATGAGTGGCACGGATTGAAACTGATAGATGGCACTGATTGGCATCACTGATTAGGAGGCACTGGCAGGTATTGCTGGTAGGCACTGATTGGTATCAGGTGTGGGCACACATTGCCACCCATGGCCACCAGGGATGCAATACCTGGTGGTCATCTGTGGTGGCCATCCCTGGTGGTATCCCTGGTGGTATCCCTCGTGGTCCTGGGTGGGCATCCGAGAGGGGGCTGCACTGATAAACAATCAGCGCAGACCCCCCCTGTCAGAGGAGCAGCCGATTGGCTCTCCTTTACTCGCATCTGTCAGACACGAGTAAGGAAATGCCGATAAAAGGCTATTCCTGTTTACATCGTGATCATCTGTGATTGGACACAGTTGATCATGTGGTAAGGAGTTTCTGTCAGAGACTCTTTACCTAGATCTGAGTTGCAGTGTGTCAGACTGACATGCCGCAAAAACGATCATTGCGATGCATGCCCACGAGGGCGCGCAGTGGCTTGTTATCCTGTCCACATCATAAGAGGTCCATTCAGGATACCGCAACCACTTTTCCAACGTCATTTTGCTATATGGCATGCAGCAAGTGGTTAAGAAAAACAATTGTCCTAATGTTGTAATGACTTATTTTTTATTGCCAGATAATGCAAGCAATGGGGGGGAAACAGATAATGGCCCTTTGGTAAGACAGATACTGTAATATATATATATAATGTATATATACTGTAAAAATACATACAGTAAATACTTTCAATACATATATAGGAAGGCCAGTATGCTGGCCTGAAATTATGGGAGGAGCCCAGAGGGTATTTAACCAGACCCCCCACAATAATCAGTGTCGGTTCCAGTGCGCAGTACCGCATGTCACAGGGCTGACTCTTCCCAGCTCACCTCGTCTTCGGCAGTCTGTGCATTCAATCGCAGGTGCACTTTGGCTTCTTCATTCATGGTCTTCGTCGGCGGTTCCCGCTCACGGTCGCAGGTAGTATCCGAACTTTTAGTCTCATGTGCAAAATCTTGTGGCATTATTATGCTTCCTATCCTGCACCCCTTTCTTGAAAAAACCTGCCCCTGAGTTGTTTTCGCTCATGTCCCGACATCATTCGGCACAGGCGTAGTACATTCTTAAAATTCATTCTGCTAAACATAAGATTCATTCGTAGATCTAAGCCTCCGAGTCGCTGTCGGTCGTTCTCAATATCACTCGCCATAGGCTTCACTGGTTATAAAATTGATTTGTCCATGGGGTTGCCATCTCATCCATTAGGAGATGAGCATGTATTGTTTGTATGGGTTTCTGTGGCTGATTGAGGTGTAATTAAACCCACCTGGTGCCTTCTCTGCACTTGATTAGCCTGGGTGGTTGGTAGGTGTTTGGTTTCACAGTAAGGCTGGCCATACACTATTCAATTTTCCTGTTCAACTTTCCTTTAGATTTACCAAAACCATATAATATGAGGTGAAACCTAAACACTTTCAATTTGGATGCAATCAGGCAGGCCCTTTTACTACATAGTTGAAGGTAAATCTAAAGAAAATTGAACAGGAAAATTGTATGGTGTATGGCCAGCTTTAGGCTCTGTTTCCTTTACTGCGACTTGTTTGGCGACTTGACACATGTCAAGTCGCATGACAAGTCAAAACCCATGTATTTCAATGGTCCCCGTTCTAATTAGTGCGACTCAAAAAAGGTTCTTTCACTACTTTGTTCAGTCTTCGGTGCGACTTGTTCTCCATAGAAAGGTATTCAGTCGCAATGCAGTCGCATGTACATATCTGACACCGCGACTTTGTTGCGACTTCCACGGAAATCGTGAGTGTGGAAGACAGGAAGGGGAAGTAACTAAGCAGGATAAGGAATTACATCACTCTGGCTAAATCGCAGAACATCAAAGTCGTTTTTAAAGTCGCATCAAATCGCAGCATAAATCGCATTGTAAAGTCGCAGTGTAAATCGTGCGACTTTGGGGACGCAATAGTGGAAACATAGCCTTAGGGATGGCATACACTCTACAACCATTTGTATCAGATACTCCTTACTACTGATTTATATCGGATTAATTTCATACGTTTTACAAACTGATTTGTATCAGATGCATTGCAGAGGCTGACTCTACCGGTCGGTTCCAGTGCACGGTACTACGTCACCAGGCCGACTTTGCTAAACTCACCGCACGTTTGTGAGCTTCTGCTCTCGAGATAAACTTTCACAGAGTGATCCAAGTCCAGTCGCAACACCGGCTCAATGATTCGGATCCTTGGCAATACAACTTTTACCGACCGATCTCACAAACAAACCCCACCGGTGCTCACACCCCAGCCCGGTTCGAACTAGTTGCATTGGCATTTACGAATACAGTGGAACTTAGGATTTAGATCCCCAGCCTTACGTTTATCAAAGCATTAACATTCACATCCCACTCCATCTATTTGTACAATGTTGCGCATGGTCATTCCCACATACTCATAATTCTGCTAAACTTGTTTTTTGCCTTTCAAATAAGGCTGCTTCCTTGCAATCACTGCAAGCATTTCAGCAAGTGGCTCAAACCGCCACTCCAGTAGCAACACGGCTGCTCATCATTTTCTCTATCGCTTTCCCCTTTAGGTCAGTTAGACTACCAGTTGGTCCACCCTGCACCAGGCTTGGACAGTATCTCCCAAAGAAAAAAAAACAAAAAAAAAAAAAAAACATTGTCGAGGGCTTGCATCTCCACCAGGGGGCCAGCTTCGCCCCAAACAGCTCTTTGCAATCCCCCTTGTCAAACCAAAATTCCCATGTCACCTTACTACAGGTTTCCGGTCGACTCAGTCCTCAACCAAAACTTCTCTACTAAGGCATCAAAAGCCAGGTGCGTAGTTCAAAGGGATCCCCCCTTGCTTTTCTCTTAAACACTCTTTCACAACATATTTTACTTCATGTACACGATTTGACTTGCTCCCGAGGCGTTAGTAACTGTCACGTACTTCTGTGCACTTCACTCTGTTTTCAAAGAGCGATCCGAGATCCTTCACCATGCAGACAAGGTCGCCTAACGTCCAGCTTGCTGGCAGTGCAAGCGTTAGCAGACCAAACATATATCAATAAACTACAGATCGCAACATTCCTACTTAGAATACCAGACTTCAGCTACCTGCCCCAGTCCGCCCTGGGGGGCTCTGGTTCATTAGTCTGTGCCGAGCACAACGGACACCCGAGCTATCGGTGACCTAGCCAGTCACCTCCTGGCTCACCTCGGTTGTCACGCATTCTTTTGAGTTTTCTAAATTCACACTCAACAGCGCTCGCACGCAAACTAGCTGTCACTACGACTGTCATTCCTTGTCCTGTTCTTCTTGTTTTCTTTCTGCCTTTCCATCTTATCTACCCAAACACATCTATCCCCTCCTACCTTTGCAACTTACCTTAAACATATGCATTTCCCCTCCTTTGCTTTTAGCTGACGCCATGTCACAGGCCGACAGAGATTACTTTGCCTCCGCCCTGCCGTCACTCTTTGCAGGCGCAGCAAGCGGCGGCTCACAGTCTCACAGAGCTTGGGCCATTAAAAATAAATAAATAAAATAAATTAAAAAAAAAAAACACCACTGGCAGCCCTACCAGGCACCCAGGCATCACTGCAGTCTATTTTCTTAACGATTACTCAGCTGCACTCCTTGGTGACCACACTGTCAACTGCAGTTACTGACGTTCAAGCCAGAGTGGGAGCCCTGGAGTTGCACCCAGTCATGCTCCTACCAGCTCCAGTCACCACCATCATTCCCGTGCCTTCACTTACAAGTGCGCCCAACATCGGCACCACTGTCTTCTCTGCGCACCTTGTCCCAGCAGGGCATCAGGAAGGACGTCTTGGATCACAATGATGTTAACTTAGCATCCCTCCTCATAGCAGTACACGACTTGGGCGAAAACAAGTCATATTCGTGAGGAATGTCTCCACCGTCCTGAAGGCCAAAGACCCTAGACTTAATCGCAAGCTCACTGTCACAGAGTTTGTGCTGGCCTTGGGGACGGTCAGACACATGCTATGCAGGGCAACCCCAACAGGAGGGAAGAGCCGGACCCGTATCTGCATGCAGTAGTGGATCTAGTTCACAAGTACGCAGGGTGCTCATTCTATGACTGTCACCACTCATTTTCAGCTAAGGCAGCAGCTAGACTTGAGATGATCCTTTATCTCACGCCTCCTAGTGTTTCTCTCCCAGGTACAAGACCCTGACTAAATCCTTAAATTAGACGTGCCAGCAATAGCAGATCTGCCCATGTGGAATGAATTTCTCACCAACTGGAATGGCATGTCAGTGTTCATTCCGTCAGCATCTCCCTCTTCATCTCAAGTAGTCACGGACGCCACAGCCTCCACAGGTCCTCGTGTCAATTTTTGGCCATCTTTGGTTTGCAGGGCCATGGCCGTCAGAAATCCTCTTGATTCCCGGGTTCAGTTAGTCCTTTTCTTTGTTCGAACTCTACCCCATTGTTGCAGCAGCTCAAGTCTGGGGCAGCAACTGGGCAGGACAAACAGTGTCGTTTGCCACAGACAACCAAGCCACAGCTAGTATCATAAATAAAAGCAGGTCCAACTCGCTGGCCATCATGGCCTTCCTGCGCAGGCTGGTGCAACTATTCCCACAGCACCAATTAATGTCCTCTGCATCTACATACCAGGCAAATGCAATACTCTGGCCGACGCACTACCCGTTTTAACTTTGCGTCATTCTTTTCGCAGGGATCTGGAACCGACCCGACCATGTTTCTTATCCCACATTGGTCGTAGCTAACCTCGGATTAAAACAACACCTTCACAATGCTACCTGCCTTATTAATCTATCATTTTCTCACAACACCCTGAAGGCCTACCGTACTGCCTGGAAGATCTATGACAGGTTCCTAGCCTCAAACCCTGGGGCAGTATCAAGAGATCTCCATCACATCCTGGCCTTCATATCATGCTGCCACACACAGTTGGCATTGTCACACAATACCCTTAGACTCTACTCAGCTGGCATCCAGCATTTCATCTCCTTGCAAGATCCTACCAAATCATCTTTGGTTGCCGCCCATGCGGTCAAGACCATCCTGCGCGGTAGTCACAGGCAACTCCAAACCAATAGTAAATGCCTACCTGCGACCAGCGCCATATTTTGAGACATGTCTACCCTCCTGTCACGTTCCCCTTTGGGTTAATTTCAGCCTGGTCATTCAAGCAGCCATCTACCTGACTTTCTGCGGCTTCTTACGCCCCAGTGAATTCACAGTCACCGACCCCAGTTGTAATATGTTACGTAGATGCCACCTGACACGCCAGCAAAGTTACTTCATCCTGCACCTCATGGTGTCCAAAACACAACAGTCTGGTCCCGGGGTAGATATCATACTTTCCAGACTCGCAACTCCTGGTGCCCCGTGGCCATTCTAGACCAGTTATTAGCTCATCTGTCCGACCTCTCGGAGGACAGCCATTACTACCATTCCCTACTAGCCCTCTAAGTAGCAACCAGTTCACTAGACACGTTAGGATTGTTTTGCCCAACTTAGGCCTTGAACCCGGCCAATTTTCCTGGAAATTCTTTCACATTGGAGTAGCATCAGCAGTCTCACGAAACGGGGTCCCGGACCACGTCCTCAAGAAGATGGGCAGGTGGAAATTCACTTGCTTTGCTTGATACATTCCCAATCCGCAAGCAGAAAGGTCATGAGCCTTCAGCCAGCTTGCCCTGTAGTATGGCAGTAAACATAAATAAATAATTACCTCCCTAACCAAGTCTTTTTGTGCCCTTCTCTTGGCATACCGCCCAGCAGACCTGGGTTTACCATGCAGCAGGCCAGGGCACACTTCAGGTCTATTTATGTTAGTCTTGTGACGTGTTTATGTGCTTCATATCTCTCAGGACGGAGGGCTCTGACCATAAATAGGAAGGCCAGTATGCCGGCCTGAAATTATGGGAGGAGCCTGGAGGGTATTTAACCAGACCACCCACAATGATCAGTGTCAGTTCCAGTGCGTGGTACCCACCCACCCATTCCCCTTCTCAGGGTACTTCTCCTAAAACAATTTCTCTACAGAAACATCCATTTACTTTCTTAGGGTATGCGCCCTTCTCTTGGCATACCGCCCAGCATACCTGGGTTACAGCAGGCTAGGGCACACTTCAGGTCTATTTATGTTGTTAGTCTTGTGACGTGTTTTATGTGCTTCATATCTCTCAGGACAGAGGGCTCTGACAGATAGATAGATAGATAGATAGATAGATAGATAGATAGATAGATAGATCTCTATCTCATTTATTTTTTTTTCATTTAACAGACAATGTTTTTAATACATAAATAATATCAACAAATACATGTTGCTATGATATCCCTGTAGAATTAAACTATTAAATGGCTTCACAACTGGAGCATTTGTGTGAACACTTTTATGGTCGTGCATATCTTATGGAAATATTTTTTCCTAAGTGCCATTGTGAATGAACTTTCTTTGGTTTTACATGACAGTGGCATTCAGTTTTCACATATATAATCATTTTCTGAAAGTGCACTTACTATTTTTGCCATTATCTGAGAAGCCTAACCTATTTAAAGACACTCTGCAATATGCAGACATACTGTACAATATTCCTATAAAACCAGCCAAGTTATTAAAAAATTCATCTTGACACTAGTACCTGTAAAATGATACAAGATTGGTTACCATACTAGCTGACGATTTCATCTAATATAGTGCTCTATAATTTGAACTGAAAAGAGCAGCCCCACGTAAGGAAAATTGCTTTTTGCTGCATTTTAATCACGGTTACAAAATTCTATTCATAGTTTTAATCACAGCTCATCTCAACATTTTAAAAGGAGCTGTTTATATTTAAAAAAAATAGACTTTCATTTAAATTGCACTGAATAGTGATATTTTCCCATTTTTTTTTTAACATTCTAGAGAAAAAGTTGGCTTCATGCTCTATAGCAAATTACAGTTGAAGTTTGTCTGAACATAATATTAATTTATATAATATAGATATATTACTACTATTACTAATACTACTATAGAGATGAACACATGGAGACAGTTGCACCCACAATCCTGGAAATAACGCCGTCGGGGGTCTCCTTGGGGAAAAACTGGAATTATCAGATGTGATACAGCAGCTGTCCCATTTCCAACATTCGAGTGGTACAGGGGTGATAGAAATATTATGCTATGGTGATCCTTTCTCGTTCTGGGAAACATCTGAATGGTACCACAATCTGCCCACATATTTGATCCATGACTGGCGAGTTTGGAGGGTTCTGCTCTGTATGCTGACCACCTCGTGGGGTTTGCCTGGATATCGCCCTTTTGGATAAAGGCCCTGGCCAGGTACAGGTCGCAGGCTTATAGAGCTTGCCGTTTGGTAAGCGAGCATTTTGTGTGGTGTATCACTGGGGTTGCGGTGGAGGATGTATCCAACCAATTGAACTACATTCACTTTCCGGATAATTGTTTGAGCACTGCCTATTCTATATAGATGGACTCTTATTCTATATAATTTTCACATTTATGTTTTGATATGGTTCATTGCTAAACACTGTTGGTATTTTTACTCAATAGTAGGTCTAGCGCTGCTACTTATTGTCCTATAGATATGATATGTTTTGTATTGGAAGATAGGGTATTATTATTATTTTTAAAACAGTTGTATGGATGGATTGTATTTCATTGTTTTGTTTTATATTCTTTATTTTAGTTTATTAAAAAAGTAAAAGGACACTTTGGGCACATAGCATCTGATATACAATCAAGTACATCAATGGTGTTAAATAGTGTAATAACATAGGATCTTAGTGAAGTAAGCAATAGTGGTAAACAAATACACCAAAGAAAAAAAATTGTTTAGATATAATAACCTTTGCATATACAATGGACATTTGTATTTATATTTCCATATTTGAAAAATATCTGGCAATGTGTTTTTTGAGTTGTCTGATATTGAGGTTGTAGGGGAAGGGGGAATTAGGTGGAGGGAAAGGAGAAATACAAGATGAGCATTGGCTGATGCCTGTCCACACTGTGCATTCCAGCTATTCTATGCAGACTCCTGATTTTTCCTCTCTTTTGTCTTTCCCCGCCCCCCACTTCTTTACCTTTCCCCACCCCTGGACCTATTGTCTAAAATCTGTAATGCCTTATTGGGTTTATTGTACCTTTTTTATTGATGAGTGAATGGCATTATTGGATAAACTTCTTACTACTCGTATTGTACAAAAATAAACAAAAAAAAAAAGTGTTGTCTTGTTACACATTTACACATGAATTAATAATGTGTATTACCACTGCAGCGATTATAACAATCAAATGTACTGTATACATAAATAAATGTGCTCATTTTATAATCACAAATCCATTTTGTAAAAATATGTGGAGTCTTGTTCTAAGCTCGCTTTTGTTAGTGGAGTATCTGCACCAATCTATTATCTTGGCATTTTGGAAGGCTTTGTAATATAAGACTGAATATGGAAACGCATCTCCTCCAGCAATTTTAGGCAAAGTTAGTAATGGGAAATTGAAGAAAGAAAAGGAAGAATGACTTGGGGCGTGTAATATGTATGATGTGGCAGTGATCAGGATGCTGGTATGGTGTATGGCAGTGATCAGGGCGCTGATATGTGTAAGGCTGTGATCAGGGCACTGGTATGGTTTATGGCAGTGATCAGGGCCCTGGTAACATGAACAATGGTGATCATGGTACTGCTTTGGAGTATGACAGTGATTGGGATGCTGGTATGGCGGTGAGCAAGTCACTGGTATGGTGGTGAACAGGGAGTTGGTATGGTGTATGGCGGTGTTACTGTGAGCACTGGTGAGACTGGGACAGGTGACAGGGGTGGCTGCACTCTTTATTGTTATACTTAGGGCAGTGATCAGGGACACTGGGGTAGACTGGCACTGCAGTCTGTGAGTATACATAAAGCATAACAGCTGATCTCTGTGAGAACAGAGAACTGATGTTTACATCTGGTTTCCTCTTTTCTATGTGGGACTATGGGGACAAAGGGCAGACCTCTCTAAGTGCCCTTGTATAACCTAATGTCACCGGATAATTGACCACTGATCACCAATCTGGCAGAAGGGGAGGCATACATAGATTTCATGAAATGTAGAAAGGAACCTGAAAAAGCCAACTTGCGGAGTACCAAAGAAAGCCATTGAAAGCTCATATTATTAAAGGCTAATTGGCTTGTTCTAGGACCGCCAGGACTATTACCTTTGGGTAATAAGCCCCCCCATCATGTCTGGGAGGCCACCAAGAAGAGACAGACATGCCCATGCCACTATGAGGGGGCCAGTAGCGTCTGTGTCCACAAGCAAAGGTGAACATGGTCCGTCCTCAGGCAGGGCACCATTTTCTTTGTTTAGTGATGCTGCCCGTGCTATCCAGCCACAGCATGCAGAGGAGGTGGTGGACTGGCTTACTAAACCATCCTCATCCTCTATGACTCAAGCTGATACTAGTGTGCAGTCCACTGCAGCTGCCAGAGTTGCTTATTCTGCCTTCTTATCCACAGCTACTCCTGCCATAGCCCAAGCATCATGCATGGAGGATTCAGTATAATTATTTGAACACAGCATCAGCCACTTGCTTCTTGAGGATGCACAGATATTACTTGGATTCTGATGTTGGTTCTGAGGTTGAGGAAGGGAGTAACATGAGCCTACACAGAGGGGAGAACACTGATAAACAATACATTGGCAGCCATGTTCCCCCAGCCACAGCGTATTGCCAACTTGGCTCCAGTGATAAGGTTGGAGGGGGTGATGATGATGAGGTCTCTGATGCGACTTGGGTGCCAGATAGAGCAGAGAAGGAAAATGAGGGGGAGAAACAATCCCAATGATGCAAGATGTCCTCCAGAGGCAGCCATCATGGAAGAGTAGAGAGGAGCCACCCTATTCCATCAGATTGTGGAACTGTTATCTCCTGGCCCATAGCTCAGCTGTGTGGGCCGTTTATAGCACATTGCACGGTTGGCAGCCGATTGCACTGTTGCAATTTTCAATCTCTGTTGCAAGCAGATCAAGCGTGACAAAAACACTAGCCATCTAGGTACCACATGTTTGACAAGGCATTTAACCCACCACTCAGCCTACTGGCAAGAGCACCTGAAAGCTACACAAAAGGGACACAATTCTTCTCCTCTCCACTCCGCGCCTTTCGTGTCTACACCCTGCTAAATCTCATGACCTCTCAGTAGCCTCCACTGAAAGGGATGATGGTATAGCGAAGGGTGTCACTGGTCCTTGCAACAAGTCTGCCAGCAACACACCACCAGCTGAAAAGTATAGCAGGCAAAATTCTTTGCCCCAGCTGCTGCAGTGCAAAAAAATTACACTCCCTGCCACCCACATGCCCACCTTCTAAATTCAAGCTCATCCAAATTGCTGGCTTTACAACTCCTACCTTTCCATCTGGTGTATTCTGCCCCCCCTCCGTGAATTAGCAGAATGTGCTGTACCACAATGACAGGTTCCTAGTCAATATTTCTTTGCATGTAAAGCAATTCCAGCTTTGTACCATCACATGTAAGGCAATATTTTGGCATTGTTGGTCAAGGCAGTCAGCCGCAAGGTCTAAATTACCGCTGACATGTGGTCCAGCAAGCATAGTCAGGGATGATATATTTAGTTCAAAGCACACTGGGTAACTCAGCTTGCAACTAGCAAGGATGTAGGACAGGGCTCAGAGCTGGAGCTTGTTTTGCTGCCACGTCTTCATACAGCTGGTGGTGTTGATGTGAGATTTGTCAGCTCCACCCCCTCCTCCTCATCCTCCTCCTTCATGCCCTCCTCTGCTGGATTGTCCTATGAAACACCAGTACCCCTAAGCATTGAATGGGCCATTCAAAGAGTAAGGCTAAAAGATGCCATCCAGTGCTTTAGCTGGTCTGTCTAGGGAACAGGAGCCACACCGGAGCAGACATTCTTTCAGCTCTGCAGAGGCAGGCCGAGAGGTGGTTCACACCATGGAAGTTGGAGCCAGAAATGGTGGTGTGTGATAATAGAACTAACTTTCTGTCGGCAGTTCAACAGGGAAAATTGATACGTGTGCCATGCCAGGCACATGTTCTCAATTTGGTGGTGCAGCATTTCTTAAACAGGTACCCAGGCTTGCAAGATCTTCTAAGGCAGGCCAGAAGAGTTTGTAGCTATTTCAGGTGGCCATACACAGCCAGTGTTTGACTGGCTGAAATTCAATGGACATTCCACCTGCCTGTAAACCGCCTGATTTGTGACATGCCCACCAGGTGGAACTCAAATTTGACAATACTGCAGAACCTGACAGAACCGGGATTTGTGTGTTTACACACACAGATCCCAGTTCTCGCTCTGTCAAGAGCGATCACGGGTTCCCAGTGGTCATCGCGCCCGCCCGGCACGTGTATCAGCTTTGGGGACACGCTGTGGGCATGCGTACGCCTGCTACGGCGCCTTAAAGAGCAGACGTACAGCTACGACGGCTCGCGCAGGGGAGCCAAACTGCTGCAGTATAACTGGGGTGGCTGGTCGGGAAGGGGTTAAAGGAATTTTAATTGATCTTTAAGCATCATTAAAATTACTTTTAAAAGTTTTTTTTTTTGCATAGATATATGTCCCCCAGGGCAGTAGCCGGGCCCCCATACCCTTTTTATTGCCAATGACTTGCATATGAGCCTTCAAAATGGGGACTTTTGATTTTTCAAGTTCTGGTCCTATTGGGGGTTTGCCATTCGGGTTCAAACGTTTGTGGTGTTCAAGAGTTCTGGTGCAAACCCAATCGGGGGGGGGGGGGTGTTTGGGCCATCTATAGTCAGGAATAATGGTGGCTAGGCGAGAGGCAATTCTCTTAGACAGGATTTTCATGTCTAGGTTTAAGGGCTCATTCACACCATCTGCAGCAGAAAACCACAGGTAACATTGGTTTCCTATGGGCTCCTTCACACAAAAACAGAGATGTAATGTCTGGTGTGGAGCTGTGTGGGATTATTCAGCGTGTATTCAGTTTCCTTCACAGCTTCGCACTGGAAAGCAGACAAAATGGACCACACCACACTGCATGCCTCTTATGTGACAAGAAGTGGGAGGGAATGCAGAGTGGCACTTTGAGTGTACAGCCTCTCTTCTCCCCCTCACATTGGATGCTGGCTGGGATGCTGCCGCTTGAGTAGGTTTCTAAAGCTGGAAGGGCACTGATAGCGAGGAACGAGAGGAGGTATGCTATTAGGGGGCATGGATGGTGGAAAGAGATGATGGGGTATGGATGGTAGACAGACATGGTGGGGATTCAGATGGTGGACAGACATAATGGGGGCACAGATGGTAGATAGATATGGTGGGGGCACAGATGGTGGACAGCAATGGTTAACAGACATGGTGGGGGCATGGATCGCAGACAGTGATGAGGGGGCACAAATGGTGGATAGAGATGGTGGGGAAACAGATGGCAGAGAGGGATGGTGGGGGCACGGATAGCAGACAGTGATGGTGGGGGCACGGATGGCAGACAGTGATGGTGGGGACAGAATGGCAGACAGTGATGGTGATGACAGAATAGCAGACAGTGATGGTGGAGACAGAAGGGCAGACAGTGATAAGGGGGACAGAATGGCGGACAGTGATGAGGCATTTTTATTATTATTTTTTTTTACTAGTAATGGCGGTGATCTGCAATTTCTAGTGGGACTTCGACATTGTGGCGGACAGATCGGACACTTTTGACACATTTTTGGGACCATTGACACTTATATAGTGATCAGTGCTATAAAAATGCACCGATTACTGTGTAAATGTCACTGGTAAGGTAGAGTTTAACACTAGGGAGCGATCAAGGGGTTAAATGTGTTCCCTCATGTGTGTTTCTAACTGTGGGGGGATGTGATTGACTAGAGGAGGAGACATATTTCTGTTCCTGATTAGTAGGAACAGACGATCTGTCTCTCCTCTCCTGTCAGAACAGGGATTTGTGTGTACACACACACACATCCCAATTCTGGCTCTCATGCCCGCGACCGCCGGACATGTGCATTGGGTCCCTCACCATGCTGCTATAGCTGTTTAAAGGGTTTATGTACAGGTACAGCGATTTGCGGGAGCGAGCCAAGCTGCTGCAGTTTAATGACGGCGGCTGGTCAGCAAGTGGTTAAAAAGAGATCAAAGTCTTTACCAAGTAACTATAAACCTGTTGGTTTAACTTCTATAGTTGGGGAGAAACTGGATAGTTTAATAAAAGACCACATAGATGAGTTCTTTCTGGGGAAAAAGTATTTTAGGCAACAAACAACATGGATTCATGAAAGACAAAAGTTGTCAAACGAATCTGATTTCTTTTTATGAGGAGGTAAGTAAAACCTTGGACAGAGGGGTGGCTGTGGTATACTTGGATTTTGCAAAAGAATTTAACATGGTTCCCTACACATGGCTAATGTGTAAGGTAAAGTCTACAGGCTTGGAAAGATCAGTTTGGAAATAGAAAACTGGATAAAAGACCAAATTCAGAGAGTATTGGTAAATGATTCTTATGCCACGTACACACGGTCGGACTTTCCGGCATACTTGGTCCGGCGGACCAGAGTCCGCCGAGCAATCCGACTGTGTGTAGGCTCCGGCGGACTTTTTTTCCCAAAAGTCCGCCGTACCTAGATTTAAAGCATATTTCAAATCTTAGTCCGCCGGACTCAGTTCCTGACGGAAAGCCCGTTTGCCTGTATGCGTCTGTATGCTGGTCCAATGGACCAGATACGACGCAAGGGCAGAGTACTGTATTTCGCGCTCGCTGCAATAGGAAAAAAACTATTTTCCTATTGTGGCGAGTGTGGGGCATCCCAGGCCCTTAAGTCTGGTATGGATCTTAAGGGGAACCCCCTACGCCGAAAAATCGGCATGGGGTCCCCCCCCCAAAATCCATACCAGCATGCAGCCCGGCCGGTCAGAAAAGGGGGTGGGGGCGAGCGAGCACCCCCCCTCCTGAACCGTACCAGGCCGCATGCCCTTAACATGGAGGGGTTGGTGCTTTGGGGGAGGGGGCCCCCTGCGGTGCCCCCCCACCACAAAGCACCTTGTCCCCATGTTGATGAAGACAAGGGCCTCTTCCCGACAACCCTGGCCGTTGGTTGTCGGGGTCTGCGGGCGGGGGGCTTATCGGAATCCAGGAGCCCCCTATAATAAGAGGGCCCCCAGATCCCGGCCCCCACCCCTACCCATTCACCTAGGGAAAAAGTGTCAATAATAAAACACACTACACAGGTTTTTGTAATTTATTAGACAGCTCCGGGGTCTTCGGGGGTCCCTCCGGTTCCTCTTCTCCCGGCGTCCGGTTTGTTCTTCTCCACTCTCTCTGTCCTCTTCTCCCGTGTTCCAGTTCTTTGGCCGGCTCCTCCGCTATCTTCATGCGTTCTCTTGCCAGCGGAGGTCCAGACTTTTGGCCTCTGGCTTCTGAGCTTCTGGGCTTCTTCTCTTCTTCCCATGTTGACACGACGCTCTCTCCGGCTGCAATGCTCTCTGAGAGCTCAGATGTGACCTTTATAGGCGGAGACCCCGCCCCCTTATGCCATCACAGTCCCTGGGCATGCTGGGACTGTGACGTTTTAGGGGGCGTGGTCACCGGGTGATGTTGACCACGCCCCCTAAAACGTCACAGTCCCAGCATGCCCAGGGACTGTGATGGCATAGGGGGGCGGGGTCTCCGCCTATATAAGTCACATCGGAGCTCTCAGAGAGCATTGCAGCCGCAGGGCGCCCCCTCCCCCAAAGCACCAACCCCTCCATGTTAAGGGCATGCGGCCTGGTACGGTTCAGGAGGGGGGGCGCTCGCTCATTCCCATCCCCTTTCCTGACCGGCCAGGCTGCGTGCTCAGATCGGGGTCTGGTATGGATTTTGGGGGGACCCCACGCCAATTTTTCGGTGTAGGGTGTTCCCCTTAAAATCCATGCCAGACCTAAGGGCCTGGGATGCCCCATGACGGGGCTCGCACGGTGTCAACCTCGCCGATAAAAGTGGCGAGATTGACTTCCTTTTTTTAGTCCCGTCGTACCCGAGTCACGTTCAAAATGAACGGACTTGTCCATGTGTGGGCAAGTCCGTTCATTCTGAAAGTCTGGCGAAAGAAGGGCGGACCTAGCCTGCCGGAAAGTCCGGTCGTGTGTAGGCAAGTCTGTCCGTTCAAAAAGTCCAGCGGTAGTCCGCCGGAAAGTCCGGCGGGAAGAACGTCGGACCAAGTATGTCGGAAAGTCCACTCGTGTGTACGCGGCATAACTCTAAATGGTCTAAGCTTATCAGTGGTTTACCCCAAACTTCAGTGTTGGAACCCTTACTTTTTTAATATATTTATAAATGATATAGGGTCTGGAATTTAAAAGTACCATTTTAGTGATTGCAGATGACACCAAGCTATGCAGTGGAATAAAGTCCTTACATGATGTCTCCAACTTACAAGCTAGCCTCAATGCACTGTTTAATTGGGCAACTATATGGCAAATGAGGTTTAATGTTTATAAATGTAAAGTTATGCACTTGGGGGCTAAGAATATGCCTGCATCATACATACTAGGGGGAGTACAACTTGGGGAATCAGTGGTGAAGAAGGATCTGGGTGTTTTGGTCGATCATAAGCTTAATAAAAGCATGCAATGTCAAGCTGCGGTTTCCAAAGCGAGCAAAGTCCTTTCTTGTATTAAGAGAGTGTAGCAGAGCATCCCATAGAGAGGTGGGAAAAGTCCTGTTCGGGGTTTATACGTCTCCCAGGCTCCTCTCATATACATTTTAGGGATCTCTGATCCATGGTCCAGTTCAGATCTTGGTCCTCTCCCCCAGGCTAATTTCAACTCACCTGAGACAGACAGCCAGTGCTCTTGGCCTGGGAACAATAGACAACTTCTGTCTAGGAGAGCAAAAGGTCGGGAAAAGCTATTAAAGCGGAGGAAAAAAAATATTAAAAGCCAGCAGCTACAAATACTGCAGCTGCTGACTTTTAATATATGGACACTTACCTGTCCAGGGAGACCGCGATGTCGGCAGCCGAAGCCGATCCATCCTTCGGCTCTCGGCTGCTGCCGCCGCCATCCTCGGTAAGGGAATAAGGAAGTGAAGCCGTGCAGCTTCAATTCCTGGTTCCCTACTGCGCTTGCGTGAGTCATGCTGCGCGTCCTCTCTGGTCCCTGCTGTGTCCCGGGACCTGTTGTTCTCCCAGAATACAGCGGGGGAGGACAGTGTAGGCGCCAGAAGGGGCATAGGTCACCACAAGCGCCGCGGTGATCTATGTCAGGATGTGGGAGCAAATACCTGTATTAGACAGGTATCTGCTCCCTCCTCCTCCCCCCTGAAAGGTCCCAAATGTGACACCGGGGGGGGGGGGGGAATCCAAAAAGTGGAAGATCCATTTTTGGGTGGAACTCCACTTTAAGCTGTGTATGTGGAAGCTGACAAGCTGTAGGCTTGCGCGGCCTGGTAGTTAGGACCTGTAAATATTGTATAGTTAGTGCCGAGACACGGCTAGGTTTTTGTTTGGGTATTTTTGTTCCTATTTGTTTTCTGGAACACTGTACAGCACCTGTATATAGACTTTTATATATCACAAATAAACACTGCACTGTTTGTCACTACCTCACTGGATTTGATATCTGTGCCTAAGACTGCTCATCCCAGGGAGCTTTGTACCTGCTACTTGTCCCCCAGGTTACAAGAGGTATAGACTGTAGAGAGAAAGATATAATTTTGCCCTTATAAAAATTATTAGTAAGACCTCATCTGGAATATGCAGGTCAGTTTTGGGCACCAGTTCACAAAAAGGATATTGGGGAAATGAAGAAAGTGCAGAGAAGAGTAACCAAACTGATAGGAGCATGGAGGTGCTCAGCTATGAGAATAGATTAGAGGAACTGAATTTATTCGCTCTTGAGAAGAGGAGTTTCAGGGGGATATGATCAACGTGTATAAATATATACAGTGGCTTGCGAAAGTATTCGGCCCCCTTGAACTTTTCAACCTTTTTGCCGCATTTCAGGCTTCAAACATAAAGATATAAAATTTTTATTTTTTGTGAAGAATCACCAACAAGTGGGACACAATTGTGAAGTGGAACGAAATCTTTTGGATTTTTGAAACCTTTTTAACTAATAAAAAAATGAAAAGTGGGGCGTGCAAAATTATTCGGCCCCCTTGCGTTAATACTTTGTAGAGGCACCTTTTGCTGCGATTACAGCTGCAAGTCGCTTGGGGTATGTCTCTATCAGTTTTGCACATCGAGAGACTGAAATTCTTGCCCATTCTTCCTTGCAAAACAGCTCGAGCTCAGTGAGGTTGGATGGAGAGCGTTTGTGAACAGCAGTTTTCAGCTCTTTCCACAGATTCTCGATTGGATTCAGGTCTGGACTTTGACTTGGCCATTCTAACACCTGGATACGTTTATTTGTGAACCATTCCTTTGTAGATTTTGCTGCATTTTTGGGATCATTGTCTTGTTGGAAGATAAATCTCCGTCCCAGTTTCAGGTCTTTTGCAGACTCCAACAGGTTTTCATCCAGAATGGACCTGTATTTGGCTGCATCCATCTTCCCCTCAATTTTAACCATCTTCCCTGTCCCTGCTGAAGAAAAGTAGGCCCAAACCATGATGCTGCCACCACCATGTTTGACAGTGGGGATGGTGTGTTGAGTGTGATGAGCTGTGTTGCTTTTACGCCAAACATATCGTTTTGCATTGTGGCCAAAAAGTTCGATTTTGGTTTCATCGGACCAGAGCACCTTCTTCCACATGTTTGGTGTGGCTTGTGGCAAACTTTAGATGAGACTTTTTATGGATATCTTTGAGAAATGGCTTTCTTCTTGCCACTCTTCCATAAAGGCCAGATTTGTGCAGTGTACGTCTGATTGTTGTCCTATGGACAGACACTCCCACCTCAGCTGTAGTTCTCTGCAGTTCAGCCAGAGTGATCATGGGCCTCTTGGCTGCATCTCTGATCAGTCTTCTCCTTGTCTGAGCTGAAAGTTTAGAGGGACAGCCAGGTCTTGTTAGATTTGCAGTGGTCTGATACTCCTTCCATTTCAAAATGATCGCTTGCACAGTGCTCCTTTGGATGTTTAAAGCTTGGGAAATCTTTTTGTATCCAAATCCGGCTTTAAACTTCTCCACAACAGTATTACGGACCTGCCTGGTGTGTTCCTTGGTCTTCATGATGCTCTCTGCGCTTTCAACAGAACCCAGAGACTATCACAGAGCAGGTGCATTTATACAGAGACTTGATTACACACAGGTGGATTCTATTTATCACCATCAGTCATTTAGGACAACATTGGATCATTCAGAGATCCTCGCTGAACTTCTGGAGTGAGTTTGCTGCACTGAAAGTAAAGGGGCCGAATAATTTTGCACGCACCACTTTTCAGTTTTTTAATTGCTAAAAAAGTTTAAAATATCCAATAGATTTCGTTCCACTTCACAATTGTGTCCCACTTGTTGGTGATTCTTCACAAAAAATTAAAATTTTATATCTTTATGTTTGAAGCCTGAAATGTGGCAAAAGGTTGAAAAGTTCAAGGGGGCCGAATACTTTCACAAGCCACTGTAAGTGGTCCATAAAGTAAACTTGGTGCTGAGGTATTCACTTTAAGGTCATCACAGAGGACAAGGGGGCACTCTTTACATCTGGAGGAAAAGAGATTTAGGCTGGGTTTCCCCGCATCCAATTCGCATAGCAGGAGAATGTGACCGGCTCTCTATGGAGCCGGTTCACATATCTCCGAGGCGGCTGCGGAGCGCACTGCATCTTTGGCTGCGTTTCATGGCCGAATTCGGGCAAAGATTTGTCCCTGATTTGTCCCTGAAATGGAGAACAAGGACTTACAGCATTCCTGTGCGATCCATGGCCAGTTTATGTGTGAACCGAGCCTTAATCTCTAAATACAGAAAGGTTTCTTCACAGTAAAAGCTGTGAAAATGTGGAATAGAATCCCTCGAGTGTTGGTTATGGCTACCTCAGTAGCTTGCTTTAAAAAAGGCCCAGATTCTTTCCTAAATGTACATAAAAAGAAAAGGTAAGAGAGAGACACTGCTCCCTCAAGGATAATGGGATTTTAATTGGAGGTATAGACGTCTGTTACCAAGGTAAGCACGCATACAATAATGTTTAGTTTAAGAGAATATTACATTTTACTACATAATATCAGATAAAAATCACAGAGTCATCATAACATTTTGACCATGAATTGATACTTAATACAAGAAACAAGATGCTTGGATATGCAGAGGAGCCGACATGTTTCGCAGATTACTGCTTCTTCAAGGCACCACATGCATCTATAGTTTCATCTAGATTACATAGAACAAATTCATCAATTTTAAATGTTAACAATAATAAGATAATTCATAGCAGAATAACATTAAATGCACGTGCTCACCTAACTTGAAGTTTTAGATGCTTTTTGGGTGGTTTTGGCATCGCTCTGTGCAAGAATCAACCGTCACTGGAAAACCACATACAGCAACTTCCTGGTGGATGTCAGATCCATCAGGGTTGTTCAGTGGAGGTATCGGATCGTGTTAGTTACCAGGGGATTGCATGATACCGATGGTCTATGGATTTAAGAATACTAACATTAAGAATTTTGTAATTAACTAGTACAGTGCCTTGCAAAAGTATTCGGCCCCCTTGAACTTTTCAACCTTTTGCCACATTTCAGGCTTCAAACATAAAGATATAAATTTTAATTTTTTTGTGAAGAATCACCAACAAGTGGGACACAATTGTGAAGTGGAACGAAATCTATTGGATATTTTAAACTTTTTTAGCAAATAAAAAACTGAAAAGTGGTGCGTGCAAAATTATTCGGCCCCTTTACTTTCAGTGCAGAAAACTCACTCCAGAAGTTCAGCGAGGATCTCTGAATGATCCAATGTTGTCCTAAATGACTGATGGTGATAAATAGAATCCACCTGTGTGTAATCAAGTCTCTGTATAAATGCATCTGCTCTGTGATAGTCTCAGGGTTCTGTTGAAAGCGCAGAGGGCATCATGAAGACCAAGGAACACACCAGGCAGGTCCGTAATACTGTTGTGGAGAAGTTTAAAGCCCGATTTGGATACAAAAAGATTTCCCAAGCTTTAACCACTTGACGACCGCCTCACGCCGATGTACGTCGGCAAAGTGGCACGGACAGGCAAAATCACGTACAGTGTACGTGATTTGCCTTCCGCGGGTGGGGGGTCCGATCGGACCCCCCCCGGTGCCCGAGGCGGTCGTCTTTTGTCCAGCGGCGATCGGTGATGAGGGGGAGACCATCCGTTCGTGGCCCCCCCCTCGCGATCGCCGCCGGCCAATGAGAATCTTCCTTTGCTGCTGTATGCTAAACAGCAGCAAAGGAAATGATGTCATCTCCCCTCGGGTCGGTATTTTCCGTTCCGGCCCGAGGAGAGAAGACATCAATGTGAGTGCACCAACACACACACACACAGTAGAACATGCCAGGCACACAAAACACCCCGATTCCCCCCCCCCCGATCGCCCCCCAATCACCCCCCCCCCCCCTGTCACAAACTGACACCAGCAGTTTTTTTTTTTTTTTTTTTTCTGATTACTGCATAGTGTCAGTTTGTGACAGTTACAGTGTTGGGACAGATACTGTTACCCCCCTGTAGGTCTAGGGTACCCCCCTAACCCCCCCTAATAAAGTTTTAACCCCTTGATCACCCCCCCCTCACCAGTGTCACTAAGCGATCATTTTTCTGATCGCTGTATTAGTGTCGCTGGTGACGCTAGTTAGTGAGGTAAATATTTAGGTTCGCCGTCAGCGTTTTATAGCGTCAGGGACCCCCCTATACTATCTGATAAATGTTTTAACCCCTTGATTGCCCCCTAGTTAACCCTTTCACCACTGATCACCGTATAACCGTTACGGTTGACGCTGGTTAGTTTGTTTATTTTTTATAGTGTCAGGGCACCCGCCGTTTATTACCGAATAAAGGTTTAGCCCCCCGATCGCCCGGCGGTGATATGCGTCGCCCCAGGCAGCGTCAGATTAGCGCCAGTACCGCTAACACCCACGCACGCAGCATGCGCCTCCCTTAGTGGTATAGTATCTGATCGGATCAATATCTGATCCGATCAGATACTATACTAGCGTCCCCAGCAGTTTAGGGTTCCCAAAAACGCAGTGTTAGCGGGATCAGCCCAGATACCTGCTAGCACCTGCATTTTGCGCCTCCGCCCAGCCCACCCAAGTGCAGTATCGATCGATCACTGTCACTTACAAAACACTAAACGCATAACTGCAGCGTTCGCAGAGTCAGGCCTGATCCCTGCGATCGCTAACAGTTTTTTTGGTAGCATTTTGGTGAACTGGCAAGCACCAGCCCCAGGCGTCAGGTTAGCGCCAGTACCGCTAACACCCACGCACGCAGCATACGCCTCCCTTAGTGGTATAGTATCTGAACGGATCAATATCTGATCCGATCAGATCTATACTAGCGTCCCCAGCAGTTTAGGGTTCCCAAAAACGCAGTGTTAGCGGGATCAGCCCAGATACCTGCTAGCACCTGCGTTTTGCGCCTCCGCCCGGCCCAGCCCACCCAAGTGCAGTATCGATCGATCACTGTCACTTACAAAACACTAAACGCATAACTGCAGCGTTCACAGAGTCATGCCTGATCCCTGCGATCGCTAACAGTTTTTTTGGTAGTATTTTGGTGAACTGGCAAGCACCAGCCCCAGGCAGCGTCAGATTAGCGCCAGTACCGCTAACACCCACGCACGCACCGTACACCACCCTTAGTGGTATAGTATCTGATCGCATCAATATCTGATCCGATCAGATCTATACTAGCGTCACCAGCAGTTTAGGGTTCCCAAAAATGCAGTGTTAGCGGGATCAGCCCAGATACCTGCTAGCACCTGCGTTTTGCCCCTCCGCCCGGCCCAGCCCACCCAAGTGCAGTATCGATCGATCACTGTCACTTACAAAACACTAAAAGCATAACTGCAGCGTTCGCAGAGTCAGGCCTGATCCCTGCGATCGCTAACAGTTTTTTGGTAGCGTTTTGGTGAACTGGCAAGCGCCAGCGGCCTAGTACACCCTGGTCGTAGTCAAACCAGCACTGCAGTAACACGTGGTGACGTGGCGAGTCCCATAAGTGCAGTTCAAGCTGGCGAGATGGCAAGCACAAGTAGTGTCCCGCTGCCACCAGAAAGACAAACACAGGCCCGTCGTGCCCATAATGCCCTTCCTGCTGCATTCGCCAATCCTAATTGGGAACCCACCGCTTCTGCAGCGCCCGTACTTCCCCCATTCACATCCCCAACCAAATGCAGTCGGCTGCATGAGAGGCATTTTTATGTCCTCCCGAGTACCCCTACCCAGCGAACGCCCCCAAAAAAGATATTGTGTCTGCAGCAAGCGCGGATATAGGCGTGACACCCGCTATTATTGTCCCTCCTGTCCTGACAATCCTGGTCTTTGCATTGGTGAATGTTTTGAACGCTACCATTCACTAGTTGAGTATTAGCGCAGGGTACAGCATTGCACAGACTAGGCGCACTTTCACAGGGTCTCCCAAAATGCCATCGCATTTTGAGAGACCCGAACCTGGAACCGGTTACCGTTATAAAAGTTAGTTACAAAAAAAGTGTAAAAAAAAAAAAAAATATGAAATAAAAAAAAATAGTTGTTTTATTGTTCTCTCTCTCTCTATTCTCTCTCTCTATTGTTCTGCTCTTTTTTACTGTATTCTATTCTGCAATGTTTTATTGTTATTGTTATTGTTATTATGTTTTATCATGTTTGTTTTTCAGGTGTGTAATTATTTACACTTTACTGTGCTTTATTGTTAACCATTGTTAACCATTTTTTTGTCTTCAGGTACGCCATTCACGACTTTGAGTGGTTATACCAGAATGATGCCTGCAGGTTTAGGTATCATCTTGGTATCATTCTTTTCAGCCAGCGGTCGGCTTTCATGTAAAAGCAATCCTAGCGGCTAATTAGCCTCTAGACTGCTTTTACAAGCCGTGGGAGGGAATGCCCCCCCCCCCCACCGTCTTCCGTGTTTTTCTCTGGCTCTCCTGTCTCAACAGGGAACCTGAGAATGCAGCCGGTGATTCAGCCAGCTGACCATAGAGCTGATCAGAGACCAGAGTGGCTCCAAACATCTCTATGGCCTAAGAAACCGGAAGCTACGAGTATTTCATGACTTAGATTTCGCCGGATGTAAATAGCGCCATTGGGAAATTGGGGAAGCATTTTATCACACCGATCTTGGTGTGGTCAGATGCTTTGAGGGCAGAGGAGAGATCTAGGGTCTAATAGACCACAATTTTTTCAAAAAAGAGTACCTGTCACTACCTATTGCTATCATAGGGGATATTTACATTCCCCGAGATAACAATAAAAATGATTAAAAAAAAAAATATGAAAGGAACAGTTTAAAAGTAAGATTAAAAAAGCAAAAAAATAATAAAGAAAAAAAAAAAAAAAAACACCCCTGTCGCCCCCTGCTCTCGCGCTAAGGCGAACGCAAGCGGCGGTCTGTCGTCAAACGTAAACAGCAATTGCACCATGCATGTGAGGTATCACCGCGAAGGCCAGATCGAGTGCAGTAATTTTTCCAGTAGACCTCCTCTGTAAATCTAAAGTGGTAACCTGTAAAGGCTTTTGAAGGCTTTTAAACATGTATTTATTTTGTTGCCACTGCACGTTTGTGCGCAATTTTAAAGCATGTCATGTTTGGTATCCATGTACTCGGCCTAAGATCATCTTTTTTATTTCATCAAACATTTGGGCAATATAGCGTGTTTTAGTGCATTAAAATTAAAAAAAGTGTGTTTTTTCCCCAAAAAATGCGTTTGAAAAATCGCTGCGCAATTACTGTGTGAAAAAAAAAAATGAAACACCCACCATTTTAATCTGTAGGGCATTTGCTTTAAAAAAGTATATAATGTTTGGGGGTTCAAAGTAATTTTTTTGCAAAAAAAAAAAAACTTTTTCATGTAAACAATAAGTGTCAGAAAGGGCTTTGTCTTCAAGTGGTTAGAAGAGTGGGTGATGTGTGACATAAGCTTCTAAATGTTGTGCATAAAATGCCAGGACAGTTCAAAACCCCCCCAAATGACCCCATTTTGGAAAGTAGACACCCCAAGCTATTTGCTGAGAGGTATAGTGAGTATTTTGCAGACCTCACTTTTTGTCACAAAGTTTTGAAAATTGAAAAAAGAAAAAAAAAAATGTTTTTTCTTGTCTTTCTTCATTTTCAAAAACAAATGAGAGCTGCAAAATACTCACCATGCCTTTCAGCAAATAGCTTGGGGTGTCTACTTTCCAAAATGGGGTCATTTGGGGGGGTTTTGTGCCACCTGGGCATTCCATGGCCTCCGAAACTGTGATAGGCAGTAAAGAGTGAAATCAAAAATTTTCACCCTTAGAAATCCTGAAGGCGGTGATTGGTTTTCGGGGTCCAGTACGCGGCTAGGCTCCCAAAAAGTCCCACACATGTGGTATCCCCATACTCAGGAGAAGCAGCTAAATGTATTTTGGGGTGCAATTCCACATATGCCCATGGCCTGTGTGAGCAATATATCATTTAGTGACAACTTTATGAAAAAAAAAAAAAATAAAAAATAAAAGTGTCACTTTCCCGCAACTTGTGTCAAAATATAAAATATTCCATGGACTCAATATGCCTCTCAGCAAATAGGTTGGGGTGTCTACTTTCCAAAATGGGGTCATTTTGGGGGGTTTTGTGCCATCTTGGCATTCCATGGCCTCCGAAACTGTGATAGGCAGTGAAGAGTGAAAGCAAAAATTTACACCCTTAGAAATCCTGAAGGCGGTGATTGGTTTTCGGGGCCCCGTACGCGGCTAGGCTCCCAAAAAGTCCCACACATGTGGTATCCCCATACTCAGGAGAAGCAGCTAAATGTATTTTGGGGTGCAATTCCACATAGGCCCATGGCCTGTGTGAGCAATATATCATTTAGTGACCACTTTTTGTAAATATTTTTTTTTTTTTTTTTTGTCATTTTTCAATCACTTGGGACAAAAAAAATAAATATTCAATGGGTTCAACATGCCTCTCAGCAATTTCCTTGGGGTGTCTACTTTCCAAAATGGGGTCATTTGGGGGGCTTTTGTACTGCCCTGCCATTTTAGCACCTCAAGAAATGACATAGGCAGTCATAAACTAAAAGCTGTGTAAATTCCAGAAAATGTACCCTAGTTTGTAGACGCTATAACTTTTGCGCAAACCAATAAATATACGCTTATTGACATTTTTTTTACCAAAGACATGTGGCCGAATACATTTTGGCCTAAATGTATGACTAAAATTTAGTTTATTGGATTTTTTTTAGAACAAAAAGTAGAAAATATCATTTTTTTTCAAAATTTTCGGTCTTTTTCCGTTTATAGCGCAAAAAATAAAAACCGCAGAGGTGATCAAATACCATCAAAAGAAAGCTCTATTTGTGGGAAGAAAAGGACGCAAATTTCGTTTGGGTACAGCATTGCATGACCGCGCAATTAGCAGTTAAAGCGACGCAGTGCCAAATTGGAAAAAGACCTCTGGTCCTTAGGCAGCATAAAGGTCCGGGGCTCAAGTGGTTAAACATCCCAAGGAGCACTGTGCAAGTGATCATTTTGAAATGGAAGGAGTATCAGACCACTGCAAATCTACCAAGACCTGGCTGTCCCTCTAAACTTTCAGCTCAGACAAGGAGAAGACTGATCAGAGATGCAGCCAAGAGGCCCATGATCACTCTGGATGAACTGCAGAGAACTACAGCTGAGGTGGGAGTGTCTGTCCATAGGACAACAATCAGTCGTACACTGCACAAATCTGGCCTTTATGGAAGAGTGGCAAGAAGAAAGCCATTTCTCAAAGATATCCATAAATAGTCTCGTCTAAAGTTTGCCACAAGCCACCTGGGAGACCCACCAAACATGTGGAAGAAGGTGCTCTGGTCCGATGAAACCAAAATCAAACTTTTTGGCCACAATGCAAAACGATATGTTTGGCGTAAAAGCAACACAGCTCATCACACTCAACACACCATCCCCGCTGTCAAACATGGTGGTGGCAGCATCATGGTTTGGGCCTGCTTTTCTTCAGCAGGGACAGGGAAGATGGTTAAAATTGAGGGGAAGATGGATGCAGCCAAATACAGGACCATTCTGGATGAAAACCTGTTGGAGTCTGCAAAAGACCTGAAACTGGAACGGAGATTTATCTTCCAACAAGACAATGATCCCAAACATACAGCAAAATCTACAAAGGAATGGTTCACAAATAAACGTATCCAGGTGTTAGAATGGCCAAGTCAAAGTCCAGACCTGAATCCAATCGAGAATCTGTGGAAAGAGCTGAAAACTGCTGTTCACAAACGCTCTCCATGCAACCTCACTGAGCTCGAGCTGTTTTGCAAGGAAGAATGGGCAAGAATTTCAGTCTTTCGATGTGCAAAACTGATAGAGACATACCCCAAGCAACTTGCAGCTTTAATCGCAGCAAAAGGTGGCTCTACAAAGTATTAACGCAAGGGGGCCAAATAATTTTGCACGCCCCACTTTTCATTTTTTTATTAGTTAAAAAAGTTTCAAAAATCCAAAAGATTTCGTTCCACTTCACAATTGTGTCTCACTTGTTGGTGATTCTTCACAAAAAATAAAAATTTTATATCTTTATGTTTGAAGCCTGAAAAGTGGCAAAAGGTTGAAAAGTGCAAGGGGACCGAATACTTTCGCAAGGCACTGTAGGTAGCTCCTATCAGGGGTTAGGAAAGCCAGATATAGCTCGATATATAATCCCTACACAAATACTAGTGAGGTGGGATATTAATAGCTAGTTACTTTGTAAAAGTGGCTATATAAATACCCATAGTGAATTCTTTTAAGCGGTAAAAATACCATGGTAGCATCTAATCCCATATGTGCAATATCCATTAAAATGTTTAAATAATGTACATAATATAACTGGATACTAACATTTATAGGTAAAGTTGATCCAAGGAATCAGGGAGGATTTTTTTCCACTGCTGGAGCAAAATGGATCATGCTTTGCTGTTTTTTTTTGTTTTTTTGTTTTTTTCCTCTGGATCAACTGTGGGTATAGGATTATGTATATGGGATTGTTTGATTTTTCCCTTTTTATTGGTTGAACTAGATGAACTTGTGTCTTTTTTCAACCTGAATAACTATGTAACTGCCAGTGATCATGGGCATATAAGGCGGTATAGAAGAACTTCATAATTTGACCAATTCTTTAGCATCAGTTTTAAGATTTCCCTCATGGTCACGGAGTGCCGAGATGTGTTTTGTGAGAGGATGGAGGCCCTTACACAGTCGTGCTAGTAGTTTCCCCACCTTATTGCCACGTTTGTGAAATAACAGTTTAGCGTAAACTTTTAAAGCTCTCCAGCTGGCCGGCCCAAAGGTCAAAATGGCATTTGGCTGAATGCCATAACGTCCTATTTTCTTGGGTATTATTGGATAGGAGGGTCTTTTGGGCTTCCATTAACTGTGAGCTAGCTTCTGTATATTTTAATAGGGGATCTTACTTGTGGGATGTAAAATATGATATTGTCACGTACCTTCAAGTAGAGCCTGACAAGCAGAGGAACGCCTCTCATACAGCCCTGATTCAGGGACCACTGAATCACTGTTTTCAACAGCAGCCGTGAGAGCATGGTGAGGTAGGAGTGCCTGGGATGTTGTTGTGTGTTTTTTTTTTTTTTTTTTATCAATATTTTTTATTGTTTTGCAGTGTAATCAAAAGAACACAATGTATACATTGTACATCGATTTACACAATATCTTATAAACGTGATGTTTAGAAATAGACTTGCATAACAGTGGAACAGAAAACTTGTAGCTGTATTGTTTACATGAGTTGCTGAAATATGTTAACCAAATACTAGGCTTGTGGTTCACTCCTCCAGGTACCCCAATGGGAACTCTTTCGTAGCCCAGGGGAGGGCTGTACCTTGTGTGTTCTATTTAACATATTTCTTATTATTATTTGTGAATTTTTTTTAAATATTAATGCCTAGCCTGCTCACACAGCAAGAACAAACCAAGGTAATTCTTGTGAATTTCATAAGAAGTGAAGGTTCACTAGTTCAAGGAACTGGCCAACGGAAGGGACCTTGTCTGTTTTCCACAGTCTTGTTATGCACAATCTAGCAGCTAGCAGAATGTGTGTCGTCACGTGTCAGAATGGTTGTGATATATCATCTATGGTTAGATTTAAGAGCGCCAGTCCCAGAGTAGGGGGTGCCTACTGGTGTGTAATGGTAGTGATGATTTGGAAGACTGTATTCCAAAAAGTTTGGATGGGTTTGCACTTTCAAAAGATGTGGAATATGTCCCCTTTGGCTGAATTGCATCTCCAGCATTTGTCCGGTGTATCTGAATTGTTTGATGCTTGCTTTGAGGATGTTAACTACCACCTGAGTGACAGTTTTTGGGTAAATTCCCACAGCGTGGAACATTTTGTTGCTCTGTAAATGGACCACAGTGCATGTTTCCATTGGTGTTCTGTGTAAATTATACCCAGATCGTTGTCCTAATGTATGTGAGGGGACGATTTTGTGAATTGGAGTTTTTGGTGTAGGATATTCTAGAATAGAGATTCCTTTCAATGTCAAATATTCCCAGGCTGTGTCCGGTATCCTATAAAGAGGATGTTGGATCTCTTCAATGCAGTGTTTGACACGGATGTAAGTAAAGAGGTCTGTGTGGGGTAAGTAAAATTTGCATTGGAGGACGGAGAAAGGTTTCGGGCAGGAGTCCTGGAACAAATGTTGGATTGATGTGATTCCTTTCTTGGACCAGTGGGTCAGTGACAGGTCAGGTGAAAGATTGTGTAGGGATTCGTTTGGAATCGGGATGAGCGGGGTATTGGGGATGTCGCGACTGTTGTGTATTCATTTTTGCCATGCGTTAGCCGCGGCTATCATGTTGGGGGGTATAGCTTATGGCAATTTGGGTCCCAGTGGGGTGCTCATTACCCACCATCTCAGGTTTGAGCACAGAAGTGTGAAGTTTTCGATTGGACCCCATATTTTACCAGGACATTGTTGGAACCATTCTTTAAGTTGATCCAACACTGTCGCTGTGTGGTAATCCTCAAAATCAATGGTCCCTGAAACTCCCGCTGATTTTTGTTTCCTAAGTTTTGAGTGTGAGCTTCTAGGTTTAGCCCCGTGCCATATACAGGGGTTGAACAGCGTTTGTAGCAATTTGAAATAGTATTTAGGAATGGGGATGGGAAGAGTTCTGAACGTGTAGAGAATTTGTTGCAGATGTAGCATTTTAAACGCCGCTAGTCTACCTGACCATGATAGTTCATGTTTGGTTATGGATTGGGATGCTAGTTTGGTAAGGAGAGGTTTAAAGTTGGTCAGGAAGAGGTGTTTGACTGATTTTTGTGAGCTGTACCCCTAAATATTAAATACTGTGATCTGGCCAGGCGAAAGGGTATTGTGTCTGCAGCAAATTTTGTGGTGGCGTCTAATTTTATATTTGGAATTTGTGACTTGGTTGTATTTAGTTTGGTTTGGATGCATATCTTACTAAAATCTAGTGTTTTTTGAGCTTCTGCTAGGGATGAGGTTGGATTTGTGAGGATCAGTATCACATCATCCGCAAAAAGGCTAATCTTGTGTGAGGTGGTTCCTATTGTCAGTCCTGTGATCCTGGAGTTCGTGCATATATGCTCTGCCAATGATTCCATCACTAGGTTGAATATTAATGGTGACAGAGGGCACCCTTTGACGGGTACCATTCGTAATATGGAATGGTTGAGATAGCATATTGGCTGAGTATATTTGCGCTGATGGAGTGGTATATAGTGCCATAATAGCCCTGTAGATGTGGTCCTTAAAACTGAATTTGAGCAGTACTTTCTGTAGGTATGATCAGTGTACCCCGTTGAACGCCTTCTCTGCATCCAAAGAGAGAAGCAGAGAAGGCGTTCCACTGGATCCAACATGGTGTATCAAGTCAATCATATGTCTTGTGGTGTCTGGTGCTTGTCTCCCTTTAATGAACCCGGACTGATCTTTTGTGTATGAGGTCTGGCATAATTTTCATCAGGGGCCTAGCAATGGTTTTGGCATAAATTTTTAAATCAAGATTTAGTAGGGAAATTGGACGGAAGTTTTGAGGGGAAGTTGGTTCTTTTCCTGGCTTTGGGAGTGTGATTGTGAGAGCAGTTAACGATTCCTTAGCGAACAATGAAGAGGAGGCAGCATTATTGAAAAGTTTTGTCAAGTGGGGGAGTAAGTGGTTGGAGAATTGTTTGAAGTACTCTTCCGTAAGGCCATCAGATCCTGGGGCTTTCCCCGAGGGTAGTGAGGATATGGTTGCGAGGATTTCCTGATCAGAAAATGGTATGTTCAAGGAAGACAGTTGAGTCTCCGTCAGTACTGGGAGTTTAATCTGTTTCAGAAACTCATCAATCTCATCAGTGGATGGTTGATGCGTAGAGGGGTCTTTTCTAAGATTGTATAAGTCACTGTAGTAATCGCTAAAGGCATTTGCTATGTCTTGGGGATTGGACAATTTTTCTTTGGAGTGTGGGTGGAATAGATGGAGAATCTTATGCCGCGTACACACGAGCGGACTTTACGGCGGACTTTGCCCGGCGGATTTTTCGACGTACTTTACGACGGACATTCTGAATGAACGGACTTGCCTACACACAATCCACCAAAGTCCGTCGAATTCGTACGTGATGATGTACGACCGGACTAAAACCAGGAAGTTCATAGCCAGTAGCCAATAGCTGCCCTAGCGTGGCTTTTTGTCCGTCGATCTAGCATACAGACGGCGGACTTTTCGACCGGACTCGATTTCAACGGATAAATTTTAAACAAGTTTCAAATCTAAGTCCGTCCAACTTTTGAGCAAACAAAGTCCGCTGGAGCCCACACACGATCGAATTGTCCGACGAAATCCAGTCCGCTGGGCAAAGTCCGCCGTAAAGTCCGCTCGTGTGTACGCGGCATTAGATTTGAGTTTTACCCCCTCGAGACATTGCGCTAATTTTTTACGAGCCTTGTTAAAGGTAGAATAAGAGGTGGCTTTGATTTAGCGTTGCATGTGTTCATACGAGTTGAGGTGTAGTGATCTAAGTTCTTGTCTTAGCGTTAGGAGTTGGGCCAGTAGTGATGGATGTGGATTGGCTTGGGTCTCAATGTTGTCAATTTGGGAGGTAAGGGAGCCAATTTGCTGCATCCTCTTCTTTTTACAAATTGAACTTAATTTCATTATGATAGCTCTAATAACTGCTTTGTGTGCATTCCACACCATGGCAGGGTCCCCCACTGAACCACTATTTATTTCAAAGTATTCTTTTAAGTGTTCTTCAATTTCTTTGGAGTAGGTAGGGTGTTATAATATGTAGTTATTTGCAGTCAGAGGAAAGTATTCCACTGGGGTGTAGTGTCGTTAATGGAAATTGTGATTGGGTTGTGGTCTGACCATGTCATGGTGTGGATTACAGAAGCACTAATATTTTGCATCAACCATTTATCAGTGAGGAATATATTGATTCTTGAATAAGATTTGTGATGGGGAGAAAAGTAGGTATAGTTCTTTTCTGACCAGTAATGACCTCTCCAAACATCATACACATCATATGATGCTAGGAGTTGTTTCACGGAAGATTCTCTCCTTTTTTGCTGCTGATGTAGTGTCCATATGGTTATCTGCCTGTCACGGAACGTTCCACACTCCGCTTGAGTGCTTCCGTCATATACCACTTCCTCCCAGTCTGTATACAGATATCAGATATTCCAACCTCTCTAAACACAAAACAAGGCGACACTTGCTTGTTGCTAACAACAAAATTACAAGACTTTATATGCCGTTGGAACCTCCTCTAACAATACAACTGTAACCTAATTAACATGAGCTAATTATCTAATCCTTTATACAGCCTAGGTGACTGAGACATGACCTTTCGCCCAGACTTGTGGTCACCGAGCTTCACACAGTTAATTAACACAAACAACAATGGGTGAAAAGACTCTTAGAGCCACACTAGACTTGTTTACAATAAACACATTATAGCAGAATTGATGACATTAGCATTTAACAGTACGAGTCCCAACAGTATAAATCAGTCACCATTCTAATATGGCATATAAAGGGTTCCCAGAGTCTGTGTTTTGGGGGGACATGGAGCTGAATCCAAAGTAACACCAACCTCAGGGTCCCCAGGCATACAGCTCACAGAGAGCACCATTCCCCCAAATGCTAGGGCCCATAATCGGTGGGCAAGAGGCTTGCGTTCAGTCCCCTCCAATAGCCTCTGTCCCAGGTGAGTCTGTCACACTGCCACTAGATGAAAGTCTCCGCAGATGAGCAGATGTCCCTGGTGGACTGATTGTGCTTTGATGAGAGCTTTCCTGAGGAAGCTTATCTGACGGGTGTTGAGGGCATATACATTCAATAATGTGTATTTAATTCAGTTTAGGGTGCGTATCAGGATTAAGTAGCGACCATTAGGGTCATAAACTTCTTGTATCGGGTGGAAGTCTATTCCTCCTTTAATTGCTATGAGGACTCCTCTTTCCTTGGAAGGTGAAGTTTAGCTTGGTAGATGTGTGGGTATTTGCTGTTGGAGCAGAGGGCTGCTGACGCTGGTGTCAGGTGGGTCTCTTGGGCACACAGGATGTCGCTGCCTAACTTTTCAGCCGTTTGCCATAGGAAGTGTCTCTTAGCTGGGTGGTTTAGACCTTTGGCATTCAGTGACAGAATGGTAAGTGGCATGTTCGTTGCTCAGGGCCAAAGGTGTTGCTGGTAGGAATGATAAACACTTAGTTAGTTGGTGGTAGGTGTGTGGTGAGGTGGGTGGTCTTCACCTGGAGCTGTGCTTCTGCAGGAGGGGGGGTATCAAGCTGTCGGTAGTCTGGAGCTGTTTCTGTAATAGGAAAGCTGGCGGAAAAAGCAACAAGTCAGATACGTGAAACAAACGGTAGGAGAGGGTGTGCGGCAGCTTGTGGAATAAAAAAAAGTCAATAACTAGAACGGAAAGGTGAACATGAGGCAGTGAGGGAGGGATGTTATGTTGTGGTTGTGGGCCCGTTTTAGATAAGGTGTTATGCTGTGACTGATAACTTCTGGTGCCCTGATTGCGGCGTGATTGCTGAGGTTTCCATTGTGGTAGAGGTGGAACATCTTCTTTGGGGGGTTACAGGATGATCCCCCATTCATGCAAGAGATGCATGCCTTTTTGTAGGTCTCCAATGACATGGGTAGAACAATTCTTGGTGATGATCAGGGTCACTGGGTATCGCCACTTGTACATGATTTTGTGACTGTGGAGGCCTTTGGTGAGGGGGTTCAGTTTCCTTCTGAGTTGCAGCGTGTATTTGGAGAGGTTGGGGAATAATTGGAAACCTTCATATAGACTGGGCAGTGGGGCTTTGGATCTGGCTTCAGACATCATTTTTTCTTTAACGTGAAAAAATGTACCCTTGTGAGCATGTCTATTGGCACAGATGCAGCCAGGTGAGAAGGTTTTGCTATTCTGTGGATTCTGTCTATAAAGATGTCCCTGGGTGGTGCGTCAGGTAGTGTGATGTATATAAGGTCTTTGAGATATTTTGGTAACTCAGTCGGGGGTATGGATTTGGGGACCCCTCTCAGTTTAACGTTGTTATGTCTGGAGCGGTCCTCTAAGTCGGTCAGCTTGGCCCGAACCCACTCCTGCTCATCTTTCACCTCCTCATACTGTATGTATCTAGAAGGTCATTAACAGTGGACGTACATTCTGTCATACCCAGTTCAATATTGGATACTCTGTGGTTCAAAGAACTCATGTCAGTAGTAATCTTGGTAAACAGGGCTGATAAATCAGTCATCAGGGAAGTTTGTAAGGACATGAGCATGTCCTTTAAGGTAGTGTCCATGACTGGTTGCCCTGTGGTGGGGAAGGATGCCATGGAATTGTGCAAGGCCTGGTTCAATTGCAGTGGATTGAAGGCCTGGGCCTCAGTTTAATGCCTGGGGTGGCCGTGATTGTAGCACATCAAACCGCATCCAGGTTAGCGGGGTTGCTTGAGGGGGTCCGCACCCGGGTCTTGGGTAGGGGACCGGGGTAGTTCTACTGTGCCCATTTCTCCCTGGGATTCATCTGGGAAGTCAGTGTAGGCTTCCCGTGATGCGGATAGGCTGCCGCCATCTTGATAATGAATGACCTTATCCTCCGGGGAAAACAGGAGAGAAGTTAGCTTCTTGGGCTTGTGTTCACCCATCCGCTTGCAGGACATTGTCAGCTGATGTTTCCTGTGGCTGCGGGGTGAAGATGAGGAGGTATCGCTGCCTCTGGTGGGCCCAAGTCACTCCGTTGTCCTCCCTCACTCTGGAGCAGTGAGATTAAGTGTCCAAGGCCCTAGTGCATCTGCCATCCCTATATACTGCACTTGGCGCCAATGCTAATGGGGCCCGCACACACGCGCATAGGTGTTTACATGATTGCACAGACATGTCAGGAGGGATATCATTGGAACTGTGCCTACGCATGTGCAATGGCCTCTGCACATCTGCTGTGCTATGGCCAGCATGTCTCTGAAAGATCTAATCCCCTAAGAAAAGCCTATCCGGGGCTACTAATCATGCATCTGAATTCATAACTATTAGCCAAATAAGACGGAAATCTCCACAAACGAGAGGCTCCTTGGGGGGCACAGATCATCTAAAGCCAAGACCACTGGACTGTGTCCAGAAATAACCAACTGCGAGAATGTGGCTTCATTTACAAGGGGCAGTAGAGAATTAGTGCAAAAATAATCCAGTTTGCTAAATAGAAGGTGAGAGAAAATGTTAATCATCCCCAGATATCAACCATGTTAAAGTAAGAGTTCAGGTAAGAACTAACTCCAAATCTACTTACAGCCACATTCTAATGCCGCGTACACACGGTCCTACTTTTCGTCTACAAAAGTCCAACGGACGCTGATGGACTAAAGCTGGCTGGTAATCCGATCGTGTGTGGGCTTCTCCGGACTTTCAACTGACTTTTTTAGCCTCAAATCCGACGTACTTTAGATTTGAAACATGCTTCAAAACTTTTACTTCGTACCTACGACGGACCCCGAAGTCCGCTCGTCTGTATGCTAGTCGGACGGACAAAAAAACGACGCATGCTCATAAGCAAAAACTAAACGGAAGCACTCGGTCTAGTAAAACTAGTGTTCGTATTGTAGGTAGCACATTCATCACGCTGCAAAATCTGTGATCGTTGAATGCAGCGCATTTTATTTCTTCATTACGAATGCTCTATAAAGAACGAAGGTGTTTTGCTGTTCATATTCAGAGTTCTCCCAAACTGATTTCTGGATTCTTTTTCTCTTTGATCTCATGAATGATATAGTATGCTTTTTAAAAACAATGTTTCCATACTAATATAATACTTTTTACCTTTTTTTTTTTTTTGGTTTTTTTTTGTGTGGAATCATATTTTCTTGTAATTTTTATCCAGATATTTATTTTATGATTGGTGTTGAACTTTTTTATATGTTTATCTCTAGATTTTTAATTTTCATTTTTTGGTGTTTGTAAAGTTACCACAAATAACCCATTTGTATTTTTTTTTTTTAGTTTTATTTGTTACTTTATTTTTTTATATTTTTTAGTTTTGTAAAGTTACCACAAATAACCCATTTGTATATTTTTTTTTTTATTTTTATTTGTTACTTTATTTTTTTATATTTTTTAGGTTTGTAAAGTTACCACAAATAACCCATTTGTATTTTATTTTTTTTTTTTTTTTTTTTTTTTTATTTTTTTTAATTTTTTAGGTTTGTAAAGTTACTACAAAGAACCCATTATAATGTTTTTTTTTTCTAGTGATTATTTTTTATTTTTAAGATAAAGTTAACCCAAAGCACCGTTTTTGGTTATGTATATTTTTGTTCTTTCCCAGACTTACCACTCGAACATTATTAACATTAGTAATGTATTTTTGTTGTGTTTTTGCAAACTCAATGAGATTGTTGTCCCTTGATAATTTAACATTGTGTGTAAAATCAATGATTTAAAAGAAAACACATAAAATCTTTTGCTAAACTCAAAAAAAGATCCATTTATTCATGGTCAAAATAAAAAAAAAGAGGAAGTCAACGCTGGAAAAAGTCTGTGTACCAGAAAATTGGGATCTTGAGGAGTCCATATAAGAGGGAGCACAATCTGGTCCAAGAATCCCAGAGATCAACAGCACCAGCAGATGATATAGATGTCCCCAGACTGTGGTACTACAACAGCCTGCGTCTTCTGTCAGACCAGACTGAACCCAGGTCATCACTTTCTTCTCTTCCCTGCAGCCTTCCCTCCACGCTGCCCTGCACCCTTCCCTGCAGCCTTCCCTGTAGCCTTCTTTGGAGGCTGTGGCTGTGGTGTTTCAGTTGTGGCAGGAGGAGGAGGAGGAGGAGGAGGAGGAGGAGGAGGAGGAGGAGGAGGAGGGGGGGCTGCCTCATGTAGTTGGGTGTTTCGGGTTAGCGTGCCCTGCAGCCCCTTCTGTATAGTTTCCCCAAATAGGCGCTCGCAAATGAGACGCTGCTCCCAGTCCATTTGTAGAAGCCTGCTGGCTAAGTAGCAGCCATAGGCCTCTTCTGCTTCGGGGGGGCTCCTCAGAAAACGTGTGGCCTCTTGCATGAGGCGCAGGGATGCCTCTTGTGTGACGGCCCCCTTCCTGGCCCTTTTTTTGGGAAGGCGGAGGGGAGGCACTTGGGATTGGGTCATGCTCCTACTGGGCCCAGCCACCTCACTGGGACCAGCCACCTCACTTGGCCCAGCCACCTCACTGGGACCAGCCACCTCCTGCCTGACACTGGGCCCAGCCTCCTCCAGGATGATGGGGAATCTGGCCTCCTCCAGGCTGTCCATGGGCCCGGTCTCCTCCTGCCTGCCACTTTCCCCACATTCCTCCTGGATGGACTCATCCTGTGTATAAAAAAAGGACATCGTTTTAGTATATTTTTTGGGGTTCATCAATGACACACAATTTATTTCTCATGACTAGCAAATTTAATGTGAATACATCTCTTTAAGAAAAGAGTCTAATCAGACACCCTAATTTTTTCTAGCAGGTGCCAAACATATTTAGCTACTCCTGTCAATTGATATGTCTACACAATTTTGAGTGCAAAAATCTGTGAGAAAATTATAACATCCAGTTAACCTCATTAATATTAGTACAGTAAATATTGTTTAAACTAATTTACCTGACTCCAGATGGTCATATCTGGTTCATCCAGGATGGAAGACCCAGCTTGCTCCTCATCAGCCTCTGCTGGGGTGGAGGGAAGGGTGGAGGGAAGGGTGGAGGGAAGGGTTGAAAGTGATGCCCTGGCTTCAGTCTGGTCATCAAGAAAACG